>JAJHUR010140512.1:1084327-1135971 GCA_027495735.1 Lutjanus campechanus | reverse complement strand
AGTAATAAATATCAAGTATATAACGAGCAAATGAAAAAATAGTGACTAATAGAATAAAATACAAGTAAGATAGGTTAAGTAAATATGTAAACTAAAATAAAGTAAAATAAACTAAAACAGAACAGTAGTAGTGATGATGATGTTGAAGGGAGTAAAAGTAAAAGATTGCATAGAAAATTGAAAGTAGTGGTGCACATGATACTATAATAATATTTCACATGATATTGAATGTAATAATGCACATGATACTGGACATAATATTGCACATGACATTGAATGTAATATTGCATGATATTGAATGAAGTAACGATAAAGAACATAATATTACATGACAATGAATGCAATATTGCACAACACTGGACTTAACGGTGCACAATAATCAAAGTAATATTGCATATGAACTTAATATTGCACATGATAATGAACATAATATTTCACAAAAATTAACAGAATATATGCACTGGCACTGGCTGTAATATTACACAATAATGAAAGTAATACTGGACATTATACTGAATGTAATATTGAACATGATGTTGGAAAAAGTAATACTACACATAATATTTATTTTTTCTGACTGTCTGATTTCTCTCCTGCAGGGGAAGAGTTATACAGTTTAAACTAAAACTAATAATATTTGCATAAAAACATGGCCTATTACATAGAATGGACAATTCAATATTATGGACAATATCATACCAGAGTTTTGTTGTTTCATAGCATGTAAAGCAGGTTTTGTTTACACAGTGCTGCTCATAATGTGGATCATAGACCTGTGTGTGTTGTAACCTATTACCAATTTAACATTTTAAAAAGAAAAAAATAGCTTAATAAAATATTAGTTGGCTTGTATTGAGTAGATTCAGCAATGCAGTCCAATTATTGTGGAGCAAAATAAGGACAAATCAAAATGCCTTAATTAATCATATAGTTACTCAGGTTAAAAAAAAAAAAAGTTAGATTACAGCCCACAAGTTAAACCGCTATTGAAATAGGAACATTAGTGTTTACAGATTTGCCAAACAAACATATCTTGCATTTGGAGTTGCCTTTAATCCACTGGGTTCTGCTCTGTCGCTCTAAAATGAAAACATATTCCCACAGCACTTGAATGCACCAACAGAATGTATTTCAAATGAGTTTTTTTATGTGTGAAAGTGATCTCATAAATGAGACAGGGTCACACTCGGCATAATGTTCTCATTAGGGTGACATTCATGTACCTTTGCAATCAATTTGGCTGTTTCTTAATGGTGCTATTCATATTTTAAAGGCACCCCTGCCTATTAAAGGGTATTTTATCATCTCAGTGTGCCTCTTTTTGTGCCGCCTTTTCTCAGATACCTTTTAGGCTGCTATAGAGCCATTCATTTTTCCCTTTCTTTGCTCTGCCTAGTTATTCATCTGTGCAAGAACATCTGTTCCTCTTTTACATTACAGGTGCATTTACTTTAGTTACACTCATTTTATCAAGGTAATTGCTGATTTCCTTGGCAGTGTTTAAACCACTGCAAAGGTCTCGCCATACAGAACATTAAACTAAAAGGAAAAGATGTCCCAAAGATCAGCTGCTTGCTTTGTCTTTCTATGATGGGTCTCTGGCCAACATGAGCTATAGGGGGAGCTCCAATATAATGTTTCAGACGTGCAGTCCTCTAAGCTAAAGCACAATGCTGCAGAGAATTAGAAATACATTAATATTTTTCACAGTCTGAGATTAATGTGTTTGGAGGATTAGCTTGAAAGAACATTTGCTGAAGTTGTTTGAATTACAGACCTGCAGACTATAGTGGGCAAATTGCCCCTGAACATTTATTGCTAAATGAAAGCTTAAATGAACAGTGAATTGAAGAGAATTAAAGGCTAGGGAAAAAATAAAACCAACAGATGTTGCATTTAAAGGGACAATTCTCCCCTGTTAGTTGACAAGTTTTGGAGATATCGGCCATGGAGATGTCTGCCTTCTCTTGAATATAAAAGAACTAAATGGCACTCAGCTTGTGGTGCTCAAAGTGCCAAAAATATACATTTGAGAAACTCAACAGCGAAGTTTCTTTCCAGAAATCATGACTCAGTTATGCAAGATAATCCACAGACCTTATTGTGAGCTGTTTCATGAGGGAACTACTTTCTTTCTACCTGCCAGTCGTATCACTGTGCAAGAAGGAAGCGAGCATCTACTCATGGACGAGAGGTTACAGCTCAGCCGAGGGGGACGTCATTAATGTTTACATCCCGTGCTGTCATTAGCACGAGCCTCATCCATGAGTAGATGCATGTTTCCTTGAAATGATTGGAGGGTGTGAGAAAGAAAATAGTGTTCACAACAAAGTCTGTGGATTATCTTGAGTAACTGGGTCGCGATATCTGGAAAGAGACATTGCTGTTGAGTTTTCTACATTATTTATTTATTTATTTATTTATTTATTTGTGCTTTGAGCACCACAAGCTGAGTGCCAGTTCCATTATGGGGCAGCAACTAACAGTTATTTTCATTGGCAATTAATCAGTTGATTATTTTCTTGATTAATCCATTAGTTGTTTGGTCAATAAAATGTTAAAAATGGTGAGAAAATGTCGATCACACTTTCTCAGAGCCTAAGATGATGTCCTCAAATGTCTTATTTTGTCCATAACCCAAACATATTCAGTTTCCTGTCACAGAGAGGTGAAGAAACCAGAAAATATTCACGTTTAAAAAGCTGAAATCACAGAATTTTGCATTCCCCCCCCTAAAAATGAGTCAAAATTATTAATTGATTATTAAAATAGTTGGCAATAAATTAATAGTCGACTAATAGCCTAATTGGTTATTCATTGCAGCTAACATTAATGACCCACAAAATTTGGAGCCAAGCCTCTGGATGTTTAATAATCCTGAGCTTGTTGTGTGTCTGTGTGTATGGTTGATTCATTTCCATATTACACACATAGGCTACTTCAATTTTTTTAACCTGAATTCTAAATATTTCTGTATAAGTCAGCTCAATCAGAGCCTCCTGTTCTCAATCAGCCAATTAGAGCTGCAAGAGGGCGACTGGTTAAATCCCAGCAGGAGGAACTGGGACTGGTTTCATGGCTCCAGGATGGAGGGGTTCCTGTCCACGTTTCCACCCTACAATGTGTGCGGTAACCCGGTCATCTGCGGCCCTCCGGCTCCAGACAGCAGCTGTGTGAAGAGAGAGGGCCGCTTCGTCACCCCGCAGAGCCTCAACTACCTGGAGCTCTGCAAGGCCATCATCGCCCAGGTGAACCCCGGCCTGCCTCCTCCTCCTCCTCTGAGGAAGGCCAACACCAAGGAGTGCGGCGTGCAGGTCAACGCCAAGGTGGATAAAATCGTGCAGTGCTCGCTGGGTCCCAAAACGCTGTTCTGCCTGGAGGGCTGCGATCATAATGTGCCCGCAAAGTCTCCCAAGACCCCGGATGATCTGTGCAGCACACCGCCGGTAAGCAACCTGCGCTTCCTGCGGCCCGTGTCCATCTACTCCCCGGTGTTTGACCGCAGGATCCACCTGAAGAAAGTCTCCGACGATGAGGGTGGAAGTGAAGGAGAAGACGAACAAACCGAGTCTGACGGAGATGCTGCTGAGACGGATCAGACTGGCGAGGACACAGTGAAGGACTTCAAGACAACTTTCCACCGCTCCTCAAAGGGCTCCAACTTTCAGGTGGGTTTCTGTGTCAAAGAAACCCCTCAAGAAAACAAACACTGCGATAATTGGTCCTGTTTTACAATGAGGAAAATTATTCAGACCAAAGTCCCAGAGTTTAGTGGGTATATGCTCTTAAATTAGGGGAGACCAGGGGCAGTTGTAACCTCTTTTTTGCATGGTTTGTCAAGACTTGAATACTTAAAGTTAGACATAAAATGAAAAATTGCTTTTTAACCCTTTAGATCACATCGCCAGTGATATTGTTCACCTATTTTACAATATATCCCCCCCAAAATATAATTTATATACTTTTTATATCATAATAATGGGAAATCTGTTGTTCCTTTATTTAAAATAAAATGATATAAGCTTGAAGTAATCAGTGTCAAACAATAATATGACACCCGCCTGTCGATTAATATTCAACTTTTAGCAGCACAGAGATGAGGCTGATGCTGCATTCAAGACAACACTGGAGGTTGAAACTTCAAAGTGCTCCATGTACACAGCACCTAAAGCAAACAAAAACCACGATCCTGACAAATTAATGAGTTTCACTGACGTTCATTTGAACTCAGCAGTGCAGCCTCATTGCACAAACTAGTCAATTCACACGCAGAACAGATTTTATTATATGATCGCATCTTATTTTAGGCTTAAGTGGGTGTTGCCATCGTTGTAATGTCACACATCGACCTCTTCATGAGATGGGGGTGGATGAATTTTCCATGAGTCTGCAACTTCGACTTTTAAGTGGTGTTCAATTGTATTTTTTATTAGTAAGAGGTTGGAAATTTTATGAGTTCCAAGTTGCCTGGAACACAGCATGTGATTCATTAGCTTAGAAGCAACAGTATGATCCATCGCCACCTCAAACCTTGTTCTGCTTCACCAAAATACCATTGTTACAGGCCCGCTGGATAGAATTTGTTCACTCTGGGCAAAGTCTGTGACAGATGATTATGCATAAGACATTTTACAGTGGACTGCTTCAGCAACAAATGTTGGCATCATGGATCATACAATGGGCTGGGCCTCATTGATTAACAAGCAGAAAGAGAATCCTCCTGAGCATGTGCAGAGTCACTGTCATCAATCTAGCTTGTTTCTGATTGGATAGATTTCATAAAAGGCAGTGTCTCAAGGCCTCTGGAGTTCTGACGTGTTCGTCCAGCCTTGGTTCCAACTCGCAAATTTTTGTTTCCTGCATGTCTTCACTCAGTATGTCATACAGAAAGCCCACCTTCATCACAATACGACTGTGTGCAGTGACTCTATGCACACAAATGATACCAATTAGAGCTGATATCAGTATCGGCCTATATGCTGTCCAATATGCACCAATATGAAACAAAACATAATGCAGATTTTTAGTGTTATATGCAGCATTAAATACAAAGGAAAAGTTTAGTTTAGTGGCCTGATGTCACTTTGGCAAATAAAGTTTGTCACAAGTGTTTGATACCCACATTTGAGGGATGATTGCAAAGAATGTATGTTATGTATATATTCTGTATATCAAACCCTTTTTATCCACACCGTATAATACAGAATATATAGATAAATACATGTTTCTATCAGCATCTTCACCAAAAATCCAGTTTTGGGTGGGCTCTAATTTCAGTGTTTTTTGTTTTAGTTCCTGGAGCAGAGGTATGGATTTTTCCACTGCAAAAAGTGCAACATCCGGTGGGAGAGTGCTTACGTGTGGTGCATCTCTGGAACCAGTAAGGTTGGTGGTCTGTTGTTTATTGCCATCTATGCTTTAGCACGCACTAAATTAAGTTCGGTAAAGCCTTCATAATAAGAACTGATGATATATTACTTTTTTTTTTTTAACGTTGTCAGGTGTACTACAAGCAGCTCTGTCGGAAGTGTCAGGTGGGGTTTAATCCCTACAGAGTGGAGTCCATCCTCTGCAAGGTGCATTTACTTGTCTTGTGTTACTCCAAGAGAAAATATAGCAAGATAAATTAACCACTTTAGTTTGGTAATGAACTCTAACGGGTAGATCACACCAACATTTTTCTTGAATAACTTTTTTTTAAATTTGGAGCTTTCGTAATGTCCCTGAACACCTAATGACTGATCTATAAATGCACAATTTTGATTTTAATATCCAGGTGAAGGTTTCTCAGTTTCTTAAAACTGCATCCTTCAGCAGGAGTCAGAAACATCCTGTCTGACTGTTACTACTTCTTCCCTTCACTTCTGTGTTTCCTCCTCTGTATCTCAGGGTTGCTCTCAGACGTGCTGCAGCTGTGAGAAGAAGCAGAGACACATCAACATGAAGAGGCCTCATCGACAGGACCTGTGCTGTCGCTGCAAAGGCATGAGGCTGTCCTGTGATGCCACCTACAGCTTCAAGTACATCGTCTGAGCCGCCCCAACATGTTCACTCTGCTCTGGAATCCTCCATTCATCATCTAGATGTTGATCTGATGGCACTTATCAGCAGACAGCTCATACCTGAACATGTCACAAGTGGAAGTTGCCTCCAGTAATGGACTTGAAGAGATTAATTTATTCTCCTGCCAGCGAGTAGATAAATCTCTGCCTTGGTTGTTTTATTTGAAGCAACTTCTCTGCATCACTTCATTCATCCTGGGGCTAAACATGAAAAAACTATTTTTGTAAGAGGAAATAAAGTTTATGAAATAAACAAATTGCATCTCAAAAGTTGATTGAATTCTTGTAGATTATATTGAATTTCCAGACGTTAAATTAAAAACCTTGATCTTTATAAGATGACACAATCTTTTAGAGTGCTAGCACTTCAGATTGGTTTGACTCGTGCTGCTTGACTACAACTTAAAGCCTAATATCCTAATCAATCAAAATGCACAGTAAATGGTTTTGACGAAATCATGTTCAGTACTATAGTGTCTATAAAAAGATCAGTGCTGAGACTGAACTCAAGACTTGTAGTTGGATGTCTTACAACTAGAGATGCACAATATTATTGGCATGTTATTTGTATTGGCTGAGAAAAGATTTAAAATTAAATATTAGTTTTAGTCTATGTTAAGATTTTTGCTCACATGGCAGGCTGATGAGATCTTTATTCTTTAATTATGTGTATGGAGGTAAGTATGCAGTGAGGTTTTTTGAAGTGTCTGAAGCAAAGTTGCTATTTGCAATGACTGCTCAGCTTTTGTCATGCGAGGAGATGGCAAATTTAATTACCCATCTTAAAGCGATATTCCACCCCTAGATGATAATCCACTCAATATGTACTCACCGCTATGCCGATGTGAGGATGGGTGAAGATCTTCAGTTCACAAAACAATCCTGGAGTTTGAGCAGAAAACAGGGTTGTAGCTAATGGCAGTGAATGGTGACCACAGATAAAATGTAAAAAAAACAAACACAAATCAAACAAAATGTCTCCATCCTGCTTGTGTGGTGCAATCCAAGTGTCTGTGAGCCACGACATTAAATTTTAACCACAAAAGACACCATTTACACCACGTTTTTAGCTGAACTGTCAACTGTAGCCTCCCAGGTAGCATGTAAACACGGTGTCAACTATCATCTAGGGGTGGAATATTGCTTTAAAGAATAACTACAGTATTTTTCAATCTGCACCATATTTTCCTGTTTTCCTGTCTGATTAATGGAAACAACAATTTTGGAAATTTGTTCAGTACCGAGTGGGACCGCTGCAGTCATTGGTTGTGAAATGGACTGCATGTAATCCATACAGGCAATTTTGGCCTAGTACATCTACTAAAAGTGCTTGTTTTCTCCACTGACAGGCTCAGATTGTTGTTATAAATGTCTGACAACATTATCTCACGGATGATATAGAGGCATCAGATGGTCTTGTAACCAGACAAACTTGACAGAAACAAAGTAAAACTCACCAAAAATCATCTTGGTTAATCTTTTAACTGTTCTAACAATCACCAACCCTGATTTGGTTTAAAATAAACCTTTCATTCACAGAGGGAGATGTGAAAATACTTTGACTACATGCTGTTTCTCCCTGCTGCTTCTCTGATGTACCAATACTTGTCTCAGTGCCAGTACAATTTTTTCAAATACAAATGCTTCGATGCCAGTGTTTCCTTTTTGAGTTCAGGTTTTGTCTTTAGTGCCAAGTTGTATTTTCGGTGCCAAAATTTAATGTCGCTGTTTTAGCCCAATAAAAATATGGACCAGGTTGGAAAATACCAAAGTTGCGCTTGATATTTTGAAAAGTGTTTCATTTTATGTCTGCATCTGCCAGTGGGCCATCAGGATAAGAGTAGTAATAATAATGTGTTAATTCTACTCTAGATAAGACTTGAAGTTTGCTGCAATAATGAGGGAAAACATTTGAGCATATAATATTTATGCAAAATAAGTTGGAAAATATCGGATACTGTCAAAAATCCAATATAATTCATCCCTAGTTATAACTAATAAGTCTGATAAATGACAAATCAGAAGTCTGACAAATGAGTCTTGGTACTAATGAGTGAAATACGAGATAATTTTCATGAGTCTTTTACTTTGACACCGACTTGTACAGAGCATCAACTCAAAAAACAACTTCACAAAGGCTGTAAAAGTATTTACAATGTGAAAAAAAACAACTACAGTCTGAATCTAAAAAGCTTTAAAAATGTGCAATTTCTTGTTTGGCATGCACACACACGTTCTCCCACACACAGGAAAAAAAAAAAACAACAAAAACATACCCGCATGAGCTCAAAGCTCCCTTTTGTATCTCATACAAACATATCTTTCAGATAAAATATGATTTTTGTTAATAAATAGTTCAAACACTCCATACAGTACACAGAAGATGCATGCATGGCAGTTTGATTTGAGAGAACAAACATTGATATAAAACCTAATGAGTGTTGATTTATAGCTGATCAGATATAAATAGGAAAAAGATATTTGTACAGTAAGAGGGGGAAACGAGGGAGAGTCACAAAAGAGGGCCGACGACGGGAAGTGTTGGACTTCAGTAGTAACACAGGATCTGTTTTGAACATCGACAATGAGTGCTGAATGTCAGCATTTCCCTTAACGTGTAAGGTAACTACATACCACACACAAACATATGCTACAATGGTTGTGTGCCCATAACTAGAAACAGTATACAGACAGAGACAAAATATTTGAGTGTATACATGCACCATCCTCATGGCGTGTGAACACAGAAGGTCAACAGTGTAGGACAGTGTGCACACTCACTAATGATGCTACCACAGATAATGGCATGATTAGTCTACCAATGTTTACAACAGTAGTCAGTAGCTGGTTCACCGATACAGAATATAAGCAGAGCGAGGAGGGCAGCATGAGGAATTAACGCTTGAATATTCTGCATCCGCTCTTTGTCGATCAGTCTTTCAGTCAGTCTGCTGGAGAGGTCAGACTTGTAGGGAGCGAAAAAAGGGACACGAGTACAGTAGAAAGCATTCAACTGGGTCATGCATTGCACAATTTCCTCCAAAAAACAGTAGACACAACAGGAGAGAAAAGTTAATCCAGCTTTTTCAGCCTTTTCTCTCACAGTTACAAAACAAACAGTAACATAACTTCCTCTCTGTGACATTTTTCTTTTTAAAAACTAATACCAAAATTCCACTTAGTGCAAAAACTCTACCAGTGTCACGGGTAGTTTCCTCACTGTCTTTCTGGTGATACCACCAGCAAACCCTTGTGAAGGAGGCAGCGACAGTCAATCAAGTTCAATCAGGTCTTGAGTTCCTCTGGGAAGCAAGTTTAGAAATCCAAGCTCAAAGCCTTCACAGGTCCTCGGGGTGCAGAACAGATGAGACGCTGAGTGACGACCATCAAGCAGGACTTAAACCAGGAGCACATCAATTTTACAACAAGTAGCTTTAAAGCAAAGCCGGCGCTCGCGTAGAATCACATCAGGTCGTCCTTATCAGCAGGCAGCAATCTGTAGTATTGCGTGCGTTCAGTGTTTCGTCCTGTTATTAAAGTGTCAAATCTGCAAGTGTGTCGTCTTCTCCTTTTCAGATTCAAAGATCTGCTCAGGAACACTGTAAAAAGTAACTTCAGACAACTCAAAATGTCAAGGCAACTTGCTTTGATAAATTTTTGAGTTTTGAGCCCCACTTAAACGCTTAAGATTTGAAATAAACTACATAAGTTTTACCAACCTATAATCTTCAGTTGAGATAGGGTAATAATGTACATGAGATAATGTCAGTTTTTCAAAACATAAAAGCTTGAGAGTTTGGGCTCAAATCTTAAGAATCTAATGCAGTATGTTGCCTTAAAATCTTGAGTTTTCTCAACGTTTTCGTTTTTACAGTGAACAGTCAGTTTCAGGCATTTGGATTCACAGAAGTCTCTTTAGGTCCATTGACGTTATAAGTTGACATCTCAGGTTTGGACGTCTGACGGTTCAGCATTCAGGAGCCCCCCTACTTTCAGTAGGGGCAGGGCGGCGTGCCCCACCTTCCCCAGGTAGCGAGACAAGGGCGTGGCTGCACCTCCGAGGGAGCAACAACAACCCCATGCAGCAGCCTCTCCTGGGCCAGTGGGACAGGGAGGGGGAGGCGGGGGAGGGAGGAGAGATGAAGACGGCGCAGGGCCTTGGGTTAAGACTGTGTCGTGGTTAGGGTGCAGAGCTGGGGATGGGGTTGAGTGTTTGTATGGCGAGCGAGGGAAATGGGGGAGGTGTGAGCCTCGTGGTGGAACAGGTGGTGCGTTTGTGTCAGAGTGTGCGAGCAGGGTGGGTTCAGAGGCGACAGTTGGGAGCATGTTAGAGGTAAGAGATGATTTGAGGTGTTTGCTGCTGTGTATATGTAACAGTGGTGAGCTGTGTGATGAATGTCCTCTGAAAGGATGATAAATGTTCTCGGTGAGATAGCTCCTCCTCAGCTTGTGTGTGCGTGGCAGTGTAAAATCTGGCGTGTTTGAGCAGCTGTGCGATGAGAACAGGTCTGGAGGTTTGGGAAACTCAAGCAAAGATGTATCGGAGTCTGCAGTGGATGAGGATGGCAGAGGATGGTTTGGGTCTAAATATGGTTCTGGTGGTGGTGTTGGGAGAGGCGGTAGGCGGGTATCTGTCTGGAGCTGTGCAGCCGAGGCAGCAGACACACAGGTGGAGGCAGGGGCCAGGTGTGCGGGTGCTGGGCATCCTCTGTAGGAGTAGGCAGAGATGGTTTTGGAAGCGTCAATGGTTGCAGTGACGGGGGAGGTAAGGGAGGGGAAGGAGGGGGTGGGGGGCTCCTGAGCTCCTGTCAGAGACTGGTCCCGGAGGCGCTGGAGTCGGGGAGGTAGGTTGTGACGACCCGGTACCCCTGGGCGCGGCGGATCATGTCGCGGATCTCCCCGTTGAGCTCCAGCAGCTTGGAGCAGATCAGGCTCAGGTCCTGGCGGGACCCAACCAGGGCGATGGTGCCCGTCTGGCCCAACGTCTGGTGGCGGAAGTAGACGTTGAGCAGCGTCTGGACCTCGCTCTCTGAGCAGCCACCAAACACTCCGTTGGGCCACTGCCTCCTGAAGAACAGATAAGAGAGAAGGTGTGATTGGTCAGTATAATAGGTGCTCTTTATTTAAACACTTAAACACATAATCAATCCAGTAGTTTCTTCTACTACTGAATATGTGAAATGGATTACGACTGAAAACATTTCAGGAGCACATGTACAGCAGTCTAACTGATGTTTCAGACTTGTACTTCCAGAAAGTTTTGAAGGTGGGGATATCATGGCATGGAATTGGCCACCTGTCGAATTCTTACTCCAAACAAATAGTGCCAGCATATCATCAATATTATCAGAGTAACGGCTGACTGTGGCTAACTGTAGCTGCATTTGTCTGCACTGGAACCAGGGGAGTGTTAGCGTTTACATCACACCAGAACCGGACCACCTCTTGAAATACAAAGTGATATTGCTAGACAGGACAGGCTGAAGCTAGCTACCTAACATTACAGTAACGTGACGTTATGTAACATCTTCACATTCTGTTGATAATTTTAGTTAATTTTTCAGTGTTTTAAACTAAAACTCTTGCATATTGCACCTTTAAGGATATTAAATATCAGCACAAACTCCTGGATGCTGATCTGGCAACCATTGTCTAGTGTAGCAGTTTTGTAGACAGACTTGTTACTCACCTGAACTCCTGGATGTAGCGCACAGCTTTGGTGAATTCGTGGTTCTTAAGGCACTCCAGTATGGCCTGCACAGCGGCCTCCGAGGTGGGGAAGCTGGGCACGACCATGGCGGCCACCTGGGTGGCGTGTGCGTGAGTGTGGGCCAAGTGTTTGTGTTCAAGGTCGCTGGCTACGGCCGCTTCTGCTGCCTGCAGGCTGCTCCTCAGATCAGTGAGCTCTCGAGACATGTTCAGCAGCTATGAGGTGGGAGGGAAACAGATGTTGGTTCAGTGTGTGTTTTAAGTCATCACAGAAGGAACGTTTTTATTATTTGGTTCAGTGCTCAAGATTCTCTTTAGGAGTCAGCAGGGTGGACAGGGTTTTCTTCAGGCCCACAGTATTTTAAAACCTTGAGTTAAAAAATTTTCACTTTTGGAAGTACAAACTATCTTAATATCTTGCCAGGTGGAACTGATGTTGGGGGCAGTTGGTGTGGTCGGACCTTAATTCACTGCACTGATAGGGAGCACCTGTTGGCGAGCACAGGTTTTTATTCTTGGCTTTGTCTCCTCTGTGAAGGGCTGGCACACAGTGTGTAGTGTGTTGAACATGCCACTAATGAGAGGAAATTGAGTTAAGCTGTACGTGGGTTCATACTGTTGGCTGGTGTGCAACGGGAGCAGAATGCTGAGTGGAGTTGGCTGCAGTGAGCGGACTGGGACACTCCCGCTTTTTTTTATGAGTAACTACCTTGCTTTTGCTAATATTGTGGAATCCCATCATTCATATCATTCGTTGAAGTGCAAGCCTAACAACATTTTGATTAATTGACAGCACACTGATTAATGTACAAGGAATCTCACCTTGATGCAGTGGTGATTGCTAATGGACTGCCTTTACGAGGTACATGCATGTTTACATTTGAGTGGTTTCATTATGTATCTTGTATTCTGTAAATCTACCATGTGTTGTGAGTGTGTTGCAGAGCTCATTGAGATTTTGTGGACGAGGGTAGTTGGGCAAATCCAGTTGTGAAGAGTAGTCATATGGAGTTAATTATGTTTTTGTTTTGTTTATTTCTATGACTTATTATTTATTTTACTAATGTACTGTATCTAACTTTTATAACTTCTTAATTAGAAGTCTAATTAAACGTCTGGGTGTGGGTTTATCTTGTATGTAAAACACACCCAACAGTCAAGCAGAAAAACATCGAAAGCATTGGCAGTGAATCTATTCGATTTTGACAGCAGATTACTTCTTAGTGAATCTTCTCACATAGTCATATGAGAATCAATAAAATAATTTGCTGTGTTAAGACTTTAAATGATGTCTTTATGAGCTGTGACTTGTCTCACCTCAGGCACAGAGCTGATGGCATGAACTTGACCGATGAGCGTGCAGTAGGACTGGAAGAGGAGGAGAAGCTGGAAATGCAGCTTGTAGAGCCTCTGACAGAGCTCCAGTTGCTAGAAGGCATTAAAGAAAAAAACGGGGTTAGATTCATTAGTAGCAGAGAACACACAGACGCAACAACACAGTTTCAGAAGTACACAGCACACATACACACACATGCAAAGGAGTAGCTAGCTGATTGTCTTGTGCAAAGTAAATTAAGCAGTTTAATTCAGAGGAATCTAAGGCAGTGAAGTGAAGAAACTTGTAAGAGAACTTACTGCAAGAGACTCCATTTGCTAGACAGCGAGAGAGCATGTTAGGGAATCAGAGTGAGGTGAGAGGAAGACAAAGCATCAATCAAACACATGCACGGCACAGTATGAATCACCACTTTTCATAGTCAAGCTACCAAGAATTAGTCAACAGTGTATAAAACACAGCAACTTCAAATTCTATCCTTTGTGGCTTGAGGAGAATAAATAGATAACACACAGCAAACATGCAAAGAGAGCAAACGTCTCAGTGTGACAAACTCAGAGGAGCAGAGAGATCAGAAATACAAACCACAGGTGAGAAAGTTACCCATATGTTTGTCTGTAAACTCTAGATATCTGCATAGTACAGAAAATAACGGCACCGTACCTTTTCTTCAGAGTCTCCAGGCTGGCAGGTGACCACACTGTCACCGGGGCACCTGGGAAATGTGTCCTTACAGTTCCTCAGCCACTGAGGTTAAAATGCAAGGTAACAAAAGGAGAGGAAGGAAGTGGAAAAGAGGAAAGATGGTGAGTATTTTGTTTATGTTTGCCTGAAAAACAAACAGATTTATTGTTAAAGTGTAGAGGTTGAGTTACCGATACAGCGGCCTCTTCTTTGGTGTTGTAGGTGTCCAGATACTCCTGCAGCTCCAGCGCACTGAACTTCATCTTTTCGAGGAGACCATAGGACATGATCTGGACAGAGCAACAAGAGGAATGAAGGTGAAAATTTAGTTTGATGCCGAATAATTGACACCAAATAATTCAACACAAAGCCTGTTTCCTTGGCTGATCTGACTCTGTAAACCCCAAGTCATCCGTGACACAAAATCTTAGTTAACAACACATACGTTGCACACTTGCATATACTTTATACTTGACTGAACTACAAAAAAGGTTGTTAAAATGTTTTTATGTTAATATGACATGTAGCCAGTTTCCATTTCAATAAAACAGATTGTGTTTGCAGTGTTATGCAGAGCACAAATATTTTGCTTTCTTAGCAGTCAAAGCAATATTTATTTTCCAACTGCATGCAAAGCATATGAGCAGACTTCCCATCATGAACTGTGTGAGTTAAAACTCTCCTGAAAACCTTCTTTATTACAGTCTGAAGAAATATAATGATTAAAACTTGCCATGTGTCTAATACACTGTAACATAAGCCATGTTTACTTGTACTCACGCTAATGAAAACATTGTGAACCATGATGAAGCAGTCAAATAATGACAAATCAGCTTCCCAGCTCACTGTGAACAATTTTTGAAATACATTCTGGGGTTTTTCTAAAACTCAAAGATTCAAGTTTATCTAAAGAAGAAAAGTAAATTATCCCATCAAAAGATTATAGGTCAGCAAAATGAAATTTATGTTTACAGTGTACTTTGTACATTAAAAGTTTAGTGTGCAAGCTGTTTACAATGAACCAATATGGTATAATCAATGCCAGATCAATTATGTTTAACAGCAATACTCACCGTGTCAGCATCAATGTAGATTGTGGGACAGTCTGAGCATGTGGTCAGCATCTGTGAGGACCTGAGGAACTTTGATCCGATGCCCCTTAAGCCTTCTCCAAGGTAGGTGGCAACATCAGTTGTCAGGAGGCAGAATTTTCCCTGGAGGTTCTGTGAAAGAAAGAAAAAAAGTTTAAGGAATTATTATACTGTTGTACATGCAACAGGATATGAGAGTTTGCATGAAGAGAAAAAGGAGCATCAAGGTCACAAAAATATACCCACAGTGTGATAAATCATGACTGATTTGTACATGATTTACCTTAAAGAGAGACGAGAAGACTTGAAACGTATGGACGGCACAGGACCCGTCTGAGTCGGTCACAAGCTGGTTAATGTGACAGCGCCACGCCTCCTCAGCATCGTCACACACGGTAGGCTGGAACGCTGCCAAGATGGCGGAGAAAAATGGAGAGGGTGGAGGAGGAAAACCAAGGTCCTCCAAGTCATCTACATCATCACGTAAGCTGTCGCCATGGAAATGGGAAAGAAATGGGGGCACAAAAAAAAAAAAAAAGGTTTTGATACTTTCTCCCCAATTATAAGGTTTGTATCAAACTCAAATGCCCAGCTACCTCATGGGATTATATCAACTAGATTATGTGATTGCCTCTGTGTCATGTAGATCTGGTTCAAGTGGTATTTGGAAAATTAAATTTGAAAGTAAAGCTAGCCTAATATACCTAATATGAGGGTTACAGCATGCAGAAAATATAATGCAACAAAGGAAAACAATGATCACACTGTATAACATATGCATCATGTAGGGTTTGAGAAATACTGTTAGTTTGCATGCTACCAAATACTATTACCCACGTATGCAGTAGTGTTTCTATTTTGTGATTCAGTTACCTGCACAAGGTTTTAAGTCTATTTTCATGAAGCTGTTTGTGTACATGAGAATGACCTGAGGCCTGTACTACGAAGCCAGTTCAACATACTGAGGATATCTTTTCGTTATCTGGCTTCACTATCCCTAACAGCCACAATCACACTGAGTGGTCACAAAACGGTGATCATTCACTTGGTAAATCAACCCAGGTTTTCCCAATCTAGCCATGAGCACGTTCAGTGGTTGTTGCAGCATATGACCAATCGCAGTATGGACAAGACTACTGGCAGCTGAGCGACATATTTTACAAACAAAGAGCCAATTATCATATAAGACAAGCACGAACAAGTTTAACACGTAATCCAGGCCAAAAGCAACACAGTTGCGGCTGCCAAATTCAGGAAGGACAGCTGGCAAAAATATCAGGCTGTGTGAATGTGTAAATTAATGGGCTTTAATATCACGCTGCAGTCCTGGTGGTGTCAAACGAACTTCAGAGCAAATTGAAAAAATATATATTAAAACATCATTCAAAGCAGTAAATAGGCTTACATCTTACATCATCACATCTTCTACTGCAAGTACCACAAATACAAGGATTCAGTGCTTCAATCAGTCTCTGTTGTAGGATATCATTATAGAAAAGTTCAATGAAACAGCTTTGCCGGCCTCTGAACATTCTTGCCCGAAGGTTAATTCATGGTCACTGCGGTGTGCGTGGAGTTCATGGCGGAACCATCCTCTCCACCGAGGTAAAACATTTTATGGTAAATAAGGCAGCAGCAAAGGCAGTCCGTGTATGCTGATCATCAGCTGTCAGTTTGTCGGTTTGTGCGAATAGAATACCTCCCTAGTAACCAACTATCATGGCAACCACAAGCCAATCATTGACTCAGAATTGCGTTGTGTGTAAAGGGCTCATATGACTAGAGTGCAGAGCTCTGTGCAAACCCTTCGCAGACCCTCTGAGGAGCTCCGCACTCACCGCACAGACCCTCCGCACCACAAACACCAGACATACCGCAGTAACCATAAATTACACTTAAGAGACCCTCTCGTGATCCTCACACCAAACTCCACAGAATCTTCTACAAATGGTGATGCCATTTTCCAAATTAATCTACAGTGCTTTGATACCCGTTGATCTCTTATCTTGATCATCACCTGCAGGAGCAGGTTAGGTTTGTGACAGAAGTTACCATGGCGATATACCCCAGTACGAAGTGAACCACCGTTGTAACCCTGAAAACCCAGGGTACAGGCCTCTAAATCTGTCCCTGAATACCATATACACAAACATTTTGGTGGTGACAGATTAAAATAAGTGTTTAAACTGCAGTTTAACTGAGGTTTAGTCCTACTGTCAGTCCGTCTGCCAGCTGATAAAAAGTTCCAGTGAAACAAAACTCCATTTGGTTCCCTGTTCTTTTACTCCTGTCTGTCACATTCACCTGGGCAGACAGTTGGGGTCTAGAAAGTCCAGCGGTGGTTGGCAGTAGTCTGGGTTGAGAGCGTGATCCAGATTGCGCCGCTGATCCTGAGGTTGCCCCGGCAACTCCAGGGTGAAGCTCTCGCCGCAGTCCGAGCCAGGAGGGAGCTCATTGGCGCTCAGTGACAGGTCGTCATCATGGGCCTGAGTGTCCTCGTCGTCACCACAAACCCTCGCCTGAGGAGACAAAGATGTTACATTTAACAAATGTATGTGTACAAATACATAAGTATGTAGTATGTATGTGTATGTTTAGGAGTATTATTCCTCACGTGTAGGCCTCTGTGATCATCATGCAGCACTCCCTGGCCCAGTGTGGTGGCATTGAGGGATTGTGGGTCGGCAGATGTGTCGTAAGAAGTAGATAAGGAGTCAGTGTCTTTGGTTTCCTCTGATGGAGACGGGTTAGTCTGGAACAGGAAGGCAAACCAAGAATATCTATAATTTTGATCGATTTATCCTGTCAAATTGGGTCATTACAATAACAGACTTCAGAGGACGTTAATGTTGTATTGATCCAACAGTTACGGCTACGCACGAGCTGAGAGTGAGAAAGGCTCTGGCTAGTAGAGGACTCCTCTTCCTCTGAGGACTCGTCTGAATCGTGAGGGTCCTCATGACCCAGACTGGGGGTGCTGCCCGAGTGCTGGCTCTCCTCCAACAGGTCGCCCAGCTCCGTGCTGTCCAGAGATCGCCGACGCACGCCCCAATTAAAATTATCGACAGTCTCGCCCTAGATAAAACACACACACAGATGCATTGGAAGACAAGGGCAGAGGCAGCAATAGCAATGAATTTCACTGCTGTGAGAAGAATATTAACCTTCAAGATAATGAATAGTTGCTGTCTAAGGCTGGGCTGCACAAACAAGGATTAATTTTTCAACCTGATTAAATCATCAGCTAACTTTAAATTATGTTGCACCAAACTTTTAAACTATCTTAAAATTGAGAAAGATTAAATTTAAACCACTTCTGAAATGTGATCCAGTTTTAAGTTTAAACTTACACTTGAGGAGGTTTAACTTTTGAAATGTCTGCTTTTTTAAGGTAGACTGAGCAAAATATTCAAGTTGCTCCATTAATTTGGCCAACCAGTTTTTCTCAAAAGAAGAGAAATTAGAGCTTCTCTGCCGAGCAATAATGGTTAAGCTGTCTAAGCTAACTAACTTTTTAGCTAGCTTGAAAATAATGTAATGTTTTGATAACTTTCGACTTTGCAATTTTGGCTAACGTTAGCTAGCAAACAATGTAACATTTTGTTGGCAACAGAACAGTCAAAAGTTAATGCTCTTTCAACTACTACATCATTTATTTATTGTTATTTTGGTAAGCAATGACGTCTGCATTGATTAACCTCTGTTTAGTTTCAAAGATTTATTAAACTGAGATAAGTTTTTAATTATGCAACAGAGCACAGCTTAATTTTAGCCTGGGTTTTGCTAAACTCTCATTAGAACTAATCTTAGATTAAATTAATCTTTGTTGCAACCCAGTCTAAGAGCGCCTGATGACAAGCACAAGATGCAAAATGAACTGTTATTCACGGCATGAAAATATGCTGGAAAGGCATTTGGCATTCAAAATGATGAATCTTTATCCCATAAAAGACATGACAGTATAATTTGTCTCCATTATGACAAATAGCAATAATGTCAGAAAAGTAGTTCTGCAACCAAGCTGTGAGAGCAAAATGAAGCACAATCATCCTTTGTTTGTTTTCAGAGGGAAACAAAGGAGCCAGCAACACCACAGCGCCGAGAGAAGCTAATGTAAGTGCTCAGTGTGAGAGACCTTACCTGGAGCTCCTAGGCAGCGAGGGGAAGAGAGAGAGACAAAGAGTTAGACAGACAGAGAGACAAGGAGGAGGGACAGAGAAATACATTTCAAATATATTCATGTTAAAGAAAGAAATGAATGAAACACACATTAAAGGTAAAAGGAGAGAGAAAGAGACAGATACTTCACTATCTACACTTTAAATAAATGACGATGGATAAAATATAGTGTGATACGACTTCTCACCTCTCCGTCCTCCAGCTCAACATCCAGGAAGTCAAAGTCTCGGAAAACCCTGAACTGTTGCTCGCTGGCGGTGTCGTCTAGTGTGTCCTCTCTGGTTCCACCTTCCTCTGATGACACACCGCTCTCCCGCACCTCCATCATGTCCAAGTCGCCACATGATGAGAAGATCACCTGATGAGAAGAAACAAAGAGGCATTTATACTTGTCACAGAAGTTCACATTAAGACAATTCTTCATAAATATCTGGAAAGATATTTAGAGCCCTTGCTACGGTTAATCATTTCAAAAGCGTGACTAAAAAGAGTAAACATAATTTGCCGAAAACAACAGTGACTTGTGGCCTTTTGTAAATTTTTGTTGTCTGTAAACAATAAGGGAGGACAGGTGAAGTGTTGAAAACGAGAGATGGGAGGTAGCTTACAGATGGATTCTTGGTGAGTCCAACTTCTTGTCCACAAAGTGACAAAACGTTCACCAACTTCTCTCTGGTTCTTTTCTGTATGTAGGAGAAAGACAGTGAGAAATATTAATTCAGATTAATATTAAAGTATTAATCAAAGAGCAAGCAAGTTTATTTTTGTAGCACATTTCACACACAGAGGCAATTCAGTGTGCTGTTAATCGTTACAAATCAAGACCATCGCATTGCTGTCAATACTAAATAGAAAAAAAATTTAATCGAATTGAATTGTGATCTTAAAATCAAAAGTTAAATCGGACCATAGATTCTGAGAATAGTGACACCCCTAATATCAAGTAAAGGCAATTCTTCTATTTGCAGTAATAATAATATAATTTGACTGTTATTAGTGTTTGGTGCCACACCAAAGACTTTCATTTAGAGGTATGTATAGAAATGTCTATAAACCGTGACTTTAATTTTGATATGGCAATACCTGAGCAGTAGGGTCTAACTGTACCTGAGAGGACTGTGGTCGTCTCCAGCTGACGGGCACCAGGATGGTGTTGGAGTTGGATCCTGAAGAGGTGGAGGAAGTACTGCGGGTTACAGCCATGGCTCTGGCCTTCCCCTCTCTACCCCCTGAACCCTGGAGCTCGTCGAACCGACGTCCAATCACTGGAGTCTGTGAGGAAAACACAGAGGGAGGCTCTCATGTAAACTAATATCACAAACATTTATGACACATTTTGAAAAACACTGAGAACTGTAAGTGTTTGAGTGGGTGGTGAGCATGTTAAATGTTCTTTTGATTTAGCTGCTTCCTCACTTCAGAGATGTCAAAGGTGAAGTCCAGTGTTTTTCCAGGCAGAGCTTTGGATGAACCATCCCACACCCTGCTGACCTCCAGGTTGGACAGGTCACCCTGCGAGTGGCCGTACACCGGATGAACGAGGCTGGCAGAGCGTGAGACCACCAGTTTCAAGATGTTTAAGGCGTCTTTCCAGTGTACTGTCTATGGAATCACACATACAGAATACATTACAATAGAGACAGCACTGCAAAATTGAAAATGAAGTGAAATATCTACATATAAACTTTGTGCAACAGTGTTAATTCAATTACTGAGTCTGTTTCCTGTTTATATCGTTATATCTTTATTCTATCTTGTTTATATCTTATTCATATCCTGTTTGTACATCATTTATATCTTATTTACTTATTACTTACTTCTTCTTGTCTATATTGTTCCTATTTGTATATTTCACTTTTTATTTCCTCTAGTTTATACTGCTTGTTTTCTTATTTATTATTTACTGTTTTTTTCACTGATACTTCTTTCTAATTTGCCATCCGCTTGCTGCTGTAACACTGCAAGTTTCCCCATTGTGGAACTAATAAAGTCTAATAAAACTAAAGAAGTAACACAGTTTTACCTTACCTCAGTTTATTTTTTAAAAATGCTTCATTAAATGTTTTGCATAGGGGAGAATTTATGTACATACAAAATAATGTAATAGAGACTAAATCAATAGTACATCATTAAAAAATAATACAATAATACAATCATCAATCTTAGTTGCCAGTGTCAACAATAATACATCAGTAGATAAAGGCAAAAATGCAGTGTATAAACTTACAAAGTACCTCACCTTTTCTTTATCTTATCTTATGTCACACATTAACACACAGAGTAGTAGCGACTTAAGCAGACAGTTACCTGGACAAACTTCTCAATGGTCTTCGTGACATCAGCGTTGAACTGTTTGACTTGTACAGCCGTCAGGTCCATGTGGCTGAGCAGACAGTAGATGATCTGGAGGAGAGACTGCTGCATGCTGGGAAGGCCCTTGTCCAGCAGCTGAGAGATAGACAGAGACATTCAGTCAAGAAAAAAGCATGAAACCTCTAAATGTATCTTATCAGTCCCTCACGGATTTTGCTGGCTTTTATGGGGGATTAATATTGAAGGAACTCGTGGGAAGCTGCAATGATTGGTCTAATATGTAGAAAAGCTGTGGTGACTGGGCAAATTTGCAAGGTCATGCACAGGGTTTGGTTGAATTTGTGTTGTGATCACAACATCACAACCTCCATGAGGGACTGTCTTACATAATACTGTATAACACTGGACTGTTGGTGATTGAATTATCCTGGCAGATTACTGAGAAGTGTGTGTTTCATTAAAATATCAACATGAATCCTTTCTGCACCTGACTGGAGACCAAAACTATCCAACAAACTTGCTCTCCAAAAAGGCCTAATACTGGTAGTATATCCTCGTAGCCACACTGGGAGAGAGATAACCAGTTAAATATAGAAATAAGGTCTGCAATATTCATGAGTACTTACTTCAGCCATATAGGTGACCATGTTGAGTGTGATGTCAGAGAAAGCCTCATGGAGGTACCGGCAAACCACACTGACCCAGGAGAAAGGGTCTCGCGTGTAGGAACGTGTCTTATAGAGGGTCATCACGTGGGCCAAATGTGACAACTTCGTGTGCTTCTCCTCCAAACATACCTGGGAGATGGAAAGAGAGATTACAAGAGAGAGGAGGAGGCGGCAGACTGCTTAAAAACTGAATTGTTTCATTGCTTTTGTATAGCTCTCCTGCATGATTAATCTTATCTTCTCTGTGCATGTTTATTCTCATGTCTTTTCTGACAAACTTACTGTAATGCTTAAAAAGCCTGACTTAAACTAAAGAAACTTAAGTCAACTTGGCTTAAGTGAAGACTTGTACAGTACCTGTGCGATTCTCTCAGCGCTCTCCTTACAAAACTGAGTCGGGTGACCGAAGTGCTGCACCAGGTGAGGCAGCAGACACAGCACATTCAGAGGGAAACCTAGAAAGAGAGAAGATGTTGAACACCCAACACCACCCAGTATAAATAAAAACTGTGAACTCAGTGTCAGTGACGGAGATGATATCATGATACGGGATGAAAATATCTACCTATAGACTGTGAGCTGTCGACAACAGGCACGCGGGAGACCGGCGTGAGCTGGCAGAAGAGCTGTAAGGTGAGGTCAGAAGTAGCCTGAGAGGTGAAACCCTTTAACAGAAGCTGTTGAATACCAGAGAAGCCGCTCCACCTCAGCTGAGCCTGCAGCTTCTCCAGGCGTTCACGGTTCTCTGCTCTGTCTAAGGGTACCTGGGAAACAAGAATTGTTTTTGGTTTATTTAGTGTCCTTGATATACATTCTGACAACCTGAGGCATTCGTATTTATTTATAGCCAGTTGCTTCTATCTTTGTGCAGTGCTGATAGCTGGGCAAAATATATTTAAGGCTCCTAAAAAAAGGCCCAACCAATGACATGAATATCAGTTTAAGTTCACATTGTATTTAGAATATTTTCACTGCTTTACCTCGCTGTCAGACAGTCTTTTCCAACAGGAAACTGTCATTATATAACCCAAATATCGCTCTCTCCAAACCAACCACACTTCACTGGCAAAATCAGTCAATTTACCTCACAGGAACACAGGAGTTGTTTGTTTACCGCTGCCTAAATTTGTTAATTTGTTTGTGTTATTATGTGACTTTGGTGTTAGAGGTTTGTTTGGATTCTGGCTGAGTGAGAAAGAATCATATTTGGCTATTATCGTGGTTTCCTATGGAAAAAGTCTGTCTGACAGAAAGGTAAAGCAGTGAAAATATTTTAGGTGGCTAAAATATATTTTGCTGCCGACCCTGTCCACAGCAATGCATATAATAATACAATAAAATATAGTGATTATGGATGAGAACCTCACACAACCCCACTATCCCTTTACTTTAAATATATAATAAACTGTACAATTTTAAGCCCTTACTAGCAAGAGTGTGAGGCTCTCTCTCTTAGGATGGCTCATTTGGTACGTCAGTTAAAATAACTTTTGTTTCTACAATTACGTATCTTCCCCTCTAAGCTCAGTAAGTTTCATCTCATCTACCTTGGACAGTAACTTGTGCACAAGGCGAAGTGACATCTGATATTCAAACTCAAAGTCTGACTCCATCAGTGACACTGCCACCCAGAAGACTGTGGCCAGTATTGATGACGGATGGGAAACATGAGCAGGATCTGATAGAACACTGGGATCAATTCGATTGGTTGACGATGAGCAGGATCCGGGGGTTCTTCCTACTCGTGCGAGGCCGTGACTGTTGCAGGCCTGTGGATTGAAAATCAAATATGACTCTGAATTAGAGAGATGTTCAGCGAGATTACGCCAGTATTAAGGAGAACAGGAATGTCCTTTTCTTGCCTGTATGCGGTCCAGAGTGGCACTGCGAGGAGGATCACTCGACTGGTTGCCGCATTCTCCGAACTTCTTGGGCACAGAGTAGGAGCGCTGGTGGCGCTGTGACGACAGACCGACAAATCCTGGACCAGGGAAGTTCAACTGACCTGTGCTCTTTCTGTTCATCAGTTTGTCACTTGTCACAAAGTCTGGTGAGGACGTCCTGTGAATCAAACACAGTAAATACCAATATACTTAAATATGGTCTGTTCGTGTCTAATCACTTGGAAAATAAGATTAATTTTTAGCAACATCACTGGTTAAATAATGCTTAGATAAATAAATAATGGTTAAATACCGTAATGCTCATTCAGCATTAATACCATGCTTATACACACACACACAATAAATCTTTAAAAAAAAAAATCATATATTGGAGGATGGACAAGTAAGCGGACAATTACTACCCTTACATAAACATTTATAAAAACATCTTTTCTTAATGAATCACGATATACATTTTAATTAATATTTTTATCAACCACATACTAATATTAGTTAGTACCCTAATTAACAAGAGTTATTTGTTAACAGTACATAACAATATTAACTGTTAATTGCATCTTTATAAAATATTAACTAATGTATGAATTAATACCCCAGTTAACATGATCACCATTATTAAATGATTACTAGTCTCATTAGTTAAACATTAATTATCTGTTAACTAATGTTAATTAATGGACCCTTATTGTAAAGTGTTACTGCTTAATAATTTGTTTTTCACCCATAAAGAAGCTTACCTAGTTAAAGCTGCCATAAGGTCACTGTTTTTCAGACATTCTGCTAGATTCACCACCACTGACTCCAGCGTCAGCAGCACCTCCATCACGTAGCCCTGAAACACACACATAGTTACACACACACGTCAACACCACCATGTATTCTCATTTTCAGAGTAAATTGGCTTTTAGATGATGTAACATTTCTCCTATATGCCATTTCTCTCTCTCACCTGCACCTCGTCCCCGTGTTCTCCCACCACCTCGACGAGCCGTGAGACCAGGTCGGACACGGCGTGGTTGTTGATCGGCTGTTTGAGGGCTCTGAAGATCTGGAAAGAGCGGCCGGCATAGTGACGCGAGGAGCTGCACAGAGCTGTCTGTAAAGCCACGTCGCTCAGCTGTTGCTCCAGGTGGAAGTCTGCATAAACAGATGGGTGCAAAGTCACATAAAGACACACACATACAGGTTTGTTTGGAGATATGAGTCATTACTGTTAACAAATGTCACATACACAGTTGAGAAGACTGTCCCAAGACTTTATTTTGGCATTTTGTGCCAGTGCATTGGATTTTACATTAAGGCTGGTGGATTAAAACAGAACAGAGGAGGGCTTTGAATGAATTGAAAATAGAATATGAATTGTCAGTAATTCTACACATGAATCATAAGGTACCAAGTCAGCAGTGATATTTCTGTTATTCAGTGAAAGACATTTGGCATGAATGTGAGCTGTTTCTGAAAGAATTCTGGATTGTCATGGTTTGGAGTTTTAGTTGAGTTGTTTCCTGTTTCATTTTGAAGTTCTTGCCCTCCCTCTTGTTTTTTTCCTGTCTTTTCCCCTCCTTTTTTGATTACAGCTTGTTTTTACCTGGCCTTAGTTAGCCTCCCTCTGTATTTGTCTTTTCCTTTTTAGTTGCCAGTTTGATGTTATACATTTGTACCTGAGTTTCCTTGTGGTTTTTGGACTTTCTTTTGTATTTCCTTGGACTTTGTTCGGATTTGTTTGCCTATGCATTGAGAACATTTGCCTCTTACTTTCATTTATAATTGCTACTACTTACTCCATTTTTTATTTCTTCTCAAAATGCTTCATGTGGTGTGCTGCTGTTGTTGTTATATTAGTAGTGACTTGTCTGTTCTAAAATAAAAATATACATGAAAGTTTTTTCACCTGACTTAGACTCCTTGAACACAGAGACGACGTGGCGTAGGAAGTTGGAGAGCTGCTCCGTGCTCTTGCTGTTGGGGTTCTTTGGTGTGATGTCCTCGTGCACCCACAGCGGCCCGAACGCTCTGAGTAACAACAACACAGTACTCCAGGCACTGTATACCCACCACCAGTAGCACCACATACATGTTACACAAGAACTTAAATATGTGCACACAGTGTGCACCACAGTGAGATCTTGACACAATCACCCACACACACACACACACACACACAAACTCACACCCGCTCGAACATTTATGTTCAAAATGCAGCAGCGGTGCTTCTAGAGTTGCACAAAACAATTCGCCTGGAGGTGTGCATACCTGGTCGAGAGGAATTCGATAAGTTTGTTTGTCTTCTCGTCGGTTTCATTGGGTGCATCTTCAAGGTCCTCCAGGTCATCTGGTGTCACCAGGGGTAGATTTCCAACACTGCCTGCAGTGCTGCCACCACCCAGACTGGCAGAGGAAGAGTTGGAGGTTGAGCTGAGGCCAGAGTCCACCACCGGAGACGCCTGCCACTCTCGCAGGAAGTCAGGTGCATCTAAAAAAACAAAATTATACATATATATAATTAAATGCATTTTTTTTCATATTGTTATATACTGTCTATTTAGCTTTTATTTAACCAGGAGTGAAGTTTCACTGATATCAAAAATCTTGTGTTCAAGTCCTGACAGGCAGCAGCACAAACAACACAGCTGCAGACATAAAACACAAGTAATGACTTAATATGGAAAAAAGGAACAAAATACAAATATCCAAAAACAAATTCATCAAGATACAAAACATCTACAGCCAGATGCTCCCAGAGGGAGCAGCACACTTATATACCTTTTTCCCAGTTCAGTACAGACTTAGTGGGAATAAGTACTGGGAACAAAGACAAATAAATCTCCCATATTTTCTTGAAGGATATAGATCCATAGGTAATTTGGAAGCAGACCAATAATAGCCCTATAAATAAGAATATACTAATGTTTAAAGCTATAATATGTAACATTCCACATTAAAAGGCTAGACATGTGCTATTTATTTTCTTGAGTTGCGTACTTACATCATCCCAAATGTTTCCAACAATGTTAAAACCCAGAAAAAGTTCTATAAAGCTATAACTTAGCTAAAGTGTATAACATAAGCTACAGTGGTTGTTTGAAAGTGAAGATAACAATGATCCTACACAACTTCATGATGTAATCAAACTATGTCTTTTATTATTGTTGAATGTGAGAGAGACACCTAGTGCCAGAATGTATATATTATGCATTTAAGTCTGTGTGGACAAAGCAGACCATCTAAAGAGCTATGGGGAGTAAGGACTGTAAAATTTGTAAGAAAATAAATAAATATATAATTTAAAAATAAATCATGAAATGTCACAGTTTTAATAAATGCGTGTTTTCTACTTACGTGACTGCTGGTACTCTGTGTGGTAGCTGGACTTAATGGTGAGGGTCTTGTTGTCGCTGATCTCTCTTGTCAGCATCAGAACTGAGGCGATTACCTGTAAACACAACAAGGAGGGTTCTTCAGTGGTTTTTGAAATTTGATCAAAGCCCTGTCTATCAATTAATTTTGACTGAATGACTTTCTGGAGCAGCTACTTGCAATGCGATGTTAATTCAGACTAAAATGACATAATGATAATAAATGTTAGGATCCCACTCTGACCTGGAAGTTGTTATTGCAGGAGAGGGCGATGAGGAGGTGGAGAAGGAGACGTTTGCTGTGTTCATAGACTTCTGGTCTGTAGTGGTCCAGGCCTGCACAACAAAATACACATTCAATAAGACAACAACAGGATTCAAACTTTGCAAAGACTATAGCCATTTTAACACATACAGCTCCTCTCAGTAATGTCTATATAAGTTCAGGGTTGCAGTACATGTGTGTTGTTTTTATATTAAGAGAGTTAAAATATGTGACTTTTCCAAGAAATGTTGGGGTACATTTTCTGGCTTTTTGTGCTTCACTAATTACTATGACAACCCCCAACCTTCATTGTATGATAGTTTGTACATTACTATTAATAAAACATTTCTCCTAATACACTGCTGGTAATAAACATCATGAAATAATACAAAATGGATTCTCAGACACCTTCATGCACGCAGAAACACAGACTGGATGATAATGAATGACCTGGAGGGTTAGTATGCTTAATATTCAGACTGCATAAAAACACACAGCTGACAGAACAGGTATGTGTCCACGTGTTAGAAGATACAGTCTTTGTGAGAAATGCAGTCCCTGGGGAATGTGTGTGTGTGTGTGTGTGTGTGTGTGTCTGTGGTGACACAAGAGAACGGTCTGTCCTCTGTGTCTGTGTGGGATGGAGATAAAACTTCACACTGTCACGCTATGAACTTATTGGACGTCACAGAAAATACCTACACACCTCAAGGTTATTTCTGGTTGTGTGTGTGTGTGTGTGTGTTGGCGTGTGAACACCCTGTTGACACCCAGCGAATGATGATTTTTGATCTTATATTTTTAGTTCGAGTTCTATCTCGTGTACCCTCACTGGGAAATAAAAGAGTGAGACCTCTCTGAGTTTATACAGCTGAACAACCAGCTAGTTCAGTTTTTCACATAAGAATATTGCCCTCTCTAAAAAACATAATTGTGTGTTTTATACATGACATTTAGGCTGTTTCCTTTGTTTCAATTAAACTCTTCTTTCCTCTTTTTACCCAAGATTAATCATCTAAAATCTCCATAGTCTTGTGCCAAAAGATAGTCCAAACTTGAGTTATGTGCATGTGCGTGTGTGTTAAATACACTCACCCAAGAAGAGGGCATGTAGCAGCAGGGGCAGGTGTAAAGCCCAGTCTTCTCTCACGCTGTGGTCCACCACCATTTCAGTCATAAAGATCACTGCGATGTTACACCTGATGACAAAGACACACACACACACAAATCTAGTGAGTGCACTAAATAACAACAATACTTCCTCCTCTCAATTAATTGTTCTGGTTGATAAAATCATTGAAAATAAGGAAAAACACCCATTAACCTAAGAACAACGTAACATCTTCAGGTTGCCCCAGTCTAACACAAAAAATATTCCATTTACTATGACAGAGGTCCAAGAAAAAAGGGAAATAATCACATTTGAGTTGTCTGAGCCAGTAAATTTGGGCACTTCTCACTTAAATAAAGCCTTGTAATAATTGCTGATTTGCTTTCACTTCATCAGCTAATTGATTGAATAATTGTTTCAGCTCTAAATCAAATCAATGCAGAAAAAAAGGTCAAGAGAAACACATTTAAGAGAAAACAAACCTGTATCATTTGTTGTTTTTACCTCTTTAGTGTACTTCAGTCTTAAAGAGAATCTGTATCAGCAAGTTAAGGAATGTGCTTGCTTTGAAAAAAAAAGAAAAACGATTTCCAGGAAGTTTTTTTTTCAGCAGGTTTATCTATCCTAGAAACTGGTTTTGTGTTTATATTGCTGGGGCTTCTCATTGTAAAGACTGATAATGGATCTGACAAACAAATGACGAACATAAAGCTCCATTAATGTAATAAAACAGTCTGCTCTCCTGTTACGTGTTGCAAATACATGCATCATAAATCTGCCTGAATCTCATTCTCATTTTAATGATTTTTAAGGTGTTGAGAGAGACAGGAAAGATAAGGAAGTAAAATATTCTAATATTCATTCTCTACATAGCATAGGCGGGGGAAGTTGGCTCGGTTTAATTCTGTGGTAGAGTTTATCAGACCATCTGTCAGGAGGTGAAACTCGTCTGTGTGAGAGAATACTTTTCTTCTGCTGACTCTGCTGATACATTGCTGATAACAACATCACTGGTCTGTTCACTGAGTCTATTTTTATGTGGTTGGTTCAGAGTGGATCGTCTGTACAGTGAGTGTTCATGTTTATTTGTGCATACCTGTGCAGTGGTCCTCTCGGTGTGATGGTTTCTGGAAGGTAATCGACCAGAGGAGCCCAGCAGCCTCCGTTAACAGGCATGGGTAATGGCTGAGGATGGTTGGTCTCCAGGACGCCCAGTAGCCAACCAGCATATGGCGGGAGTGGGTCAGCTGCCAGAATAGAACAACATCAAGATTTAGTTATTAAAAAAAAATACTTGAAACATGCAGCATGTCCCATACACTCTAATGATATTTATTCAAAACACACTGACCACTGACTGCCAATGACAAAAACGTTTTCCCACGAGAACTGAAGCAGTGACAAACAGCTAATGAGACAGGTCATTCACAAACCATCCGAAACATGTGGAATTCCAAGCATGAGCACAGTCTGGGTATTTCAGCGACACAGTGGTAAACTGTAATTTACCAATACGCTGATACCATATTGTATTTTCTTTTCTTTTGAAAAATCTAAGCTTTTTTGTGCTGTCCTTAAAAATCCAAAACGGCTGTCAAAATTGGTTAATAGTGTTATTCATTTATTCCTTTGGAAAAAAACAAAAACCAATACAACAAGAGAACTTGCTTATTATAGATATATTTATGTCAACATAGCCGTGTCTTTTAAAAGATCTTGATGCCTACACATTCTAAAATAAACAAATAACATAACGTCCTGTAATGTAAAACTTAATTTAAACACCCTAAACCTCTGTCTCTTTCTCTCTTTGTGCGGTGGTTTGAGAATAGAGAACGTGCTGTCTCTCAGAGCGAGATCAAATAAATAATTTGAAATCGATATGTTATTTGACAGCTTATATAGCGTGCATACAACTTCATCACAAGGTTTCACAATTTTGCCGTCAGTTCACCATTTATTATTGATAATTATTATAAAGTCTTGCCCAAAATCCTTCATATTTCAAGACGGGGGTTTCAGACTGTTTGGAGTGCGAATCATTCCCTCTGCAGCCGAGTTCTCCGCTATCATTACTAAGCTGTTGCTGCTGAATTATTCGCTCGTTCAGCTTGACCTGCACTTCTTTCTATCTTTAATCAGTGAAAGTGAGGTTGTGTGATGCCTGTCAATGCAGTGCGTTCAAGGAGAAGTTAGCGATTCTGGAGAAAGATAGTTATCTGTCTCATTCCCAGGTAGTCAAACACCAACGCTTATGGTATGGTTAGCTGGCACCAACCCAAAGATAGCTGATAACTGTGTTTCTTTAGGGATAAATTCCTCAATCTTCACCTTCAAAACAAACATCAGTCTTTAAATTTATGTCTGTATGTATGAGAGTGGAGACAATTAGCACAAAGGTTTTAGGTTTAAGAGGTTAATATTATGCACTGACAGGAAGAATCCACGTCCTGGAGCTCTTTCCAAGTAACAGACAGCTGTGAGTCCCAGTGGGCTGCGTGTGGGAGTACACATTGTACAAGACCAGGACAAGCAAGTCTGTACATTCATTCTCATGACAAACAAGATGACTTACTCTTTTCATCCTCGTAGGAGCCTCCAGAACTGTTGCTGTAGCGAGACTCCAGTCTGTTGTGAGCCCTGGCTCTACTGAAAGAAACACACAACACTCAAAGTAAAATTTCTGAAGTTATGATTCTCTGTACGCACATGCAAATATTCATATTCATACACGTGTGTACTTGTATGCATGTATATGGATGAATCCGTAGTTACAGCTTCTCTTTCTTTTCTTTCTTTCATTGTCAATAAAAGTAATTTTAAAAAGTAAAGTTTCAAATGCAAAGTGTACAGTCTTATTCTGTGATTAAAAAGTTTAAAATCTTATGTTAATATCACTGCAGTACTGGTATGATGCAGGCAGGTTTGACACTGTTAACCTCCCAATGAAACAGAATATAAATGTGACAGCATATTCAACTATTTTTTGCCAAACGCCTTGTCAATACAAATATAATATAAAAAATGTATTAATACTGACCGCTCTTCACTCTCTCTGACCAGCTTGTTCTCGTCTGTGTCTGGCAGGTTATCCTGACCAGCCACCACAGTGTTACTGCTGGAGGTGGTGCCTACACATGAGAGGTTTCAGAGATAATCTTCAGAAATACAGTACATTCAATCACAGACATGACAAAATATGACAGGAACATCTCCTTTCACCTGTCTGTGAGGTGGAGGCTTTGTTGCTGGCAGCGAAGCGGTAGAAAGGAGGATTGTCGCAGTGCAAGACCACAGGATTGACCGGGTCAGTCTGCTGCAGCTCAAACAGGAGCTCCTCCATAGTCTGGATGGTGTTGTTGCGACACAGGTAGATCACCACCTTCTTGATCTAGAACAGATACAAAATATGCAGCATTAACTGGCTTAGCTCACATTATCTCTGCACATTTGTTCTGGTATTTGTTATCATCATGAAATGTAACACATGATCCTGTCGCTTACGTAAGGCAGCAGTGTGGTGTCACTGCTGACTCCACACAGGCTGATAAGGAACTGCAGGGTGATCCGTAAGTTGTTGCTCCACCTCTCGTTGGACACTAAAGCGTTCCAGGCGTTTTCAATCTCTGGGCCAGGAACCTCGTCTCCATACTGATAATGTCAAGGAAAAAAATGCAGTTAAAGGCAGGAGATTTCACTGGAAAAAGGGAGTGAAATTTTACAAATTTCCTACCTTAGCAGTCATGAACATGAGGTTGTTGAGTACCAGCGAGGTCGCCTGCAGGGAGCCCCAGCCGTTTCCTCTCAGGCTGGGGGACACGCCCATGCCCTGCCCTTGACCGTGAGGTTCTTCCTCTGGCGTGCAGGGGCTCGAGGCAGGGGGCAAGAGCCCCGTGTCTACCAACTCAATGTTACTGAGCCAGGGTAGCAGGTATGACAGCATGATCTGTCTGCCGTTGGGATGGGTGGTTGGGAAACGCTGGCTCACCTCTGCACAGACAAAGAAATGTCAGAGGAATAAATGTTACATGTGCAGAGATTAGGCCTTTTCAGTTTACACAACCTCAATGTGGCCCTTTGATTTTTGTTAAATATGAAAAAATTATAACTAAATAATTTCTTCAAATGAGAAAGAGGCTAATTATCCCATTTATTGTTTTTGTCTGTTGTTAAAGGTATAATCTGCAGCCTTTTTTTCTAAAAAAAAAGTAATGTAAAGAATCATATTAGATAGTCCCTTTAAATCATCACTTATGACCCATTAGAGGTGTGTGGCGGTGGCTGTATCAGCAGAGATCCTACCCTCTGACTGTATATTATTTTTTCCTCATTGTTTTGCTGTGCTTGGCATGTTTCACCAACCTAAAACATTGATGTTTGACAAATCCTTCCTACACTACCTTAAAGCACAGAGGCAGAAACACTTTTTTAAAATTAAATATTCAGTGGTCTGGTGGTAGACAAAAAATATGAAAATGGATAACGGCTACTTGTTCTGCTGTCTTTTTAAATTATTTTTTATTCACTCCATTCTGCTCTGATAGCTAGTTGCAGCCTACACACTAATTAAACTTGATTAATCTTTTAATATTTTATCCGGCAAAGGCTGCATCATAGCCTCTGTCTATGGCTCAGCACCCTCTCCTTTAAATTTTGATGGGGACAGTAGACTGAAGTCTCTCTACACTAGCTATGTATGTCAATTTTTTCAGAAGTCCCCGAGGAAAATGGCGAATTTACTACTTGCGGCTTTAGACAGATTTTTTTTTTTCTTTTTTTGGGTCTTTTGATAGTAAAAGTTATCCACCCCTGAAGACAAAGCTGAGAAATTGAATAACAGGGGAAACACACTGGGATTTAACTAACTATCTCTCTAATGGCCTCTTGGGAATTTTAAATGTGAGGGCTCTAAGAGATCATTTTGGAGATAACTTCTGAAAAATGTACCTGAGAAAAGTGGCAGGGTGAGCTCTGGGTACATGCTGGCCAGCTGGATGGAGAGCTGAGACAAGTTGACACTGTAAAGAGGCGGTAGGGGGCCGTGTGTGCCATACAAAATATTACCAGGCTTCTGCTCCACCATCCGCTTAGAGTACGCACACAGCTTCGACTCCAGCACCTGCAGAAAAAAATTTATATATCTTTTGCAGTCAAAATGCATCATCAGGTTTAGGCTTTATGTGTGTGTTCTTATTCCCCCCTAGTTTTATACAATTAATGAATATTTAACTGTATTTTTCTCTTCTGTGTGCTGTATGTACCTGCATGAGCTGCATAGAGATCTCATATATTTCCCTGCTGGTGTCTGACGCCTTGAACAACACCAGATTGAGCAAGGTCACAAGATCACATGGGTAATTCCTGGCAAAGTGAGAAGAGATGGTCATTAGTCGCTGGTTAAAATGGAAACTAACACACTGAATGTTAAGAGGCAGCTGCTGGCAGTGTGACAAATTACATAATACAATATATTGATGTGGTGTGACCTGGTTAAACTGCAGTCAAGCAACTCCCATAAAGTGTCTGCACAAAGTGTGTTATTACCACGACAGTAGTAACTGGCCTTCGTTTACCTTTTTGATTCTTTTGTAAGAACATGATTAAAAAAAAGTTGTTTAAATATGTTATTTTAATAATAATAATGTGATAATTCAGCTGAGAGGTTAGAAGCTATTTCCCTGCAGCTGGTGGATCTTCAGTGTCTTGACAGAGAAAATGTCTTGTAATAAATGTAACAAATGCAGGATTCCCAACCTGTTGCCACAGACAGTGGCGATGGCCTTGAAGCAGCCAGATGCCAGCTGGTAAGATCCAGTGAAGCAGCGGTCCACAGCCCAGTTGAACAGATTGATTTGGTCTGGGTTCAGTTCTAAGAGCAGGATGACCACCTCACACCCCAGACGGTGCACCTAGAACAAATAAATGTCATTAAGAAGAGGGACAAATTAGCAACAGAATGAACAAAAATCAAGATATGAATGGTAACTTCTTGGTGCAGAAAGTGCTGAAACATCTTAATATGTATGTTCATGACCAGAGTACATTTTCAGAAAGAAATAACATACTTAAAAGCTCCAGTACAATAAGCTAAAGGTATCAGTTGATCCTGAAGTTAAACCTACCCGTATGTCGTGACAGGCCAAGATGTTGTCAAGCCATTTGTAGAGATAGCCGTCAGTAGAGAGACCCACGTTGTCAAACACTGGACCGCAACACAGAACTGCTGACATGGCCTGGGTGACAAATGTTGAGCTGTGTTACTGCTAATGTTTCTGCAAAATACAATGAATATGAGGGTAGTAGGGTTTGGGTATTGCTTACTTTGAGAGCACAGTACTGGTAGCGAGTGATCTGGTGGTTGCGGTCACTGTAGCGATCGAGGGGAGTGAACATGACACTGAAAGGTCCAGCCCATTGGCTGAAGAGGATGAAGAGATGGTGTCTCAGAGACTGTTGAGGGAAGAGGAAGCGCCGGTGGTGGACTGCACAGATGTGAGGATGAGGATGAGAGAGAGAGAGGAGGGACAAAAGAGGAGACAGATTTAAATTTACATTTGTTACATTTACTGACTGACATGACTCACTGTCTATGGCTGCAGAGCACTGCTAAAGCCACAGCTACTCCATCTACTACCACTGAAAGAGCAATGTTTTTTGATATATAGTATAATAAAAAAGCAATAAAATGACTTACCAGGAACACACTGAATGAGATTAGCCACCATGCCACTGAAATGGGCTCTGATGTCTTTAAGCACGTCCAGCTCCTTCTCATTCTCAGCCTCCAGAAGCATCCGGGTCAGATCCACATACTCAAGGAACAAAGCACCCAGTGCCAGGGAATCACGCTCCAGCGCTCCATTAGTGCTACAAAGGAGGAGATTGAGATTTAACTTCAATAATCATAGAGATCACTTCTGTTGTTGAATGGGGAATGGGTTGAACGTTGAATGGGTTCCACCTTCTTAAATGTAAGAAATTGTTTGTTTTCTTTTTTATTTACAATAGTAAATGAAAAGTCTTTGGGATTTAGACTTAAAGGAAACAATCTGAAGATGGTATTTCTGGTATCTCTGCGAAATTGTGATGACATTTTTTCAGAATTTCTTGACCTATGGACTAAATGATTAAATGATTAGTCATGAAAATAATCCTTAATCGTTAGTTGCAGCCCAAGTTACATGTGCATCAGCAGGCCAGAAATTACTGAAAGAAAACAAGTGAGAGAAGAAGTAGAAGAATGATGCATAAGCCCAAGAACATGAGGAAAAACCAAAAAAAAACACCTAGAAGGCATGCAGTATATCAAATGTGTGTGCTACCTGTCACTGATGACTCCTGCATTAGCCAACAGTTCAAAGATCCTCAGTAGCTGCAGCCTGAGAAGATCCCTCCTCTCTCTGCGCTTCTTGTTCTGAAAGCACAAGCAGGTTTTTAATTTACTGCTCTACTGGGGAGCATCTTCAAGTTCTCCAACAAAAATAGTCAATTCTGCAGTTTAATTTAAATTGTTTTGTTTGTGCCAGCTTAATTGGTTTACACTGGCTCGATTGGTTTGTGAACGCAAAATTGACTTCATGAAAATTGATTTTTTAAAAAAAAATAAATATTAAATTATTGACATCTCTACAGATATGTACAACATTACAGATACACTTCTACTGTCTTATTACTGCTGTATATAAAAGAAGTCTAAGTCTGGAATAACATTATACTTCATCAATTTTCTGTCTGGGATCAATAAAGTTAATCTAATCCTGTGTCAGCGCTGTCAGTGTGTTTCTCTCATCATTCTGTGTGTGTGTTACCTCGGGCCTACGCTCCAGTGCTTCCTTCATTAGTGGATGGAGCTCTTCGACCAGCTCCCTATAAACACACAGGATCAGAGGGGGCAAAGATCAATTCACTGCTTCATTGCTCGATGAGACTGATTGAATCTACCCTCCGTGCAGATCCGAAAACGGACGCTTTCATTTAAAGGAACAGAATGACTCATAACAGACATCTGTCTTGTGCGACTCACATGTCACATGCCCTAAAAACACTAATCCTCAAACACGGGAATGTTAGACAAATTTGTCTGCAGAGACCTTAATCTCCTTAATAACAAGGAGCGCCCTTTCAGGTTAAAAATAGATGATCTCTGTTAAATGAAATACCTCCCTTTCACAATGGAACCTCTGTCCTTTGGAAAAATGTGATACATCTCTGTCCCTCTAAGAATTCTCCTCGACATCAGTGACGCAGTCTTTTTTCTTCTTCTCTGAATGTCTTACAGGCATCTCAGTTATGAAGTGAATGTGGAGACAGATGGGAATAACTAACTGAAGAAGGCAGCGTAAAAAGACCGATGAATCATGTCTTTCTTATGTAAGAGTTTAAGACTAAATCTAGCACATCATCCATTCTCTTTTATGATCTAAATCTATCTAGTGTCATTCCCTCTATTCAGGCTTTGTGTCTTCTCTCCCCGCCAAAGTAAAAGCTCACACCAAACAACAAAAGGCCTGGGTCAAATAACAATAGTAAACAGCAGGTTTATGATTCATGAACAGTCATCTGAGCTTTAAATCACAAAAAAATATTTGACTTTTTTAGTAGGTAAAATAGTATTTGGCACTTAACCCAAGCCTGATGTGTTGGACGAGAGCTGTGTTTGTCTAGACCTCTTTTCTGTTGGCAAACATTGTTTTTTAAACTCATCTTGTTAACACAATGTGGTTTGGTAAAAGAGAGAAACTTCTGATTCTGAAGGGAATTGGTTATATTTTTTTGTTTAATAATGAAAATGAATGTGAGAATATTTCCTTTCTTGACATTTTGTGAAATCATTTTTATTTTGCCACAGCTCTCACAGCTTTCGTCTTTTTGTGTTTAACCATAGTTGTCTTTGTTGTTTTTTTTGACTGGCAGTAGCAGCTGGTATGCAATAAAGCTTCAATTATGAGCCATTACTGCTTCGATTCTGTCACCAAACAACACGGAAAGATGACATTTTAGCTTAATTATGTGCCCTAATACTCTTTCTTTCATTTGGCCTCTAACTAACACTGTGACATTATCATGACGTTGATACAAAAAGGGTCCATTGTTGGTGTGATTTTATGCATGTTCTCGTACCTGAAGACCAGAGCATTTGTGCATCCAAACCCCAGCACCAGAGACTCTGTGATCTCCAGACTCTCAGCTCTCATCAGAGGGACGAGCTGTTTTAAAAGCCAGGCGACTGAGGGAGTGCCGATCACCTGAGAGATAAAAATCAAATCGCAAACATGGCAGTAATTAACATCCTAAAAATCTAAATTGAAAATCTGGCGACAGCATAAATGTTAATATTACACATTACACATTATTAGTGATTCCAGGGTTTTTCGCCATTTTAAAATGGATTTTAAATACTTTCTTCCTGTTGATTTCTATTAAAAGAGATTAAACATGGCAAAATATGGCATTTGCATTATTTATTCTACCTACACTATAATTATACATTGCAATTCATTTTATCATTACAATTCTTGCTCTTTATCTGTGCCTAAAAACTAAAGGATTAATCAATCAATCTAAAAATAATCAACAGAACAATAAATAATGCAGGTAAATGTGAGTTGCAAGCCTTTTTTGCTGATTATCTGTGAAATTCCAAAGCTTTTCAGTATGTATAAATGACTAAATAGTCCCAAACATTTCCAGATTTTCCAGATTCTGATATCTTTGTGCAGTACAAAAACAAACCTTGTTGTCATAGGTGACGCTGCCGTCGGGTGTGGTGGCAGTGATCTCTGGTGTGGAAGCTCTGAGGTGACCGGGGGACATGATGCTCGGCTTAGCAACTCCTAGACACAGGATCAGGTAGTTCCGCCACAGAGAGATGTAGCTGTCACTGGAGCCTGCCGTGCTCGTCTTCTTAGCATTCACAGGACTGCTGCAGAAAGACAACAGGAGAACCGGCAGGTGGTCAGACATGGACCATTTGTTACATGAGATATGTCACATTTTATGGTCACAGACATGTGGTTATTTGTTTTTATTTTGGTTATTTAAAGCTACTGCAAGGAGTTTTATTATTATTAAACAGTCTCAATTTAATACTGACGCCTCTATATGACATGCATAAGTAAATCAGACCATCTGCGAGAAGAATGGCTGTTTCTGTTATTCTGAATGCCTGCCACTGGGTTGGATTCTCCTTGAAATCAGATAAAACAAGTTTGTGTTTACATTTTCTCAGACAAAGATACAGAGCGTGGCATCTTAGCCAGTTAAAAAGAAGAAGGAGGAGACTTTAATTTATTTTAATTGTATTTACACTTTTGTCCATAGTGGCCTCCCAAATATGAAACTTCCTTGTAGTAGCTTTAAGTAATAGTTAAACACCTAAAAAGTACAAAATAATCAATGAGTGTTTTTGTACTTGGGGTCAACCAGCGGCAGCAGCAGCTGTAGCCGTGTGAAAACGTAGGGCCATGCGTATCCCAGGGCGATGGGGCAGTGTTTGGGCAGGTGCTCCTGCCGTAAGAAGATGTGCAGACAGAGCACCCACGGGTCCTTCATACACTGAGCAAAGATCCAGACATGGCTGGGGCTCTTCACGTCGTAGGAGCTGCTCACCAGTCGAGCCGTCCACTCCACTAGCCACTGCAGGTCAACGTGGTGGCTGAGAGGTAACGTGGACTGATGGAGAGGAAGGGAGGGGATTTAAGAATGATACACAGCAGCAAAGGGAATAATTTATCTGATAAATTATTGTAAATGATTATACTCTTAATACAAATACACTCACCGAGTCAGAGACCGCCACATGAACAAAGCTGTCCATTACAGCTGGGCTCAGTTGGTCCATGACCTCGATCATGGGTTTGTCATCATCCTGGAGGGGAAGACATTTATAGAATCAGCTATTTTTATAACAGCGTCATACAATGTGAGAGAATTCACGCAGTGCATATGCTGCATATCTAATCATAGCTATGGTCAGATGGCTATCCTTCCATTCTGCTATTTCCACACCCTTGGCATGACCATATTGAAAAACAGTATTACCAAAACATGTTGGACACGATAACACTTTGCAAGAAATAAACATAATGTTACAGTGACATTATAGTGTAAAAACAACCATGTAAACAATGTTTTGTATTGCAAATAACAAGAACAGGAAGCTAAACGTAACTGATGGATATCTGCAACAATATGAAAATAACAATAATAACCAGTGTGTGTATTGTACTGTACTGTTGATACTTTTTCTGGCTTCCCTCAACCTCACTCAGTCTTAGCAACATGGACTATGTGCACCTTTTCTGTGAGTTGGCAGATTTATTTTGTTTTACTTTGTCATGTCTGTTTTGTTCTTTGTGTTGTGGAAAAATTGACATTTTTTCATCCACAGTATAAAATACAAAGTGTGTGTGTGGTAATATGATGTGCAGTCACTTAAAAACTATATGCACGTTGAAAAACTGACAGATGTTGCAGAATTATTCTCCCCAGTGTTTTTGGTGAAGATAGAAATTTCTTGTACCTCGGCATGTCCCAGAGCTGTGAAGAGGCAGCGTATTTCTCTTAACACACCGACAGCCAGCTTCCTCGTGCTGATCTGACACGAGCAGAGGAGCAGCAGAGCAAGACCTTCAACCGCGTGGAGCACTGAGCAATGAGGGCTTCGCTCAGGCAGTCTGGGACTGGACTGATGGAGAGGGAAGACAGAGAGGGAAGCAAAGTCAAAGTTTTGAAATAAATAATCAAAAAAAGGGTCACACAATGGCTGGTGTAAGATTGGCAAAAGGTAACAAAGTTAAACTATGCTGTACAAACCTCAACACCACCTCGCATCTTCCCCTGGAGCTGCAGCGCTAACCTCCACTGAGTGAGCAGCTGCAGGAGGAGCTTCACAGATGCATCCTGAAGACCCTGATGGGTGTCTTGGACCTGGAATAGTTTGGAAAGTGACATTTATAGAAGGGCTGCCAATGTCAATATGTTCATATATGTTGTCAATTTAGAAAGGACAAGGCCTTTAGAATCACTCTAATTGTGTTTTTCCTCCTGTGGGATGGAGGATAATTTTGCAAGGCTGTTTTTTTTTTTCTCATTTTAATTTTCTTTTTTTTTTTTTTTTTTCTTATTTGACAAATGACTATTCCAGGCAAAACAATGTCAAACGAGGTACAGTTACTGCCATTTAGAGACTATCGATTAAATACCAATTAATATTTTTTATTTTAATTTAATATTTAACAGCAATTAATCAATTAATCATTAACATCCCCAGAAAAGACCAATTAAGATTACAATAGATTTCAACATCTTCTCGATCTCTTTTGCCACTTTCTTCTGTTATGTAGTGGTTTTAAATCATGAGCACAGTAAGTAACCCTAAACACATGCGTAGAGGAAGCAGAAACAGTGCAAATGCAGGATATAATCTATAATCTCTGTAGGCAGCTGCAGGTTTCTGTCAGTTTTACCTCACGCAGAAGGAAATGTGTGTAACCAAACAGGACGTCTTCCCTCCAGTCTGAGAAATCGAGCAGCAAGCTCTGCAGGGAGTTCTGGGAAATGAGACGAAGCTCATCGTCCATATGCACCGTAAGTCTGAGGGACAGATGACAACACAGAGTATGTTGAAAGAACAACGAACAACGAAAAGATAGAAACCAAGTAAACTGTATAAAAAGATGCAAAAGATCAGTGGTGGGGGATAATACAGGATAAATGTGTTTTGTATAAAATTAGCTTGTAGGAACAAGTTAGCCAGCCAGACATGATTTTTTCCTAATGTCTCTAACTCACCGTGAGAGCAGGTCAATGAGTTCGGGTTTGGACATGGCATCAGGGAGGATTCGAGGAATGGCGGCCACACACGTCCTGAACAGGTCGATTTTAGGCTTCCTTTCACCACTGTCAAAGATGGAAAGGAATGATAAACACGCTAACACTTGTTACAGGCATTTGCAACTTTTTTTTAAAACTCAAAATACAGGAAGGACATGGACAATGTATCTACTATAAACATGGAAAACATACAGTATATAGCATCATTCTAAATAATTTACAAACTGAGTGTCAGTGTTTCATTGGTCAGTGTTCCTTTTCTATTTTCTGCATTTCACTTTCAAATGGGGCTTTAGTCACAGTGTGAGTAGCAGAATAACTGCTGCTCTTTGTAGTTACATACGTGATCATGTCCTCAGGTTCCTTGTTGAGCATCTGGACACTGGTGAGCATCATACAACGACCCACTTCCTTGTCCAAGTGTCTCAGGATGTTGTCCAGAGCCTTCCGCACCTGGGAGTAGTACAAAGACATGCCTGTGGAGAACACAATGAGACAGTACATCGAGTTAGAGAGACTTCATTGAAATCACACTGGCTTGAATGCATACAGACACACACAGACCTATTAGTTTGGCCTCCTCTTCAGTTAGCGTCTTGCTCAGATAAGTTTTCTTCTTCTTCAGAGAGTTTCCAGAGGGCAGAGTTGCTCCTGTGTTGGGCATGGGAGGCTCTCCATCCTTCTGTTGCAGAGCATCTGCTATCACCAGGAACGCCCGCAGACCGATGTTCATACGCTGGAACACGGAGGAAGCAATTTACTACACAAATAAATGTTTGAAGACCCAACAACATCTTTACTACTGAATCTAAATATTTGTTTAGAATGGTTATTTCTAAAACATATTCAATAATCCAGTGCTTTTCAGTGCTTCTTGGAAAGGACAATAAAGAGATGAGACTTAGTTTTGCACTCCTATAACACTGTCAGACTGTCATTTGAACCAGAGAGATCATCTTTTTTATTCCATAAGTCCTTTTTCTTCTTTGTGAAAACCTGGACCAACATTATCCACAATGCAACTCAACTGCCAAGGTTCAGTAGGATATTCATAAGAGAAGCAGCTAATGTAGCCTTGAGCTGCTACAACTTTTTTTTTTAATTTTCACACTTGTACTCATCAGTGCCAACCGATGCTGACTCAAGTGATATCACTTGAGGCAGTTTACTAATTTAGCTCCACTTGGGGCAACATTTTCACATGTGCAGTAGGCTGCGAACAGACTTGGATGAGTAAAATCAGTGGAGTTCCTCTTTGAACTGCAGTGAGTTTAGTGATTTGTTTATAGTCACACGGCCAGAATCCTGTTATCACATTACATAAGATCGGCATTAAGTGCATCTCTTTACTACAGCTGGAAACGTGCTTACTGATTGTGGTGGTGCGTTTAAGTTCTCCACCAGAGAACATACTGTTCTTCACCTTCCTGACTGAAGACTACAAATAAAAAGTGGAATGCTCATCCTTGTAACATGGCCAGGGGATACAGTGTGTGATCTGTGTGTGTCTGCGAGTGTGTGCACATGATTGAATGTGTGTGCGTCTGCTCGCTTTACCTCTGGGTTGAGACTGAAGGCTTTGGCAGGTTTCCCAACACTCAGCAGGTCAAATATGATCTCCTTCATGGCGAAATCCAGTCTCTCCTGAACAGAGGACAAACATACCGGTGTTACAGGATTTCAGAGTTAATGTGATGTGAGGCAGCGAGTACATCTACTGTACAGTATGTCACCAACAGTGCACAGATGGTACATTTTTATGACATGTTACACAACAGATTATATAGAGAAATAACAAATAAAAAGAGATGTAAGGGCTAAGTAGTACCTACATACACTAAATGTCATACTGCATATGGGGTTTGGTGCCTTGAAGAGCCATTCGTGCATACACATTAAAGAGTCAGTGAGTTTTAAAACCTCAGCCTGTCATACAGCCATTAGATGAAATGTATTCAATTTTAATAATGGATTCTGATGAAATGTAAAAGTATTAGATGACCTATACTCCTAGCAATCCTGTATTATCAGAGCATCTGTGTGAGTAGGTACTGAGTTTGTGCAACTCTGTCAACTTAATTTAGTGCTTGTGTTTCTTAGTGATAGCAGAGAGAAGCATAGCATTAATCTTGGAAGTTGGCAAATTGTTGGCTCCACACAAAACACAACAAACCTGACTTAATTTATCATGTGCTTTGACAGACTTCACATGAGTTTCTGCATGATAGTGTGTGCAATTTTCATACAAACCTGTGCAATAAACTGGATGATCTTGACAAAAATATTCAGGGGCATGTCCCTGGGCACAACGCTGCGACTCCCTTTGGGGAATAAGGTGGAGGTAATGGACGTCAGACGACTGCGGGAAGAAGGAGGCAGGACGACAGACAGGAGACACAGGCAGAGAGGGAAGAGAAAGTGTTGAGAATAAGTCATATACCTCAGAAAAATCAGTGCACGTTTTGCTTTGCAATGATTATTAATAATTTCCACATAGTGGGGCTGTGTGATGCACTTATCCAAGGTTACCGCAGGTGGCAGCTGGGATGCCTCCAGTTTGGAGAAGCATCAGCAGTACCAGCACTGAAGCTAAGCAATATATGGCTGTGGATGGGTTCAGTGGCAAAACGTATTTTAGACGTCTAAAACAACCCGCATTAAAATTTCATCATCATTTCAAGTGTACGCTATATTAAGAATGATTTCACTTCTTTACGTTGTTGTTAGACAGTCTTTTCTGATGGGAAAGCCAAATATTGCTCTCTTCAACACAACCAGACTTCTTTGGCAAAATCAGTTATTTTAATTGCAGAACAAGGGAGTCGCTTCTCTATCACTGCCTTGAATGGTTAGTTTGTATGTGTTACTTTGAGTTTGTCATTTCAAAAAGTTAGTTCAGATTCATCGAATTCAAGGCAGTGATAGAGCAGCAACTCCTGTGTTCTGTGAGGTAAAATGACTGATTTCACCTTTGGAGTCTGGTTGGTTTGGAGCAAGTGGTATTTGGCTTATATAACAGCAGTATCCCGTCAGAAAGAGGTGTCTGAGGGCAATTAAAGTTGTGAAGATATACTGAATATAATATAGACTTAAACTGATACTGATTTTTTAAGTTGACCTTTCATTTGGATGGCTAAATACATTTTGCTGCTGACCCTGGCCACTGCAGTACACTCCTTAGCTTCCTACACCAGTACTCCTGCTGCTTCTCCAATGTGGGGGCATGCCAAACACCATCTACTGTAGATAATACACTATTTATAAGTACCTCACACAACCCCACTTCAAAAAATCAGAATTACCCCTTTAACATTTCAAATGTCATAGCACAGGAAAAGTTTTCTCTTTTTGACAGTGTGCTCTGTCTCATCTGTTTGTTTACAACAAGGTATGACAATACAGTTAATATTAACATATTGACTCTCAAAACTTTAACTAAATGTGGCCGTTACCTCTGTGTTCCAGTGTTGCTCTCACATTTTATCCGGATCATGTAGACCCACAGCAGGCGGTAGAGTGATTCCAGAGCCACACGTGCCATCTTGGGGTCTTTATTCTGCATGCACACACATGCAGACAAAACTTGATTGTTTCACCAGATATAGTATTTCACATACCTCCACATAGCAAAAATGTTTCACATTGTTTTCTCTCAAGTTTCTGAAAGAAACGCGGAAGTACCCTCACGACCATTCGTCACATACTGTACGTTATAGATGTGAGGTACAGTATGTACATGTGATAATTTACTGCAGGCACTACACACACTGCTTCCTCAGCATTTACAGTATAATCATGAATCAAACTTCTACATAAGTATTTATGAACCTCAATCAATCATTAAGCTGCAGTGCTCCCCTTGAGGCAATACATGCTGATGGTTTATTTAAAAGTTGAAGAGGTACTAGGTAGTGTTCATGCAGCAGTTCATTGTGTGACTTTCAGTGTTGAGTGCATGTATTGTTTGTCACTTTGTCAAAATTGCTCCCCAAGGGCAGACATTTATTGCAGACTGCACAGATTTGTGTGCTAGTATACCACTGTGTCTGATCTGTACAAAGAATACCCCCCATGGTATGGTAATTAATTATTTTCACTGCATAGAAAGGAAAGCTGACCTTGAGGTTCGAGAGGCAGTTGTTGAGGAAAATGTGCCAGCGGCTGAGGAAGAACTGCTTCTGACTGACACACAACAGGCAGGTCACCAGAGGATACAGAGCCTGGTGTGGAGAGAGAAGACAGATGGGAGACATGTGCATCAGGCATTTCAGACATCAAGTAGTAAATAATCAGGGTATCCAAATTCAAATTCATCATTCACTGAATGTAAACATAATACAAAGCAATATGTAACAATTGTGCAGCCAAAAATTAGTACAGCAGTCCAAATAGCAAGTTGGAGCAGTACATTAAATAGATTAAAATCCTCTTTAATAAACCATCCGCTTCTCCCCAGACTTGACACAGCTCAGGCAGGCTGCGGGAATACTGCAGGAGCACAAGACCAGTGCAACACTGCAATTTGACAGTAACAAGAAAGGAAAAGTCGAACATTCGGCATTAATTTGAAATCTAATTAACGCGGAACAGGCGAACAATAACAGTTATTCTGGCCCGTAATAGAAATTTCAAAGGAGAACCTGCTGGCTGTAGCACTGTTGTTTGAGAGGCCGGTGCTTCAACTTAGTATGTTTACATAATTTCTTACATATCATGGTCGTTTTATGATTTATTACAATAAATATATTACAGATTTCTTCTTTAACTATGCAGCTTATTACTTTCATGCTTTTAAACATATAATCTTTTAATGAAGTCAGTCTGGGAATCATTTATTTCAAGCTCAAATCTAATGTCTGAGCTCCTCTTTTATCATTTAATAACAACAGGCGATTACATTAATTCAGATTAAGCCTCACATTTTTTCACAGTCATCTTCCACTTGTTGCAGGCCTCTTAAATCCCTCATTAACCATTTCTCAGTCATTTATGTATTCCCCTCTAGAATTAAGTCGGTTTAACAAAACAAAGCACTTCTTTCTCTGTGCTTTATCTTGCCAGTAGGTTTGATGAGAATAATAGCTGAACCTAATGTTTGGAAGTGTGAACAAATATTTTCCTCCATTTCAATAAAATTAACAACAAAAGGTGTGCATTAGGATTGTTCGGATATTGACAGTATCAGACAGTATTGGAAAATGCATCAGACGCAGCCTAAAATGCTACCACTTGTAATAATGCAAGTCTGTGAACCAATGTGAAGCCACTTATTTTATTATCCCCGAAATGGGACCCTGCTACTTCCCAGTTACCTCTCGTATACCAAATTGTTTACCAGGATGACAAAGTCACGTTCTATGGCATTCATTCTCCGTTTGCATTTGTACATGTTTTACAAAGGGTTTAACCTGAGCAATACTCAGTAACAGCCACTACACAAAGTTCAGGTATAAGAAGTGGTATCAGGGAGGAAAAAATGGTGTCAGAACATCTGTTGTGTGAACTATACCATCACAAGTTTATAGAGGAGACCAATATAAGAACATTTTCAACGTAAAGTTCACCTACAGGAATGTGACCTTGGTGTCTAGTCTTTTCAACCATCTGCTAAAGGCATCTAAGTCCTGCATGCAGATCATTCTTAAACATGAATGCCTTGCTAATGACCGCTGTGGGTCCAGGTACACCCTTGTCATGAATGGCTGTGGGAATGTCAGGTTTGAGGAGCTCATCATTTACCTGTCACTGCTTATCAAAGAGGTTATCTGTCTACCACCCATGTCAGCGTCTCTAAAGCACTCAGAATGTAAAAAGAATAACAATTATGGAAATGCACCACATTACTGTCATTCCTGCCGTACCTGTCCATTTCACTCTGACATGGCAGCTTATTGTTTGTTTGTGTGCATGCCTGTGCTGCTGTTCTGCTTGGAAAAAGTGAAAACACATACAGAATGTGTGCAGAGAGGTGTGTCAGGTGTGGAATGCATGGGTTGTTCTGAGTATTTGGAGAATCTATTGAATGAAGCATGCATGATGGCTGAGTGACATGTCTGCAGCCCTGGAACCTGTGCGCATATCACAAATAGCATATCAACAATAAGCAGCAATAATTTGTTACAGCAGGGATGCCATGTTTTGTTATCCAATTTGTCCATCAAACACCTGTGGAATACAACTCAAAAGCAGGGCAACATTTAGCAGAAAACTTAAGGAAAACATCAGCAAGCACTGCTTTGCTGGACTACAAAAAATCTGTCATATCAAATCGTTTCTGTTTAGAAACCTTGTTTTCTTCAAACTGTTTCCATTGTAAATCAAGTTATAAAAGAAAAATAACGTATACCATTAAATAATCATCAAAGGAGCAGTTTCTGGTGTGCAGACTTTTTTTTTGTTCTTTTATAAAAGAAAAATAAAACATGAGTTCAGGAAAATACCTGAAACAAGTTAAACAATCTTACTACAATGTCAGTTTTTTCATTAGACTTTGAAATAAATGAGAATGAGGGGAAATGTCTTGTTAACAGTAAAGAATTTAGTAAAGGAGAAATATGTCATATAATTGCTGTAGTAAATCATAAAATGACCATAATCATCAGAGAATATCACGTCATGCCAAATTGAAATACCAGTTCCTCCAACAACAATGCTGCAGCCAGCATGTTCTCCTTTGAAATTTCCATTTCATGCCAAAACAATTCTTTTTGTTTGTTTGTTTCACTTTAATTAATGCCAAATGTTTGCCGAATGAATAAGAGCCTGTTTATGAGTTGTAAGAAATCATCCATAATCTTTTAAGAGGAGTGGATGTTTATAACAGTTAATTTGAGGAACATGTCACTGAACCCAAACTCAGACTTGTATATTTCTCCTTTAAATTTTTACATAATCCTGTGCCAATCCTGTACGATTGTTACCTGGTCATTTTCCTAAAGGCAAAATATGCAGGATTATCCACAAAAACGACTTTCAGGTCGTGCCACACCAGCTCTGACAATTAAACAGAGGAGTTTTATTGCCTGCTTGTTCATGTGAGACCACTATCTTAATCAGGGAGATGTACTGCATCTAATTTGCTGATTTCCCTGCCTATTTCCCTGCTGTGGGCAAATATTGCCCATCTGGCACTGCTTCAAAAACTAGCCTGTGTGCAGAGCGTACAGCACTCCTGTCTGCTTCCCACGGAGAGATAAAAGCCCACATGTTGGAGAGTTACAGTAAGAGCTTTCACCAATTGCTGATAATGGAGAGGAAATGAAGAGAGGAGAGCAGTGATGAAACAGAATATGGGGAGAAACTTACCAGAGAGTGTTTCTTTCTAGAGGACAGGTCCAGTGTGGTATCGTACAAACTCTCTACGAAGTTTCGTAGACACGGTACGTTCACCTCATTCTTCACAGTCTGGGGGAGGACAAGTACAGCAGAAGTTACGTAAACATTTAAGTACACATTTAAAATTAGATTTTTTTTCTTTTTACCAGAATCCAGTGTCCTTATTCTACTTTAGTTGATGCAGACAGACAGGTTTAAAAGGGTGGTTTTGTGAATTGTTAAAGGCTCTCTGACAGCAAGGTAAAGCGGTGATAATGTTCTAAATAGGGTACACACGCAAAAAGATAATTTTTTTTAGGCGGCTAAAATACATTTTATTGCTGACTCTGTAGTATTCCTGCTGCTTCTCCAAAATGGGCATCTGCTTTAGGTAAAACACTGACTATGGATAAGTACCTACAATAGAAGCCCACTTCAAATAATCTGAACTATCCTTTTAAGACTTATGTTATCCTCAAGATAAAAACACTATACATTAAGGCCAGCAGACTCACTGTCTTTATTTAAAAGACAAACAATAACTTCAATCTGACTCCGGCTTAAAATTAATCTAAAAAGCAAAAGTGCACTGAGTGGAAAGATGAAATGCACTTACAGCAGCTACAGGTACAAGTATTTCCACAAAGAGTCCAGCTAATGAGTGTTTGATGTCTTTGTCCTTCACTTCCAAGAAATACTGTGCACACTCCTGAAGACATAAAGAAAGAGAGAAAGAGTCAGAGACACTGAAACAAACAATGTAAGTGCATTATTATTCTGTGAATACATGGTTGCGGTTAAAGGATCTTTTGTTTAGAAAGGTTTCTAACTGAGTGAAATGAGCCAGAAGTATCTAAGTGTCAGCTGTGTATTTGTAAGACTGAACAATCTCGATCTGCTGACCATAAATTATCACTGGGAAGGCCTCCTCCTCCTTCTTGATTCTAAAACAACAATTAATGCTGTAGTCTTCCCAATATTCAGTTTTAAAAAATGCATAACACCCACTGACAAATGATTCAGTCTCCCTTTTGTAGGGAAGGTCATTGTCTCTGTTAAGTAGACCCCACTAGTGCAGTGTCACTTTGACAAGACACGACGAGTATCACTATGGTCAGAAGTATTAAGTATGAATAAAGGGGGGGATAAAACGGTGCCCTGTGGAGCTCCTGTTTTGGTCAAAACAACAAAGGTATTAATGCACGTTAATGTAGTTGCATTTCTTGCAGTAGCAACATTCACAGTAGCACCATTTGGCAGTTCAGGCAAACAATCAGCATCCAGTCAATCTTCGGAACATTATAGTTTCACCACGTTAATAACATCCGCTGTCCCTTAATTATGTAGCCTGGTGTAAGTGCAGTCAAATCCTCTTAGCAACGTAGTTTCCTAAGTGCTTATGACTTATGACTAAGTGCTTATGACTTATGACTTAACTTATGACTCATTTGCATCTTTCCTTGACCTCATGATGTTTTCCATCAAGGTCCAGTAAAAGTGTTTCGGGAAAGACATAGGACGCATTTTCTTGACTATTCAACTGTAGCTCAAGCTTTGTCATGGGGGAAGGAAATGAGAAACATTCTCACCACTGCAATTATCATCAAAGGGCTAATAAACAAGACACTTAACCCCTAATTACTACAGAGGAACCAATAGGACAGCTCGATGATAGCAGTAAACTGCTTCCAGACATGAATGTATGCAGATAAAGAGCACGTCTGTCCCGTGAACACTCCCTAAGATTTCTAAACCAGATCCTCTTTACAATCTGCTGACATGTAAATAACAGGTAAATGACTTTAGCTCAGTCTACCTGCATGAACTGGAAGGAGGCTTCAAAGTCTTCCACCGGGTACATTTTGATGCGGAAGAACTTGAGTCCCATGATGAGGCTGATGGTGGACTGGATGACGTAGGGGCTCTGCTCCTTCTGTCTCAGCTCCTTTAGCTCAGAGATAAACTTCTTCCTCACTGCTGGGAACCTGCCAAGAAAAGAAAATGTGGCCAGATGTGAACAGTTGCTCTATTCTCTTGAGTTTTAGTGAATGTTTTCATATCCGGGTCTCAGCTGTTAGCGGTTAGTGGGATTACGACAATATTGTGTAGCAGAGGTGGCAAATGTACACACATTCTTACTACAGATACCTTTGTAAAGAAAGACTCTGGAGAAGCAGACATACTGATTTAACTTCTTTACTCAAGTAAAAGCAAAAAAGTGCAGTCTCTGAAATGTGGTGGTATAAAAGTAAAAAGCATTGAGTCTATCTCTCTTGTCTGTTTTGTCTGGTTACATCTTATATGTAATTTTTTTCTTGTTACGTAGTTTTTGTCATTTTTGTCTTGTTGCGTCCCGTTGCTTTGTGTTACGTTGCGTTACATTGCGCTTCGTTATGTTATGCTGTTATGTCATGTTGCGTTACATTGTGTTATGTCTTTCACAACGTTTTGTTTGTAACATCTTTTACATGTTTTTGTCTTGTTATGTCTTTTTACATCTTGTTATGTCTGTCATGCATGATATGCCTTGATGGATACACCAAGGTCTTTTCTTTGTGTTATTGTTCCATCCAAAAAATTAAAAATAATCAATAATTCCACTCAAATACATTAAAACTTGAAATGTAAGGAGTAGAAAGTACAGATATTTGTTCCTAAATGTAGGAAGTAAAAGTAAAAAGTTGCCAGAAAAATAAATACTCAAGTATGAATACCTGAAAAATCTACTTAAGTACAGCATCAAAGCGTTTGTTCTTAGTTATATCCCACCACTGTTATGTAGAGTGGATAATGCTTACTCCTGTATGAAGATGTTTTT
>JAJHUR010140512.1:1067520-1083894 GCA_027495735.1 Lutjanus campechanus | reverse complement strand
GCTCGCGTGTGTCCTTGTGTGTGTGTGTGACAGCAGTGACTGAGCTATCCCACGAACCCCCACCTCCTCCATCACAGTAATAACCTCCTGGAAAATGGGAACAGAGCTCATCTCTCATCTCACACAACATTAAACAGACGGAGGACCATCATCTGGAGTGTCATTATCCTCACACGCAGACGTATTTACCAACACACACACAACCATACTATCTGCACACAGGGGAGTGGCAGCCATTTTTTTTCTTATGACTCATTTGTAATTGCTGTTTCTACTGAAAACGGGGTCAAGGGGAGGACAGATAGCTACTGTAACTACACATTCGATTGTCCACCATGACAAATCAGCCCACAGCTGCACCATGACCTGAATTACAAATTCAATTACATCAGTTACGGGAATAATTTTATTTTAAGTTGTAAAATAAATAAATAAATATCTATATTTAAAGCTGAATTGTAGCTATTTAAGTGATTGTCACACATTGTGAATACTGGCACAGAAATAAGGGCACGTTTGCATGATTCAAAATATTTTGTTTATGTTTATCTAATTTGATTTAATTTAATTTTCTGTTTAATTATGTGAACTTTTTAGCTTAGTGTGAGAGTCTTTGTTATGTTTTCCTGTCATTTATGGTTGCTCTTGTCCCTCCAAACACAGAGAAGAGCAGCAAAATCACCCAACTCAAGTTGATGACAACTTTTTACATTCCTGTAGGTGCAATAAAAGCTTCCCATCAAAAGTAAATTATAAATGTAATCCATTGAACAACAAAGACGGGCAGACGTTGACCCCAAACACTGCAAATTCATACCAAAATATCAGCATTTTTTAAAAATGTACCTAACCTAAATCTAGCGAGAGTGACAAAGATGCTGGAAGCTCTGCTGCTAGATTTTATCACAGCTTTCATGAAACGTGTTCCCAATGTTAAAATGCCATTCTTTCAACATGTGGACTGGACCTTTTCACTTTCACTTTCATTCAAATAGAAGGAAAGGTCTTCAAAACAGCCTATTTTAAGAGTAGAAAGATGGCTTTGAGATAATAAATGCTCATGACTTTATTCTTTTTAATATATACTTTTGGGGGCTTCTATGCCTTCATTTTTGTTAGGACAGCTGAAGTGAAGACGGGAAAGCAAGAGAGAGAGAGGGGGAATGACAACCAGCAAAGGGGACCCACAGCCTCAGCACGTGGGGCTAACGCTCCATTGACTGAGCCCCCAGGCCACTATGACTTTGATTTTAATAAAAGAAATGTTCTGATTGTATTACTGTGGAATAAAATAAAATCTATGTTTGTTCACATGCAAATGTTGTGTAGCAGTAAATCTATGAGGAACACTGTAAAATGTACTTTACTATAACAGACTGCATCTTCAACAGAGTTGAGATATTTAATGAACTTCATGTGGCAAATGGAGATTATCTCAACACATTTACACCAAACAACCCACACAGTTTTTTTTTAACTTAATGTCAACAGACACAATCAGCTCCCTGTAGGCATATAAACATAGACATAACATGTATGCACACACAAACACTACAAATATTTGCATGCATTTACAGTACCTGGACTGAGCTACAACTCCCACTACTTCAGCGTAAAGGTCAGCCACTATGTGCATGTTGCCTGTGTTGGGTCCCAGATACCTGAGGAGTAAACACAAAAAATCAACTTTAACCCAGTGAAAGGTATCATAACTCTATGTGAATATGTTGCAGTGTTTTAGAAAGTGTAGACAGTAATACAATGAAACTACAAACAATGCATTATTTATAGTCAATTATTTGTGTTTCTACATGTTATCATTCTTACCCTTCCTTGTATTTGAAGTGCTTGAAGGCCAGGTTAATAACTTCTTGGATGAGCCCGTCCAAAAGAGGATGGAGGGGGATCTGGATTGAGAGATAAAGTTGTCATTTTATTTTAAATCTAGGCTTGTCACTTAATGGATATTAATATTTAATCAAAACAATATATTCAAATAAACTTTCATTCTACTATGCTGACAGTTTGGGGAGTTTGGCATGCATCATGTTTTCTTGAATCCAAGACTAGATCAATAACATGCAAATTATTATTTGCATTTGTTTTAATTTAGTTAGTTTCACATGAGTGGTGTCGGATGTCAAGTAAGCTGTTAATTAAAGACAGTGTATTAAATATTCAAATTGTTTAAACCCTTTTCCATTCATTATGAAGCAATTTGCATTACAGAATTGAAACAAAGGCAAAGGCAGTGCTTTGACTATTTGAGGACAGACGTTACTATTTTAAAAGTTAAACAGGTTTGAGGAGACACACAACATAGTGCAGAATGACTGACTGCACCGTAAATTGAGACTCACCTGCTTTAAAACTTCTATAAGCACTAGAGAAAAGATGAAGTCTATTGCCAGATCTCTCCGCTCCAATAAGTAGTCCTTCTGTTGCTCATCACTGAGGCAGACAAACACAAACAGAGACACAGAAACATTATTTGTCACATTCACTGTAACAGTGTTGATCCTGTATGTTGGCCCACCTGTTCTTGCCTGTGTGTGTGTGTTAGAGATGCACCAGTACAAATTACCCTCTTTTTTTCAAGGCCCTCATTACATTACATTGTAAGAGAGACATTTGGGGTTACAGTTTGTTAAAAAAATACTTTAGAGGCCAGGATCAAAAAAGAAAATCTTTTATAAGAATGTAGTGAAGAAGTCCATTTGACATGTTGTAGTTTGTCTTTTGTGACTTATTGTATGTGTATGTGACAATATAGTCCTCCAAATCTATTCCAGTTTCTCAGGTGGCTGTTTTACAGTTGAGCGTGCGTGCTGTTTGAGTCCTCTCACTTTTTTGACTTGGTGTTCGCCCTGGGTCGATATTCATGGGACTCGTCTTCCAGGCCGTTCTGCCTCTTGTACCAGTCAAACAGAGTCCTCAGGATGGACGGCAGGCAGTACTCTGCCAGAGAACTCATGGAGCTGATCAACTGAAGGTGAAGATGAGGAGAAGAGACAGGAGAGAGTGAGAGGATGACAGTGGTATGGCTAGATTAAGATGACAGAGAAAGGGAAAGCAGATATTGCTGATGATGTGTCCATGTCAGGTACACACACCTGGTCGAACTGTGGGTCCTCCCCTCTCTGCAGAGATTTGTTAAGTGGCTTCTCCTGTGAGACGAGAACAAACAGAAGGGAAATTATTCATGTCAGAAAAGATGGAAACAGGTAGGAAACCAAATTTCAAATGGCTCTAGAGGCCCAACGATTAACTGATTATGAATCGATTATCAAATTATTTAGCAATTGTTTTGATAGATGATTAATCGTTTGAGTAATTTTTTGACAAAAAATGTAAAAATTCTTTGATTTCAGCTTCATAAATGTGAATATTTTCTGGTATCTTTACTCCTTTATGACAGTAAACTGAGTATCTTTGGGCTGTGGGCAAAACAACAGGATGTTATCTCGTTACTGATTGACATTTTACACTATTTTCTGAAGATTTCATAGACCAAACAACTAATTGATTAATCAAAAAAATAACTGACAGATTGATTGGCAATGGAAACAATCATTAGTTGCAGCCCTAAATGCCTCATATCTGTTGTAATCAAAACTCAAACGGACCAAAGTGCCACCGCATTGTCTTAATTTGTTTAAATTATCCATATCTCCCCAGGCTCTAAACTGTATTGCCTGTAAACATTGAAGATGTTAAAAGAGCTGATAACTGCTATAAAGATACAAAAACACTGAGGAAAAAAAGCCACATCACTTCACTGTACACTAAGGTTAATGCTCATGACAGAATATGCTAATGACATTTGGATTTATTTATGAAGACAAATAAGGCTAAATAAATCTTCTGAACCCAAAGAAGCTGTTTCTGGTGCACGTTGTCAGTCAGACAAAAATGTAAGATAAATCTCAATGATTAGGCTATAGTGTGCCACACGTATTTGATTACTTCTGCAAGAGATCATGTGACTCCAAGATATCTCCAAGATATGTATCATGTTTCATATAAACAGGAAATTGTATCAAATTCCATTTTTACCATAAAAGGCACATATGTATTTTTTTTAAACATGGGTGAACTAAATAAAAAGGCAACTGACTCCTTTTCCCACTGACAGCAAATGAGTTCACCTCTCAGTTTTTTTTTTCCTAATGTTTCAAATTCGATGTCGTGAATGTGCCAGAAAACAGGGTAAGTTGCCATTAGAAAAAGCATGGAAGCCAGTGGCCTTAACCTTACACAGTGACAAGATGGACACTTCTTAATATTTTTTGACTTCAGTCTCCCTTTTTAACTCAACACCGACTAATGTTTTAGCGCTGCTTGAACAGAGATGGATGGAATTAGTGACTGAAATAACGAAGAGTCGCAGAAGTGACCAACGGAGGCAACAAGCCACCGTTGCCTCCGCCAGAAAATTTGTGTGTCCAGCCAGGTGTCATGTTTCTATCACTGCCAGGAGCTGAAGCTGAAACAACTACTGCAGAGTCGTCGGGTATAAATGTGCGCCTCAAATGCATCAGAGGCTTCAAAAATGTGAAAAGGGTGATATACTGTAACATTGTGCACAAAGGGCAAAGCCAGGAGGCCTTGACAGTTAAAAAAAAAAAGACCAATAGCTGCAAAGAGGTTACAGTGTGCTTCACTGTAAGATGCAAAAAAACTCTAACTAGTTCCTCCCAAAAAACATTCAGTATTAACAGTCACTATTCAAGTGTAATAATATGTAAAATAGGGCCTTTAAATTTAGGACAGAAGAGTCTTTTAAATGTTTAGGTAGATAGCAGAAAATGTGTGCCTCTTCTAAACGATGTTACATTATACTGTATATATGTCAGGATGCTGACTGAGGGTAGGCTATTTAGTAGTGAGGCACATTGCAGGCAACACTTCCTCTGCATGAAAAATATTAGTCAATACATACTGACATAAAAAGCCTCTCTGAACAACAGAATCAGATAAAATGTCCAAAATGATGATGATGATGCTGTAACCTGAGAGAGACGGGCTGACAAATAGAACAAGATGAAATATCATCAGTGCAAAGTCACTCACCAGTGGCTCGGCCATGATGATGCGAATCTTGCGCTCAGAGAGCAAGGTGAAGTTGGCAAACAAGCTCTTTAGGACGAATTCGCCCGGCTTGCTCTCAGGGTCCACGTTGACGGGCGCCATGACGACAGGACCCTTCCTCTCTCCCAACGTTCCGCTGACTGGTGGGAGGGGCGGCTTCAGTCCCACTGGAGAGGCTGTAGAGAGTCAAGACAGGTCAGTAAGTTTTGTTACTCATATTATTCTTTATCATGCTCAGTTCTGGAACTATAGTTCCCATAGTTTGGGGGATATTGGATATAAAGAGGAAGTCAAATGTTGTTGGATTTGGTGAGTTAGCAGTGAACAACTACAACTTGGCTGCAATTTTTTAAATATCTGTTTATACGTTAGCAAATTCGCACCATTAAAATTACGGCAAAATCTTCATGTGCAGTTCCTGTTTGTAATGTACCCATGGATGTAAAGAAAATTCTTACTGGATTGCTTTAAAGGGACAGTTTCCCTCAAAATCTCTATGGCTGATATTGCCAAAACACAGCAGCTCTCACCAAAAAAAATGTAGATGGATAATACCACTATAGTTCTTCACTCTACTGTTCCTTTAAAAATATGGTGAATTCTTCATTAGTGGTACCTGTTTATAATGTACCCATGCATGTCCAGACAACTATTACTAGATAGCTTTAATATTAAAGAAAACTTCTCAGGCGAGTTCTGGATTCATGAGGAGTCTTTTTTCATTGATTTCTAAGTAGATTTATGGATGTTTATTCACAATGTACGTCAGAAATTATATCTTTGGAAGTCACATTCAGTCTAAAAATATGCGTGTCATGTATCAAGAGCTATCATTTTTGACGGTAATTGTGGCAACCGGGTGCTGAGGGTTTTAAATTACCTTAATTGCCTTCACGAGCTGTGTGTCAAAATCACTGCTGCAGCTCTAACTGCTAACCTTGTTGATAAGCAGTCAAATAAATGGGCCAAGCAATAACGAACTCTTAAGAAAACCAGCATGCACCTGTTCCTTTCACCATTCATCTTTGGCTCACGTCATTCTCTTCACACCCCTCTTCTACCCTCCCACAGAACAGTCTGAAAACCTCTGGTATGAAGTCACAAACGAGCACCTCTAATGTTTTTTTTTTCTTACAGCTATACATTCAGCTTCATCTAGTTTTATGACCATATGTGTCCCTGAATTGTGTTTGCCTTCATAAACCTTGTACTTTGATTAAGACAAAGAAATTGTTCATGTCAGAATAACATCATCCTACTGTCTGTAAAGATAAAACTTCTCAGCAGTGACTAGGGCTGCACAATTAATCGAAATATCATTGAAATCGCAATATGGCCAAGTGTTGCTGCAATTTTTCATAAAGGTATGTATGACATTATAATTAAGTACTGCAGTGCTGCAGAGATGCCCTTGCCTACAAGTCTTACTCTCCAGATTTAAGAGAACATCTTTGTTTGGTTTAGACCCCAACAAAGGTCACACCATTATGATTTTAAATGTTTTTTTTTAAATGAAAACTAAAGTTAAGATGCAAAAATTATAATTACCACTAATTGTGAATCATATCACAAATGCAATATCTATTAAAATAATTGCAATATCATTTTTTCATACACATCCAGGCACACAGATGGACACATGCACACACACAGACCGGACTGCCCATGTTTTCATTTCTGTTTTCTGATTACATCATCAGGGAGACAGGACACTATTAATTCTTGCAAGATGTAATGATCAACAGACCAAAGACAGGGAGCTGGTGGAGTCTGGAAGGGGTTTGAGTGAGAGACAGACAACAGACGGACAGACTGATATAAAGAGGGAGAGGGCACTTCCTGTCATGCGTCTCAAGGAATATTGACATGGCCTTAAAATAGAACAACCTCATCACTCTAAGAAATAGCACACATTTCCATGGCGTCAGTGACTGGAAAGCTGGCTTGCTGTGCAATGCACTGTTGTTACTGACAGTAAATCACAGGACTACAAATACACTTAAAGAAAAACCCAAACACGCACCTAAATACACTTGAAGTAGAATATTAACACCTGCAACAATAACCAACAAAAGAGGCTGGCGTGACTGGTAGGGAAGTCACAAGAAGCTGTACTTTGGTGCCAAGTTGATGCCAAAATCCAGAAAACGTGTTGGTACTCATTTTTCATTAATAATAATAATTAATAATAATAATAATGTAGATATCAGTGATGCAATTCTTCCGGACCTAACGGGGATGACACATAGTACAAGTGTCTTAGTCTCCTGTAAAATGCCAAAAGAAGAGGACGAACGTCTTCTGGCACAAAACAACAGCGGCACCTTGAAGATGGCATCAAATTCAGCTGCAGCGTCAGCTCTGCCTCGACTCGTTGAAAAGAAAAACAGTGAACAGAGTCATGTACTTAGTGCTCAAGGTGGAGCATCAGGGAGTATGCAAACGGTGCTATGAAACTTTTCAATTCCCTTTTAGCATGAGTAGAAGGAGTTTCAATTTACATTAATTTTACAATAACAATGTACTGTATCCAAATTGTTATCCTTATCCTTACCCTGAAATACACAACATCTGCAATCGCTTGATACTAAAGGCTACAGTGTTTAGGGCTAATGTAATGTATCCATTGCTCACAGTAGTAGACGACTGTCCTGACACCTTACCTTACTCAGTCTATTTATTTAATCTGTTTCAAGACTAATGGTCTGTCAACATGTCCATTTTTTTCATTATTATTTTTTGGTGGGTTTTTTGCCTTTGTTGGATAGCACTGGTGAAGACTTGACAGGAAAGAGGAGAGAAAGGGTGGGATGACACACAGTAAAGGGGCTGCAGGCTGGAATCGAACCGAAGAACTGATAGCCTCAGGACATGGGGAGCATACTCGACCAACTGAGCTACCGGGGCAAATTTAAAGTACTACTTGTACTATCAGTTCAACTTACTGCATATTTGAAGTTCAACAACAGAAATAACTTTTGCACTCTATTAGTTGCCAGACTCGGGCAACATGCCCCCCCTGACAGTGATTTGTGTCAGACTTAGTAAATATCCCCCTCAGTCTTTTGTCCTAGATGCTCAGAAGTCTTTTTATTTCAGGTGGCAAAGAAAAATTGCAATGGCTGGTTTTTGTTTTTGTTTGTTACAATGGTATCAAATTGGGTATCAAGAATTACTGGTACCAACTACTGAATTTCTGTTATTATGGCGTCCCAAGTGAATGGAGCAAATCGACTGGTCTGATTTCCTCAACATGAACAAAGTGCCTAAAATACTTTCCCACAAAGCAATAATTTACCAGAGCACTTCCCAAATGTGGCTAGTGTGTGTGTGTGTGTGTGCGTGAGTTAACAGCTCTGTCAGGTCCAAACTGACCTCTTTGACCATGTGACCTGACCTCACTGAAGGGGTGAGATGTAAATACTAATTCCCAGATTCGACAGGCCCCCAGGCACAGACAGCAACCTGTTTGTGTGAAACCCAAGTGCTCAAATGATGCAAACATGCGTGCACATGAACACACACCCCTATGCGCTTACCAAGGCCCTTGATGAAGCTGATGACACTAGCCCTGCTCCATTTAGTTGGCACTTCCATGGTGCAGACAGCCACAGAGGGACAAGGAAATGGGCAGAAACAGCGGGATGAAGGAGGAATGTTAACACTGGGAGAGGGTATGACGCTGAGGAGGGGTAGCTGAGGAGTCTACAAGGTGTACAATACAGCTCCCATGATTGACAACTAAAAGTAATTCCTTGCAGGTTATGTATTTAATATCCAACTATTCCACCATGACAGTAACCACAGACATCAGAGTAATGTCTGGCTCAGTGACTGGGCAGCTTTAACCAAAGCTAAAGGTATGAAACTCCATCCTTCAGAAAATGACAGGCAGGTAAAGTGAAAGACGTGCGCCTGGGGCGAGAAAGAAAACTCTCATGACAGGTGTATCCCGAATTCAATCCAAATGAAACAGGAAGATCTGCTGTATCCACAGACCGGAAGAGCCATGGCCGAGTGAAGACGACTTGACGCCTCAGAGCTGTGAGTTTTGCAATCACGGAGGAAGAGATCGTGTCAAAGTGTCAAAATAACAGGACTTATTCCGCTGCGAGTGAACTCTACCACCAGGGATCCAGATATATTCCACCATACTGCTCCAGCAGAGGATCGTGTAGATCAGACGCTCTGTAGGGCCCCATGCTTGAGAGCTATATGAGCCTATAGACCAACTATCAGTTTCAACTTTAGCGTCTGCTCCACCTCCTGGCCTGCCATCACTTCTCTGTACGACCTTGGATTCCTTGCATTGGAAAGTTGCAGTGAAATAAAGTGCTTCTTTGAGAGTGGTTTTGTGGCTGTCCTTTGGTTGTCAGTAGCAGTTAAGTAAAGTCTGCTCCTTGTGGAGATCTGACCAGAAGAGTTGGGTTGGAATTTCAACACTGCCCCGAGAGAGAGGCGAGGGGAGGAGGGAGGCGCTATATATAGACCACTGGAGGTCACTCTCTTACATACCCACCACTCCCACTGACCCCTACTCATACACAAGTGCGCACACACATGAAAACAGGCACACTCGCAGAGACGCAAACACGCATACAGAAATACACACTTGTACACAAGAATTTTCCGAAACAGACGGTGACAAATCAGGAAAAGTAAGTAATGTGGTTAAACTACAAAGCAAATGGCACTGATTTAATTTAGTGAAGGTTGAGTCTATACAGAGATAATCTGTTAAAGCTTCCCAGTGACATGAATTTAAGGTGTGTGTGTGTGTGTGTGTGTGTGTGTGTGTGTGTGTATGTGTTTGTGTGTTTGAGCCTCGTGCATGTCGGTGGGGAAATGAGATGAGAGTAGGAAGACGTAATGGTGTCCAATAGAGCTGTCGATATAGCACACCAGAGCGCTTCCCGGGAACCTTGTAGCAATTTGCATGACTCAGCATTTTAAGAGGTGAATCAGCAGAAATCTGTTATGTCTAGCAAATGCACGTCCACCTTGGTTTAATCAAGGGTTTATTACAAAATGTGCGAGCAAGACTGAGATGAAGAGAGAAACGAGGCAGAGAAAGCATGATGAAGACAGAAAATATGTCGAGGAAGAGGCTGAGATACTTAAGACACAGATGAGAAAGAAGCAGAGTTACAGAGGAGATGGAGAGGACGTAGAGAGCAGAGCTGCAACGATTAGTCCATTAATCTATTTGTCTATCAACAGGCAATGAATCAGCAACTGTTTTGATAATGATTGTTTTCCGTCACTTTTAAACAAAAATGGCAAATATTCTGTGGTCCTCCACCATCATAACAACGTGATTTAAAAGCATTCTGTATTTGAGGCTGTGTGTGCCATACACTTTTCATTGTCAGACACGATAATAAACTTTTCAGCAACCCTCTAAATTTATTGCAAACCACAGTGTGACATGGATCTAACAAACTTTGGTACGACATCAAGTTTGATGTATGTATGTACTATACGATGATCACACCCTCTGAATCGTAACTTATGACGTCAGTATTCACGAAAATGTAATCAGCATGAGTCATCCATATGCACTGCTACAGTATAGTGGTAAACAATGAGGTTAAGAAAGAATCAAGCCCTTGCAATAGTGGTATTTATGTGTACGAAAAAAACGCAAAGAAAAGGAGGAGGAGAAGACTGGACCCAGTCGTGGCGAGGGAAAAGAGACCAACTGGGACACCAATTTTGCAAAGAGAATGTGAGGTATCATTAAGTATTTGTAATATGTTAAGTATGCAAAAAATCTGACGTAGGTCATAGCAGCAGTCCCACTGTGAGATGGTTATCCTAAATATCTGACACTGTCACACTTTTGTACCAGGCTATCTTTGATCGCAAGACAGTGAGAATGCCCGTCTTTGAACCTGTCTCACCTAAGATCACTGTTTTGGAGCCACGTCTCTTTTGATGTTGGTATGTCGTATACCCTGATTAAGACATCAACTTGACTCTGACAATTTTCAGACAAAACAATCAGTTGGAACCAGAATGGTCAGAGTAGCCGTTAGTTGCAAGACTGGTAGAGAGACAACTTTAGATTCAGGTTTATCGCTGTGTATCATGTCACAATGACACACAAACATACTGAAGTGATGACTCATGACTAACATACACTGTGTTGTGAAGTGATTACATACATATATGCACCCTGACACATCAAGAACACAAGTCAAACTAGAGCCGTCATACATATAGGGGTTGAGATTAATGCCCAGATGTTAACTTGGGTTGGTAAGTATTGTTTGCAACAAGTTTTCTTAGGCTGCATGAAGATAAATTAATCCTGTACTGTTTGTACATTTTGTTGGCTGTGTCTAAGAAAAGTGGATTGTGATGAGTCACTTTTAAAAGCGCAGACAATTACCACAAACACACAGCGGCTGCCCTCGACAAGACCCAGCAGAACCAAACCTGCATGTTGTCAGAGGACGCAGCTGACAAACTCTCATTGTGAGTGATTAATGTATTTTGGCATTTTCATTGTTACTGTTGGTGGCATTTTAACTCACTGACCCCTTAGTCTGTTAGCTATGAGTGCTTTAGGGGCAACAAAAGAAAATCAGTACACTTGAATCACTAAATATATTCATACATATCGCTGAAAATTAAAATGTTGTGTTTCTCAACAATTACAATTCAAGATATAGGCCTCCTCTACTCGTGCAGATGTAAACAAACCCTTTAGAGCATAAAAGAAATTAATAACTTAGATTTACCTGCCAGGTTTAATAGTAGACAGCTCTTTTGTTTACATTTGGATTCAAGATTGTTTCTTTAAGCACCAATACAATTACTGTAATAATGAAAACTCAAAACTAGGAAACTGAAAAAATAGAGCTTGTTTCAACTATGGGTGTGTGTTGATATTGTTGATACAGGCCTACACATGATTATGTCAGAAAGGGTGGCATGAGCTAGAACAAGTTCAGCTTGATGAGGTCAGCTATTTATCTAGTGATTTCACTCGATAAGTAACTTGAGACACAAACCTAACTCGGACTTATCAGCCTGTTTCTTGCCTCTCTCGCCTGCCGACTGCCATCATCATTACCATGACCTTGGAGCAGAAGACAAACGTACGCGACTCAATTTGGTCCTATAGCTGAAAGAAGCAGCAGCTTAAATGAAGAAACACCGTCATATACCATCAGGGTTCCTGTGATTTCTTTTTTATTACATCACATCATCAAATGAGGAGGGAACCATCAACACTTCCCCTGCAATTTCTCTTTAACCCTTACACCATCATAACCTCTGCTGACAGTAACCTTCAGCACACACCTCATATATAAGCTCCACACAGCAGCCCTGCTAACCACACACACACACACACACACGTTTTTAAGGTATCTAATTAAGGAGACACAGAGAGGCTTTCTTATGTGTGTGTGCATATATATATAACCAGTATATGTATATATATATATTCGAGTCAATTTGTCAGGTAGTCAGTCAAAAGAAAATTAGTTGTCAACTATTTTGATAACTGAGTACTTGTTGACAAAAATGTCAAACATTTGCTGCTTACAGCTTTTTAAATGTAAGGATTTAATGTTGGTTGGAAAACAGGGTTCAGTGTTAATGTTGAGCAAGTGGGTCAGAACTCTACTTCCCTGAGGTCAACTTTTACTTGCCCATGTACAAACTGGCGTATCTATTAGCAGTTATCAAATAACAACAAAGACTAAAGTTAATTTTCATGTTTGCTATCAGGCTGCAATATCCATAAAATGTTAAAATAGTGAAAAATGTCCATCCCAGTTTTTCAAAGCGATGTCTTTAAATAACCTGCCCTGTCAGTCCAAAAACCAAATAAATTTAGTAATATGATAATAAATGGAGAAAAGCATAAAGTCTTCATATTTTCGAGGCTGAACACAGCATATTATGCCATTTTTACATGAAAAGGTACTTTAAAGATTAATCAAGAATCAAAATTTTAAAAGTTTCATTATTTTTTACCACCTGCCCAGTGAGACAAGTGGGCAATCCTTATTGTTGGGTCTGGACAAAAGAAGCAATTTGAAATGGTCACTTGGGTCATTTAACTTTTTTTGGGGGGGACATTTTATAGACTAAATGATTAATTGAGTAATTGTGGAAATGATCAGCAGATTAAAAACAATCGATAGTTGCACTTCTAACCCACAAATACACACAAAATGACAGCTAGTGTTCAGTCAATATCACAGAGGAGAGCCTGCTGGTTCATCTCTGCATCCTCTTTATCAACAACACAAACACTGATGTTACAGTAAAGGTAAACTACAGGCTGCGTGGTGATGACTACATAAGAGCAGTGCTTTCTGCTGACTGTAACATCTCAGATTCATGAGCACATCACTGAAAGTGGAGAGAAGTACAGTATGTCCAGTCTGTGATGATGCTGTTGGGCATTCGTCCCAGCCTGCCCCATACAGTAGCTTTACCCTCTGTTTGGTAAACACTGACTCACTGACTGAGGAACTGATTAAGAAATTTAAGTTTTTCAGACTGTAAACAGCACATGACGTAGGACTGATAGGATGACACATGTAAACAAACTGATATGAGGAAAATATACTGTTACTGTTACGGCTATTTTTTAGTTCTGGGTGCAATGAATATAACAAAGTCAAAGACGTCTTCTTTTGCTGAGTAATGTGTTGTATAATTCGTATAGAAAACTGCTGAGGAGACAGATTTACTCTTAACTAACCCCTGGAGCAGGTCTCTCTCTCCCGCAACCCCCTTGTCTTCCATTATTCCATTACGTAACATTGCCAAATATTGACAGTGTGGATCATGCTGCCTGTTTTTCAGTCTCATGCACTGCTAATACACACAGACACATAAACAAAACAAGCATAGCCTGTACGCTGCAGAATCTACTGACGACTCGGCGGTCAGACCGTATCACGCATTTGGTTGGCATACCAGCAACAACAACTGTGATGTGTTAGCTGTACTCACTCCCTCCTAAGGACTTGAGCAAAGACTTGATGCTGATGTCAAAGAAGCCTGAATCCTGCTGGCTGGTCGCCATGGCTGCAGAGGCTATGTCGCCACGGTGACAGACAGCAGAGGGGGGACAGGACGGCAGGATGAGGCGTTGCGGCCAGAGCAAGTGAGAGAAAGAGGAGAGCGCACCAAGAGAGATGGAGAGAGGGATGCGGGTGGGCAGCCAGCGATGCGGATGTTGCGGCTGTCTGCTGCTGAATGTGTGCGTATTTGTTTGTGTGTGTGTGTGTGTGTGTGCACAAGAAAGAGTGTGTGTGTGTCAAAGGCAAAGAAAAAGAGAGCGGCACTCAGCCCTGCCTGCGTGCTGTGTTGCTATCTGGCTGGCTAACACCCCCATCCCCTCTCTGTTTTGCTCTCTCAGGACAGTGATACACAGATGTTGGTAGACGCAAGCAGCCAATCCTCTTAGAGGAAAGACAGAGAGCGAGGGAGGGAGAGAGAGGGAGGGAGGGAGGGAGGGGAAAACATACAGTAGCACTGCACAGGGGGCGTGCATAAAATAGAGGGAGGGATGATGGGAAGGCGAAAACCACTGAGTGTGGGACAATGAAGAGAGAGTAGAAGGAGGGACACTGGAGTAAATAAGATGAGAGAGACAAAGGGCTGTAATGTAATGTTTCCTGATCACTGTTGTCCTGCTCTGTCTCACAATAAGTGCTGAGTGAGCATGCTGCAAGCCCGCCTTGTCCAATGAGAACCCAGAGAAGCTGTGAAAGGCAGTAAGCACCAACGAATAGGCAGGAATAATAACTGGTCAATCGCTGCCTCACAGTATCCGAGTCAATACTGCACTTGTGTGTGGCATGCATACGACATTTAGTTGATTTTTGATTGAGGTGTATGTGGTGGACACTTGTCTCACAATGTAATGCGCAATTTAAATTGGTAAGAGCTCAACACCATCCACAGTTTTATTTTTGTGTCCGACTGCTGTGTCCAACATCAGTCCTTCTTTACTATTTAGTGCAAAAATATGAAATAAAATACATTTTTTATGCCTCTGTGCATACGACAGCTGTGGCCAGAGGCATTATGTTTTGGTTGTCTGTCCGTAACGTCCTGTTCTTGTGAACATGACACCTCAAGAATCCTTTGAGCCAATTTCCTCATATTTGGTACAAACATCCATGTAGACTCAAGGATGAACTGATTAGATTTTGGAGGTCAAAGGTCAAGGTCACTGTGATGTCACAAAACAAGCATTTGGCCAAGAATTCATATGCTGATTGTGAAAAAAAGTGAAGACTGTTTTTTTCCTTTTCCTTTACTGTCCAACTGCCAAAAAATCTGAACTGATCGAAATGTTTATTAAAATGCTCATCTGAGTTGCCTTCAGTAATTACTGTGCACTTACAGCAATTAAACTTTACAACCAGTGGTGAGGGATTTCCAGATATCTTTCCCCTGGATTTTGCCTCTCAGGCAACACACAAGCTGCCCTTCCATCTTGATCAAGACTGTATGCATGAATTGTGAGGGGCCATGTTGCTGCATCCTGCTGCCACCCAATATGACTGTAGTTGCTTTAAAGAAATTCTAACAAGCCAGAGTGCATAGAAGAATGACAATGTGACACAGTGCTGTGGAGGTCTCCTGGCTATGCAAGTATAGTCTGTAACCAGTGTGAATATTTGTACTATGTTCATCAATGTATATCTAAACAACTCACTGAGTAAAAGTCTAAAAACCCACAAGCGATAGTATTTTACATGATCCAGTCCACCAGACTTTTTGTATTGAACAGAGAAGTTCTAACACAAGGCTGTCAGATACAGTGCCAAGGTAAGTCCAACTTAAATATTTAAAAGGGAATTTGGAGCCATAAGATTGGAAGTACTCATACACAATGGACAACTGTAACAGACATGCTCTGATGGGAACTAATAACTTCCACCTGGGGACAGTCAAAACTGCATTCCAATCACCTATCAGTTCCCTGTGAAGTGGACTGTACACAGTATTCCCCCATGTTCGGAAAGTTTCCAAACAGTAGGAAGCAAAAAATGTTCAATGTATCCTGTGTAGGGAAGAAGTGAACAACAGTTCATGACTTTGCTGGAAGTTGACATCCATCAGTCATTGCACCAAAAACAATGAAATGAAATGCCAGCAGTGAATTAGGGTGGTGCCACCAAGGGGGGAGTTGTGGGTTTCAGAAGTGAGGATCACTTCCGCGTTCAAAAAGCTGCAGTTCCTCGTCTGCCGCTGGGGGCTGGCTCCAAAAGGGAGCAATTCTCCATAGACCCCCATGTT
>JAJHUR010140512.1:1055967-1067500 GCA_027495735.1 Lutjanus campechanus | reverse complement strand
GACTGTTTTTTTCCTTTTCCTTTACTGTCCAACTGCCAAAAAATCTGAACTGATCGAAATGTTTATTAAAATGCTCATCTGAGTTGCCTTCAGTAATTACTGTGCACTTACAGCAATTAAACTTTACAACCAGTGGTGAGGGATTTCCAGATATCTTTCCCCTGGATTTTGCCTCTCAGGCAACACACAAGCTGCCCTTCCATCTTGATCAAGACTGTATGCATGCATTGTGAGGGGCCATGTTGCTGCATCCTGCTGCCACCCAATATGACTGTAGTTGCTTTAAAGAAAATCTAACAAGCCAGAGTGCATAGAAGAATGACAATGTGACACAGTGCTGTGGAGGTCTCCTGGCTATGCAAGTATAGTCTGTAACCAGTGTGAATATTTGTACTATGTTCATCAATGTATATCTAAACAACTCACTGAGTAAAAGTCTAAAAACCCACAAGCGATAGTATTTTACATGATCCAGTCCACCAGACTTTTTGTATTGAACAGAGAAGTTCTAACACAAGGCTGTCAGATACAGTGCCAAGGTAAGTCCAACTTAAATATTTAAAAGGGAATTTGGAGCCATAAGATTGGAAGTACTCATACACAATGGACAACTGTAACAGACATGCTCTGATGGGAACTAATAACTTCCACCTGGGGACAGTCAAAACTGCATTCCAATCACCTATCAGTTCCCTGTGAAGTGGACTGTACACAGTATTCCCCCATGTTCGGAAAGTTTCCAAACAGTAGGAAGCAAAAAATGTTCAATGTATCCTGTGTAGGGAAGAAGTGAACAACAGTTCATGACTTTGCTGGAAGTTGACATCCATCAGTCATTGCACCAAAAACAATGGAATGAAATGCCAGCAGTGAATTAGGGTGGTGCCACACAAGCAAATATAAATACTTCTCCCCGTGCTGTGACCTTGTTGTGGTGGAGAGGCTTGCGTGCTTCTATGATCCTGAGAGCTATGCTGGAGGGAGCCTATGGCTCCTGGCAGGTTCAACCATACCAGACTGGTCTTGGGTTAGGAGTGAGACGAAAGGCAGCACCTGGTCCTCCAGGTTGGGGGTTGGGCGTTGTGACTCCACCTCGTCAAAAAAAAAAAAGACCTACTGTTACAGAAACTACAATGAGCAATCCTATTGACATCGGGCCCATAGTAGACCCTAGCCACCCAAACTCTTTGGGTGGCAGTATGATGTATGACCACGCAAGCAAATAACTTTTTTTTTTCGCAACCTGCTCAGCTGGCAGGTGGCATGATGAATGATGTCAGCTAGTCTTGCAGAAATAACTTACAGTGGGAAAATAATTAATAAAAAAATAATTAATCTCAGTTAACTCTGTTTTCCAAGCAGGAGATCTCTGGTGTTTAAAGAAGATGGAGACATGGTGTGAAATGTAGCCTAAGTTATCAAACTGAAGCAAAACAGTCAACTGCTGTTGCACTACCATTTGCTTATGCTAGCTTGAGGGATTTTTAGTGAGTAATAATTAATTCACTGTGTTACATGTGGTAATATTGTAAGAGGAGCAAGTATGAGATTGGACATCAGAAAAGCAGAAAGAGAGAATCGAGCCAGAATATTTTTTACATCTAAAGGAGTGAATTAAGGGTCTGTTTTGACCATAAGAGAGGTGGTGATGGAACAGTGGAAAGTCAAACTAAGACAGGTTTGAATGAAGTATGTTTTACAATGAGGACATTGCCATTTCTGTAAATGGAGTCTGGTGGCTTTGGCGAGAGTGGTCTATCTCTGTACTGACTGTTGGGTAGCTGTCAGCTGCAGCACTTTCAAAATTTGTGGTCCCTATTAGTTACTTTGGGCACAAAAACATGGGAAAAAAAGGGTTCAAGAATTCTGAAGTTATCCTTTAACTGATATCTAGCAGTACTTTGCTTGCGGTGAATATTAACCTTCCACCTCACTGCTGTAGTTAAATTCTTGAGAGATCACTTAGCTATCAATTCTGACAATTAGACAATGGTGAGAGAAAATAAAATTCTCTCCTTCCGCCTTAAACCCTCACACATCCCCTTGGTTGTCCTCACAATTGTCTGTGTAAGCAGAAAGGTATGATGACCATCATGCCGATGATGCTATGGTTGGGTGAGTAAGAGTGGAAGTACAAGTGGATAATTAGGGTCATCATGTAATTCCCTGGATGAACTGCGGAAGTGCCATAGGACATGTGAACAGGCAAGGGAGGGAGGACAGAGGCAGGGTGGGGGAGAGAAAATGAGAAGTGGGGGGGTTAGAAAGTGCATAAGATACAGTATAAAGCAAAGCTGCAGCTCACTGGAGAGCTACCGAGCACAGGATGGCCTGGTTCACATTAACAGACAATTACAGTCTAATCTCAAAGGAGGAGAAATATAGCAGAGAACCACAGCAGGCCTATTCCTGTCTGCAACTTCTGCTTACTCCATTACAGTCCTGCACCAAATACTATCAGCAAATAACAATTTCTGCGTATGCGTTAACCTGCTTACAGATTCAAGACAATCACAGAGAAGTAAACCAAATATGATTTGCAAGATGTTCTCCTATAGCTGTCAAAAACGTCCTATGCAAGTTTTCTGTGTATAACCTCCACTTGCTGATGCACTGAGCTGCTGAACTCAAAAGATTATTACTACATAATATTTGACTGAGCTCTGCTCTATGTAGGGATGTGCCAGTCTCATACTCAGCATTGGAATCAGTCCAATACAGGCCAAAATCACTGGATCGGATATCGGAAAAAAGAAAAACTAAAACTTATACAATCCATTAGCCTCAACTATCACATAAATACTAAACTTTGAGCGACATGCCACAGAAAGAGAATTGTTGCAAGTGACACAGATTAAATCTTTTTTCATTTTGATGTTTTATGTTTGAATGGTGCTGATCAATGAGGTTAAAGGTTACTTGTGCCAGCTGAGGGCCTGCAGGAGATTGAAGTTGTTATGTTTGGGCAAACCAAACATGACACATGCAGTTTTTGTGTGAGGGCGATAGCCGTGGGCGAAGCAGAGTAAGACCATTTCTTGAAATAGAAATTTCCCAATTAAGATGCCGTTGTCTCTTTGGCAAAGGATCTTCAGCTTCTATGGATGTAAATGAGATGATCTCTCTGTGAAGAAGGAACAGCTGTTCGGTTGGACAAAGAAACATGCATGTGTTTGTTGGAGTGCAACTCATGTCCAAGAAATGAAAATCTACTCAAATTCATAACAATGGTAACAGGACACAGGGTGATGCACATTTACTCAACTTATGAATAAAAATCATGGACATAAAGACACAAACACACGCACACCCTTATGGAGCTCCTAGGATTCCTCACATTCTGAGCAGGGGCCTGGGCATGCCAGCTGTTGGAATGTGACTCCTTCACACACACAGCACACACACACACACACACACACACACAGCACACACACATGAACATGTATTCATACACGCACCCAGACAAATGCACAGGACATACACTGCACTGCATTCCATTTAACCTCATATTAAAGATGTGTTTAATCTTTCTTATGAAGGCATTTTAAGCAGTTGCATGGGTAAGAATTTATTGACCACAGCAGACACACACACACACACACGCACACACATATTGAGGGCAAGGAATCATATCTGGCCTCTACACTGAACAATCACTGTTATTACATGAACCTGTTTCTTTTTTGGATGTCCCCATCAACTTTTTATTTGTATTTGACTCCTTTAATAAAGTGATATTGAGTCCAAGCCAATATTTTAACTAAATGTTATTAACATGTAAACAACACATTGAATTAACAGACATGGCTCTCTATATGAAGGTTCTGATCCAAAACAATTAAGTTTATAAGCTTCATTTATTGATTAATGTATCTACCCATTTCACAAACACTCAGTTATCAAAGTTATTGCCAATATTATTTAACAATCAATCAATTATCAAAGTGTTTGCTAATATTAAGTAATTGTTTCAGCTCTAGATCATATGGACTAAAGTTAAAACATAAATTACATCTGTTAAACAAGACAACAGAACTAAACTTTCGGCACTTATCTATCTTTCTCATATGTTCATCTGACATGTGGTTGTGGGTGTTAACTGGTCCAGCATAACACAACAGATAAGTACGCACACGCACAAACACACAATAGCCACACACAACTGCAGAGGGACTGTTTGGGGTCCACAGTTCACACAGTGGTGTCTCCTTGACACAGCTGGCTTGATCAAATAGATAACTCTTGTGTAGAATGTGTGTGTGTGTGGGCAGTTTTCATGCCAGACATACCTGAATCCCCCGACATCAAAGCTTCAGTCATGCACATTGTCACAACGTAAAAGTCCCCTAATATTAAATTCTGTGGCATTTCTTGCGTTGACAATTCGACCTACATGATCTATGCACTCATTTATTGAGAGGACATGTTTGTGCAGGTGGTGCTTGGTTACGCAGGCACTACCTCACTCCAGATTTCCCCTTTCATCGCACACCCACTTTTCTCTCTTCTTTTGAAGCACAGCCAAATCCCACTGAAAAATGTATAGTCAGATACAAAACTGCCAGAACCTTTCTGCTCTACTCGCCCCACTACGCTCTTATCCTGAAATCACTTCCCCTGACTTTTCCTTACACATCTCTCCAACATGATCCTTTTAGAGGTATAGTGTCAAGACTACTGAACTGAGTTCTTTTTACTCCCTCCTTACTATTAAAGGAGAACTGTGAAATATATTAACTGTATTAAATCATGTAATGATCATGATGTGTCAGCTGTGGTGCCCTCCGTTGAAATTTCTATTCTGGTCTGTTTATGAGTCTGGGAAAATCATTAATAATCTTGCAGAAGGAGTAGATGTTTATATCAGTTAGATTGAGCAATATATTAATTGAGTCTAGCAGGCAGTAAGACAGGCAGTCACTGAAATCTAACACCAGAGTGTATTTTCAGAGCAATGGCCTTCTGTTTTCAGGATAATGGGCTCAGCTTAACATTGACAGACAATTGTCAGTTATAAACAGATGCTCAACTTACAATGTAGGGCTCTTCATCACTTGTTATTGTCAAATTACAATGTTGCACTTGTCTTGGGGAGGAGGGGACGGGAGGCAAAACAACTCCCTTCAACCATAGACTGTATATCAAATAGGATTTCAACCTATTTAATATACAGTCTCCAACTGCAATGCTGTACTCATTTCTGGATGTGCAATAGTTATATATTGCTCCATTAATGCTTGTAATGTCGTAAAGGAAAAAAATGACTGTGATTACTGTATCTTTGGCTCACTCTGCATAATAGCGTCAGATAGGTTGAAAAATGCTCAAATGTACTGAAAGTATAAGGAATGTGGCTCTCCAGGAACAGACAAAAACACTGGATCTCTTTGTCTATTGAGAGATCAACTAATACCACTGTAAATTTTCACAAAGTAGACAAAGGTGGAGGGCAAGTTTCACAGATAAACACATCATCCTGCAGCTAAAAGGTTACAAGTTCAGGCAGAGATAGACTTTCATTTTAAACTGTGTATAACATTTGGGAGTTTAAGTAGGGGATGAAATAGAAACAAAACTGCTGTAATACTGTTTCAAAATGCTTCAAAAACAAGCCTGCTGATGATATTTAATGGTACTTGCTAGGTTTACTAATGTCAGACAATAGACTCTGGTAAAAACGTTGTAGGTATTTCATATAAACTAAGTAATATCACCGTAAGCCCAGTTCTATTATACTTTGACATTGACTGACAGCTTAAGGTCTTGGCGCTCTCCCACAGTTGGAAGTGTTTGGACATGAAATTCCCAGAAGTTAAGGTAAGCTGAGAAAGAGTGAAAAAATACTGCGCTTACATGTGAGCTCAGCACTACATAGTCATGCCTGTTTTTCCCAGGATTAGTAGAGTAATCTTTTGTTGTTTTCTAAAAACACTGGTATCACTTTTCACAGGGTCAACAACAGCCACAACAAAGACACTTGTCAAGTCCTCAAGTCCCAGCAAAGAAGAACCTTGTTCTCTGAACAGGTAGTGAGAGATCTAAAAGGTTTTCAAATCCCATGTTGAATTAAAAAAAAAACATAATCAACCCCACATTTTAGTTACTTCAGCTGGATGTTCAACCAGCCTTTCTACCATTTCTACCCCGAGAAACCCCTCAGGTCATGACAAATTAGCATTCAAACAAAGCAGGATTATTACAAAACCTAATTGTTGCACGTCACTGACGCCTCCTTCACTCCTTGTCTATTCATGTCTTATTCACTCTGATAAAACAAAAACAAAAGATCCCAAGCTTGTCTGCACCCACCTCCAAGGATCCTTGTCCTCTTTCTGGACCTGGACTGGATCTTTGTAAACCTCCCAGTAAAGTCACTGGGGTCAAACATGTCCAGTGATAGAGAGGCGATACGCTCCAGAACAATCCCATCCTGGGCTTGGCTCTGGTTCTCCAGCTCCTGGTCCTGACCTTGGCTCTGAGCGTGTCCATCGCAGTGGTCTGAAGCGCCACTTTCAGCCCCGAGGCTGGTAGTGCTGCTTCTTACATCTTCTAGAGACATGTCTCCACTATCAACTCCACTCCTGGTCATCAAAACCTACCTGGCCCTCCTGAGAGCTTGCAAGGAGACGCTACATGATGTTTTGGCAGCAGACTCAGCAGGAAAAAAATCAAAAACACTGGCAAAAAAAAGTCTTGTTCCAGAGAAGTAGCTCTTTGAAAGAGAAAAGATTTAAACAGACTGTTCAGGCAGGCCTAAAATCCCTGGTTTTATTTTCCTCATCTCCTTTTTATCCACATTTTGGTATCCGATTTCTTCTCACAGAGGTTTCCTCTCTTTATGTCGAGTTCATTCAATCCAGAGACAGTGAGCTCATTGCTTTGTTGTTACAGATACACAGCTCTCCTGTGAGTTCAGGTTCTCCCCTCGAGAGTTTCTTTCTCACTCTCTTGGTTTGGGTTAAAATAAAAAAAAAACCTCAAAAAATCTCTGTCTTCTTTTGCTTGAGAGGCAGTTTCTGTAAAAGTTCAGCTGTCTTTGCCTTACGTGCCCTTGTTTTTGCTCTCACCTGTCCTTTGTTTCTTCCTCTCTGTGTCTTTCTCACTCCTCCGAGTCTCTGAGGCACCGCTCTGTTTCTCTGCTCTCAGGTGGTGAATAAGGGAGGGATCCAATTCCAAGAACGCAGCTTGATTGGGTGGTTTGGGAAGTTTGGGTGGTTCTCTGATACCCTCTCCTTCTCACCGTCTTGTTTTTTTTTTCTCTCTGGGGGTTTTTCCAACTACCCCTCCCATCACTGTGGCAATAGAGAAAATTATTTCTTTCTTGCGTCCTCTCTCAAACACCTGTTTCCTTCTTCTTGTTCCATCCTCTTCGTATCACAAGGTAGTAAAGCACGACAGAATGGTATGCAACTGCTGGATTCAGACAGCCAGCACATGGCATGTGGGTGTGATTAAGAGTCAGAGTCCCTGTACTCACTGGTCGAGGCTGTTTAGCCAGTTACAGTAACCTCAATGTGTTAATGGTGTAGGATTACTGAGGGTGGACACACCTCTTTACAGAAGGGGGAAACAAAGCCAAACACAAACAGGAAGAATCCTCAACAGGGACAGACACAGTGTTTTTTGTGAAACTTAGCTCCTAGACTTGATTAACATACGTATTTTAGAGATAAATCTGAGGTATTTAGCAGTTTGACAGCTGTCATTTTTAGTTATTATTGTTTTAATTCATGTTTGTAGTTTGCTTTTAATCATTGCTGTCCCAACTACAGTTTGTAGTGGTTTTCTGTCTGTTGTAACTTGCATTTTATTCCTTAAAAGCCTGACCAGAAACAAATACTGCAAGTTAGCTATGGCTGGAAGTCCTATTGCATGTGTTGCATTTTTATTTAAATGTGACAATGGCTACATGTATTGTCCCTGTCAAATGAAGAAATAAGCCCCCAAAGCTCAACAACTACACATTTAAATACTTCCCTTTCTTATTGATGAGCTGGTTTAAAAAACAATGGCAACTATGTACAATGTCATGATGTAAATAGCTGGGGAAAAGTCATTATTGGTGTCATAAACTTCATAGATACAATCCTGAAAAGAGAAGAGGAATTGATTCAGGTCTCAAAACCTAAATTACCTCCCAGCCCCTTATCTACAAAAACAAATCTGACAGGAAGTACAGTGTGCTGTTTTGGTCTAACCCTAATTACATGTGGTCCTGTAATGCTGGCACAATCACTCCCAGTCCTACAATAAGACATGCCCTCTTCCTCAACACTTTAAATGCAATTTCGCTGAACGAAAAACAGCTTTCAATAATCGTTTTGAGTAATTCTTTTTAAAGAAAAAATATCCAAATTGTCTGATTTTAGCTTCTGATTTCTTTAGTCCTCTAACTGCATATCTTAGGGTTCTGGACAAAGCGAGACATTTGATCACGTCACCTTGGACTTAACTGAAACAATAATCATATCTTTCCTTTATCCCTAACCCTCTTCTCTCACATACATTTTAGTTTGTCCTGAATTTTACTCTCTCTTTCTCTGCAGGTACAGTTCTTCTCTCTCAGGAGACACTTACCCTGAGGTGACTTCCTGCTGTTTATGCCACTATTGTCATGACATCAGCTCCATTGAGTGCCTCACCCGAGAGCTCGTATGTGTAGGTGTGAAAACAACACAGCTTTCATATCCTCTTTTGAAAGACCGCCACATGAGTTTAAGTAAATTCAATGACAAACATGACAGTATGTCTCTGCTGTGATCTGCTATTGTTTTTCACAGTGGTTGCACATTTGTCTGGGCTACTGTGTGTACGTCACACCACCACAGCACAGGAAAAATATATTGACACAATATCTGATCAGGTTTAAAATCCTAATCTTTAAAAAAGTGACAAAAATCTGGCATGAGGATATACTTGCTTTCCTCCAATGCAAGTTTAAGCCCCTCACATGAGAAACTGATACACATGAAACAAAAATGGAAAAACTAATATTTTTCTCACTTCTTTAGAGAAATAAACTGTTTTAAGTGAGATGTTTTAAACTGCATTTTTAACAGTTTGCCACAGTTTCTCTTTAAATATGTTTCATCATCAACCATCTGTCAAGGAAATAGTTAAGGGTGGCAAACAAGCACAGGGAGGCACGGTGCCAAAGTCAGTTAGAGAGGCGTGCCGTCCCCTAGGGGAGTACAACAGCCAAGTATTAAGACAGACTCACTCACGCTTACACACACACAACCACACAAACACACACACATGAACACACACAAACAGGAGATTGTTTTTGTCCTGTCATTAACTGACAACTCGGGCCAACCAATCAAAGAAAACAAACAGGTTAACCAATCATCTGCAGGAATGTGTTGACAAGGAAAAAGTCGGGTGCTTCAGAGGCAAATAAGCAAATCTATTCAACCACATATGTTTTTTTAATCATTTTTGTCTACTTTCAATCTCCTGTATGTGTTAATCTACTAAATCCAGATAAAGACCATTACATTTGAGATATTTTGATCTGGCTGCACAGTGGTTGATAGGTGATAACAGATGCCACTGAGGTTCACTGACAAGCTACGCAGGTTTGTCGCTCTCCTGTTTGCTTGACCTGATTAGTCAGTTGTGTTTATACACAGTAGGCCAAATGCGGTCAATGTCACTCTTCCTACATCCAAGATAATCCCATCTATTCTTCACTTTGCACTCCTCTTAACTCTGTGTAAACTAGCCTCTTGAGTTGACAGTTGATAACATTGATGCTGAAATACAGTAGGTGCATCGCTGACAAGATAGAGCAGGAAGTCTAAAAAAAGGCATTTTATTATTCAAATGCACAAAAAAAAATCCCCGGAGCTCAGTTCTCATGCCACATACATCAGTAATAATCATAATTATTCCTATTTTTATTATCATAACCTCAATTTTCCTTGCGTTAGTAGGCAGATGTTGCCCATAAATCAGCCTGAATATGAATTATCATGAGATAAACATCACCTTCCACCCACTGTACAGACATGCTTTGGTTGACTGGGACAATCAAACACACCCAAACAGACACACAAATCGCAGGGTCATGGCCTGTTTTTTTTTTTAGCCTGAAAACCTCTGTCAGCAGAAACTCCATCTTAATAACTATGATTTCCCCCCTGCCTCAGTGCCCCTTCAGTCACGCTCATGTTTCATGTGTCCTTCCCATTTGCTTCTTTGCCCAAACCCCAACTTTTCATCTCATCACACTAGAGCATAACCGATATATTGGTCAGCTGATATACATGTGTTTACCAATATGAAAACTCTTTTCATCACGTATAAGCAGAAAATGGTGGTTGGGGTGGTTTAGATTTAGCACAAATTTAAACATTTATGAGGACAAGAGGAGTTCCCTGACAGGTGTTATAATGCTGAGAAGTAGGAATGTGATGATACCAAAAACTCACACTGTGATAAGAAAACAATATAAATTCCATGATAAGATATTTATCGCAATATTAAAAGTCAGGAAAGAAAAGAAAAATGACGACATGAAAAAATGTCCTTTGCTAAATAACAAATCTGATGTGTACAGCATTTTTTGAAATTTGTTTTTCTTTCAAACTTAAAGGGCTTCTGTTTTCCTTCTTTACTGAAATAATCTAAAAATAGTTAGCCATGACCTAAGAATGTGCAAAAAATTGGCATGAATTGTGTTTGGCAATGAATGGTTGAAACTTTCAATTCAATTTTCAATTTCAAAACAAAAACAATAGTGGGGTCAGTAGCAGTCCTTTTAATAGTGGACTGACAGACAGCATTAAAATATTCAGCAGCTGACTGATACTGAACAATACTGATGTTTATTTAGCTGTTCATTTTATTTTTATCATTCTTTGCTCAGCGTACCTTTCTACAATTGGCTGGCATATGTATATGTTAAATTATTTAACATGTTAAATAATATATATCATATTCTTTAACAAAAGTTATTTGTTTAAGAATACAGCTTTGCACAGTCATATCGGTGCAAAATCAGTCCACACAGAAAAGATCTGTTTTGGTCCTGGTCAAAAATTCAATATATCTACAGTACCACCGTATAAGTGAATATTTGGCCACACCAGTCACTAAGATCTCTGTCTCTAAGACACAGTGGTGCCAACCAGCCTCACATACTGTCTGAAATCTATAACTATTTCCTGTCCCACACAGAAATGGAGGACAAAGGGAAGCCACAAGGAATGTGACACAATCGCATTTTGCTGCTTATAATTATCATAAACAATCTCCTTCGCTGCTTTAGTTCTTCGTCTGAACTTTTCTACTTCATCACCCACTGACTTCATCCATTTTGCTGTTGTCTAGCATTAGTTTTTGCAGTAAAAGAAATGATTTGAGAATGACAGCAGTTACGTTTTAAAGTTGGGTGGGGAAGCTACCTGATGGTTTATATTTGGACCATGAATGGTGCCTTTAAGCATACCACACAAGATGTTATCAGCAGATACCACACACCTTTGTCGGGTATGTGTCTTGTTCTTTTATCTTGCTTTAACACTGT
>JAJHUR010140512.1:1024710-1055591 GCA_027495735.1 Lutjanus campechanus | reverse complement strand
AAAAAAAAAAAAAAGGAACATTCTTCAATAAAATGTTTAACAGTTTCCCTTAAATGCACTAAAAGCAAATCACCATTGCATACCAAACATGCCCTGGCTCATAAACAGCCTATCATATCCATTGATAATGGAGCTACGATTGATACTCAAAAAGCCAGTTATTGAAAAGGTATGTTGTTCGGTTACACCATCAACATGTGACACATCAACAGAAACAGCGTGGAGTGAGAAAATGAGCACAGGATGGGGCTGGGTGATATGGCTTATACAGTAAATAATATCTCAACATGTTTAGGCCATGCCGCAATATACAATATACAATATAGATCTCAAAATGCACAATTTCTCTAAAATAACATGCCGTAAATTCTCAAATAGTGATGAGCTTATAGAATGTGATGCATTGCTAAAGAATCAGCAATCCAACTGTAGGCCGAAAGTAGAGACGGGCATTATGGAACAAATGGCTCCATCAATATTGTGACAATATTGTGGGGATGACTATTAGTGTGTTCAGAATATGAACATAATGAGATTTTTGATAAATCAGTAATGTGAATATAATGACTTAGTGGATGAAGGCAAAACACAGAACAGCTAGAATAGTCTGGTAAGTTCAGAAAATTATATCAATTTTATTATAATACAGCTAGAGCTGCAATGAAATTAATGATCAACTACTCTGATAATCGATTGATCTGTTCGAGTTTGTTTTTTTGTTTTTTCTCTGATTTCAGGTTCTTAAATGTGAACATTTTTTGGTTCATTTGCTCCTCGATGACAATAAACTGAGTAAAACAAAACATTTTAGGACATAAGCTTAGCCTTTGGGACACAATGATTGACATTTTTCTCCATTTGCAAACAACTATTAATCGATTAATCAAGCAAATAATCGACTAATAAATCAACAATGTAAATAATTGTTAGTTGCAGCCATAAATGTAGCCTTTAAAACCAGGAAAGGACTACACTTATGCTAGTACAATAACAACAGTAAATACAATAATAATACAATATAACCATATCCAAAATCTAAGATGACATATAGCCTCATATCCTGATAATGATCTATATAACGATATATAATATCCGATAACAATCTATATATTGCCCTGCCCAAGTACAGGAAACTGAAATTAAGTCTATTCAGTCTATTTCCTGTGTGCTTGATAGATAAAGTCGTTCAATTCTACCTTTTTTTCTCCTGGTCTTTATCAAAAATAGGTGATTAAAAATGATCAGTAATTTTACTGTGATACATTTTTCAGCTATATCCCCCAGCTCTAGAATCTCATGAGAAATGTATGAAGCTTAAACTTTTACAACACAAAAATAAACATGAATTGTAGCAATAATAGAACTACAAAAACTATTATTACTGGAAAGACAACTGAGCATAGTAGTAGAAATAAAAAAGTGAGACAGATGTCCTTCACCTTAGTTTATCTCAGTCATCATCAGGCCTACGCACTGGCTCTACAATGGTGCCCCCTTCAGCCCATTACAGAAATAATTCTGCTTGTGCAGTTAGTCACGTTTGATTCAGGCAGTCAGTTTTGACACCCTTTCTTCTTATTTTTATTTGTTTGTTTTTAGACTCCTCTGTTCCTTTGTAAGGAAAATCATCTTTTTGTTCAGCCGCCTGTTTAAACTCTCTCTAGACCTCAACACTTAAGTTCACTGGAACTTGGGGAGGGGAAAGGCGGCACTGAGAAAGAAAAAGAGATGAAATACATTCAAATTTCAGACTACATTTAGACATTAAAAACCTGTCAATTATTGTGAATTCTGTGAGGAAGGAGAAATATGCGCTACCACATTCATAATTCATGCACAAATATTAGTCACGGATGTGCATATATAAATACCCAGTACAGTATGGCCACTGGCCATTCCATATATATAGAGTTGTTATGTAACACTGACTCTGGGGTCTCTAATGTGCAGACTAATGCATCAACAAACAGCCTCAGAGCTCCATCAAATCTAACAGCAGTGAAAAAACAACCCCTGAACAATTATCTGTAGTCCTAACGCAAACACACAAGTCAGATAAATTGATTCTCCTCCAAAACTATATATAATTATGTCAACAGAAGACTCAAACAGGCTTATCAGATCATTTAAATTAAGAGTACTCTGCTACTCTTGGAGCAGTATCCAGGAGAAGCGCTCGCCCATAAAAACGCAGTAATCTCCAGCGCACCTGAGGCAAAGTCAGATAGGGAGTGTGATGATACAGTAAGGAATGTGAGTGCATGTGTGTGTGCGTGTGTATGTGTGTGTTGTGCTGTGTCTATGTGTGAACTTGAGTGTGCCTGGCATAATCGCCAGGTTATGTAATCCAGTGGGAGTGAGGTGCCGGGTGGTATCTATGGAAACGATGACAGCGAGGAAAGATAGATAGTCGGGGGTGTGGGAGGTCAGACACAGTTTCTGTTGCTTTCCCACACGCGGATGAAGCTCAACAACATCTTTACAACAAACTAAGAAATCCAACGTCACTGAGTGACACAACTAAAATGCACTGTGTCACTGGGTTAAAATGTGCCCTTCATGCAACAGACCATGAATTCCAACAGTAACACACACAAACAAAAGATTTAACCACAGCATCCCAGCTTTAAGCCATAGATGTTTGTCACAATGTCATACTCCTTCCCTCTACTAGAGACAAAATGACAAAAATATAAAAATATAAATATACACTAGTCGGCATCATGTCATCCCTGATTAGATGGTTGGCTGATTTGTTGCTTACACTAACACTGAAGTAGTGGACTTTCCAGGACTTTCCATAAAGACTGGACATCTGGCACTGCTGCAACCTCACTACACGTGTAAGTGTAGAATAGATATTCATTATGCACATTTAGTATATAAAAATACATTTTTGTGAAACTGACAGCACCATCATCCTCAGAAATTCAGGAGATATCATGAATGATAATAAATCCATGTAGATTCATCTCTGTCACAGGTTGTAACATGTCAAGAAAAAAGTGAAACAATCCACTGCATTGGTAATCGTACAACTATTTTGATAATCAATCCAATAATCGGTTTGAGTAATTTTTTAAGGAAGAAAGTACAAATTTTCTGAATCAAGCTTCTTAAATGTCGATATGGTCTTTACTCCTCTTTGACAGTAAACTGAATATTTGAGGACATTTAAGGACATTATCTTGGGTTTTGGGAAACGCAGATTTTTCACCATTTTCTTACATTTTCCAAGCCGAACAGCTAATCAATTAATCGAGAAAATAATCAACAGATTAATCAACAGTAAAAGGTCAGAGCTCTTTGCTGACTACATTTGAGTCTTTCTTACCTTCAGGTGTATATAAACTACAGATTTTATGATCATATGATTATATGAGAAGCAGGTAATTATTGGTTATTGTAAAATGAGCTAAATCAAATCGAAATCAAGAACTGTGGTTCTCTCAGTATTTTTCTTCTCTTTTCCACTGCCTACTTGGCATGTGTTCAAAAAAAGACTACACAGTGTAGCTAACAAGTACCATATACATATCACACTTGGCACCATATAGACTCATTTTAAAGAAAATAAAATCAATAATCTGTTGAACTTTACAAATTAAGACACTGCTTTAAAAAAAGTTTAAATCCAAAGTTGAATCAAATCGCGGATTTGGAGAATCTTGACCCCTAATCCCTACATTTAACTCTTCATCCAGATGGCCTCTTCATTTCTAATGTCTGATGTCAGGACCACAGACATCTACACTACTGGGATTAAACACTCACACAAAAAATGCATGGAACAGCTTGAGGAAGAGGAAGACCCTTTCTGTAAAACGGGAACAACTCTTAATGCTTTGTGCCAAGGATTTAAAAAATGTTTTCACTTAGAGGATTATATGGGTTAAGAAATTTCTGACCCTTTAAAACCCTCTCTGGATAAAAAAAAATACATCATGGTTGATAGAAAATCAAGGCTGCTCTATGCTGGTCATTGTTGATTTTGACACAGCATCAACATGCAAAGTATTGATTAATCCAGTTGATGTCCATTACACTGCTTTGCATGGAAAACTCAAACTAATATATTTTTTTTCAATCTGATCAATCTGATTTACTTACCCTGACAAAATGGTTATGAACACAATAGGCCTTAATGAAAACCATCTGGTGCTGTATACAGATTGTAGGCTTACTGGCTATGGCGACTAGAGCTGCAACAATCAATTGATAAATTGTCAAATTAAATTGATCCCCAGCTGTTTAGATAATCAATTAATCGGCTTGAATAATTTTTAAGAAGAAAAATCTAAATCCTCTAAATTTCAGCTTTTTAAATGCAAACATTTTATGGTTTCTTTAATTCTCTATGCCAGGAAACTGAATATCTGTGGGTTGTGGTCAAGACAAGACATTTGAGGACGTCATCCTGCGCTTTGGGAAACACTGATCAATATTTTCTCCATTGTCTGACATTTTATAGACCAAACAACTCATCAGTTAATTGAGAAAATAACAGATCAACCAACAATGAAAATAACCATTTAGCTGCTGCCCTAATGGCAGCCCAGTGGCCTACCCAGTGACTAATTTATGATAATACTTACATGTGCAAAGGCAGAATCCTAACTTGTCAATTACTGGTCACAGCCCCTAGATAGGTTTTGTAAATTGGGGACATATAAGCTGTGTGGGTCGGGGGAAGCGTCACAGAAGCACAGTGCTGTGACACACATGACATGCTGTCTGTGTGTGTTACTTGTAGCGTATAAGTCCAGACACAGAACAATGGAGTTAACTGGGTCGCTGTTGCTGAGTGGCTGCGCCAAACAGCTGGAGAGATGGAGAAGGAGTATGATTGAGTCATGAGGGAGGAGGGGAGGGAGGGAGGGTGAGGAATTAAGGAGGGATGGGCCTGAAATAGGAGCATGAACAAACCAGGCTGGGGAGGAAAACTAGGCAAAGGGGTGGAGAGGTGTTATTATCATCCTGATAAGTGCTCATTAACTTCGCAGCAAACTCACTGAAGTATGAGGCTATTAATCGCAACACAATCAAAAGATATTCAGGATATACCAAACCAATACCTAACAGTCAAGGTACGATAATGCCATGATAAAAAGTTCACAATAGGATATTTTTCTGATTATGATATTTAAAATGTCCTTCATTTATTAAATAATAAATCTCATATGTACAATATTTTTTCTTCATATAAAATTCGCTTTTAATTTTAACTCAAAGCACATCTGCATTTTTTCTTTAAAGGTAAACTATGCAGAATTTTCCCAAAAAATAATGCATAGACTCATACAGAAATAAACCTTCTTAATCATCATCCATGTCCCACCAGAAGTGTGTGGCAGGTGTCTGCACTGGCAGATATTACTCTGTTGTGCTTGGGATGCTTTACCAACAAAAAGTGTCCGTATTTGATGATTTGGTAATGAGACTTAACAATCAGCTAACTTTCTGGTGTAGTTACAAACAGCAACTGACAAATCTTTTTGATTCTAATAGATATCATTGCAGTCTGGCATAGTATTGAGATAGTTTTTTATTGTAATTCTGCTATATTTGATATATTGTGTGTACAAAATAGTCAGTGGCAATCAGGAGGGTCCCTCCACCTCATGCTTTAGTGTTATGATGAAGTCTTAGACAGACTCAGTATGTAATACAGAGCTGCAACATTTAATCAATTACTCAATTATAAACTGAACATTAGAATAGTCACCAACTATTTTTATAATCAGCTTCTTAAATTTGAATAATTTTGAGTTTCTTTAACCCTCTAAACTTAATGGGTTGTGAGGAAAACAAGACATTCCAGAATTTTTCACCATTAACTGACATTTTAAAACAAACAACTATTGATCAATTAATCAAGAAAATAATTGACAAATTAATTGACTATAAAAATAATTGCTAGTTCCACCCCAGCTTCTTAAATGTCAATATTATCTGGTTTCCTTTATGACAGTTAACTTAATATCTTTGGGTTGTGAGCAAAATAAGACATTTGAGGACGTCTTGGACTCTGGAAAATACTGTTTGACGTTTTTCACCATTTTCTGACATTTTATAGACCAAACAACTAATCAATTAATTGAGGAAATAACTGACATATTAATTGACAATGAAGTTTAACCTGGAGGCCTAATCCAATGAATATTAAGATTTTAATCTGTATTTTTAATCATGACGTAGAAATAAATAAATCTGCTTTTCGAGTTTTGCAGGATAATGTAATAACCAGAAATAATGGCAATGGCAATCTAAAAAATAAAAACTGTTCACATTTAAGAAGCTGGAAACAACCAATTTTAAAACTGATAAATCAATTATCAAAATAGTTGGCAATTAATTCAGTAATTGGTTCACAAATTATTAATCATTGGAGCTCTAGTTACAGCCCTAAAAAACAAACATAAATCTGTGTGGATGATTCTGTTTTGCCAGATGACAAGAGATGAAGGAGCCCATAATAGCATGCCTGCTGTCTGACTGTGTACTGTATGAGTGTGTGTGTAAATAATACATGTTGTTACACTGGCTTTCTCTCACAAAATGTTCAGGCTGACTCCTGAGCATCTCAGCTGCGGAATAATAAAGTGCACACAGCTACTCAGGCGGGATGATGCGAGCCACTGAACCAAAACCAATTTAAGTTTCATTATTTGGAGGCTGTGTTTTAATCCACAACCCATAATAACTATGTACTGTAATCATCTTCACAATGAAGGAGAAACATCAAATCAGTGAGGGGTCCAGAGGCTCAGACATGTTATCAGACAGGCACCAGACTGAGATGTCTTGTCTTATGTTACAATACGAGATGTTATATATTTTATTTATGCCTCCTAACTGTACTCGTTAGCAACTAGCAATTGTGGCTTGACTGGTGTTTCATTCATGTGAGCTAGCTGGTAGCTAACATGCAGTGTAGCATGTAATCTGTCACCGCCATCACGAGTGTGTATTTACAATCAACGTCTCTGTGTTAACATAAAGACTGTTGCTCTGCTAATCTGCCTCTCAGAGCAACGCGGCTTTGTTCGTTGTACCACTGCTACCAAGGAAACGTGGCAGCGTGCTCAGGTTAGTCACATTTTCTTTCATACAACCTAATGGGTGTCGACCAGTATAACCAGCTATGGCTGTAGCTAACTCGGTAGCCAACGAGCTAGTCCAAGCCCCTGCTGTGGTAGTTATATCGATGTTATATCAAGACATTGCTCGGCTGCCTTTGTATCAACACAGGAGCGTTAACCACCACCAGACACAGCACTAATGCGATATTAAACTGAACGGTACCTTTTCTGCGTCGACCTTGGTGACTATAGGACCATTTCCAGGCTCGGGTTCTTTGTTTATGTGGTTTAGTGGCTTGTTTTCATCAATCCGTCTCGTCTCTCTCCTCCAGGAGTCGTGCCGCCCCGGCTGACAGCACTACTGCTCGGGATGACAGGGCCCCGCCCTTAGCAACCAATCAAACGCCGACGTTCTGGAAACTGAGGCAAGGGACGTTTCCTATTGGACGGCAGCGGTGTTCATCAACGTGTCGCTAGGGGCGCACCTTGGTCCAAGGGCAGGACACCTGCCACGGAAGGATGCTGAGCGCCGCAGGTGCGGTCAAATCAAGTGATGAAAGAGCTGTGGAAGAAAATTAAGAAGACGTGCTGTAGCATGATAACAGACGGGTTTACCAAAGACAGCTGCACAAACAAACGACAGGAGGAAACGGACAGCCTTTTTGGCAGAGGTTCTCAATTCCTCTCAGTCAAGGACCTGTAGAAAGGCAATAACATAATAACTACCATTAATGTAATAACTGCCATAAAAGTCAATAATGTAATAACTGGCCATAATGTAATACAATTTCTGAGCCGATAACATAGGCCTAATAATTTGCTACATTACCAGCAGATGTTATTACATTATTGGCTAGTTATTACATTATTGATACAGTTAAAAAAGTCTTATTTATCAGCTGCAAAGTGTCACATACTCACAATATTTACCCTTAACGTTGCGTAGTTATACTTCATACTGTAAATATGTACTTGGTGTGTATAGCAAAATCTTAAATTTAACCTGTTTGTTATTTAGCCTATGTTTTCAAATCATTCCAATTTCTAAACCCAATATGTTAAACTGCTACTGATATTCTATGAGGAACCTTGCAGTCATCTATACCTCATTGGACTATGCTTCATTCGCACATTTCAATTTAATATGCAATCAAATGATTTGTTTATGTTCATATGGCAACAGTATATTTACTACATTACAATTCGGAAGCTGGTATTTTACTTTTTACTCATCTACATTTATTTGACAACATCAGTAATGACTTGGCAGCTAAAGATTATTATCAATAAATAGAAAATAACTAATAAATTATGTTATTGCATTATGGACTAAACTATGCATGAAGTGGCTGAAATTAGCCCCACCTTTCCCAGCAGCAATATTAATGATGATGACACATTAATGCAAAATTAATCCAGTAATCCAGTGATCTCAAATAGCCTATATTATTATGAATGGGTCTTTCTACACTTGCGCTTTTGATACTTTAAGTATAGCTTAATGTCTAATAATTGGCAAACAAGACTATCCATGAGACCATTGTATAGATTTTCTTTGAAATCAGATGAAACAAGACTTTGTTTACATTTTCCCAGACAAAGGGGCCGTGAGTTGTAGTTTAGCCGATTAAAAAGCAGCAGGCAGAGATTTTGGGGGCCAACACGATATGAAAGTTCCTTGTTGTAGCTTTAAGTAAGTTGAAGTACTTCTTCCACCACCGTATGGCAGCGTCACACCACTAACAGCTCTCATGAGGTTTGGATAGCTCATTGAAAATGTAGTGTTGTAAGATGACCATCTGGAGAAAAATGAACTTCTGTTAAAATATTACTCTCCAGTACAGCAGTGGCTTTCAACCTTTTCTCAGTCTTTTCAAGTTGCCCTCATTTCCCATCATGCCTTGTGCTGGACAGTGTAGTTTGTTAAGTATTTTATACTATTTTAGCTATTTTATGTTAGAAAATGCAAATGTTACTTTTTGTTAGTGCTTATGTCTGTTCAGACCATGATGTTTTATGTTGGCGATTGTAATTTTTGTGCTGGTTTATAGTTTTAACCATTAGTGAGGTGTTTTTTGTTTGTTTTGTTTTTTTGCTGTATTTGGCAAAGTTTTCAGTTCTTAAACCTTATGTAAATGTCTTTAAGGGGCTGATGTCGCTGAGAGCAGCTTCTCAGCTCTCCTGGCTCTCATTACTTGCCAGAGTATTTCCCAGAAATTATCTCGCAACCCTCTTGGAGGTCCAGACCCCCAGGTTGTGAACCACTGCTGTACAGTAGTAGACATCCATTTAGCTCAGAAAATGAGTAGAAAACTCTGCCATCAGGTTTTAGCTTTTCAAGATAACAGATGAAAGAAACTGGAAAGTGGGGCAGTGCTTCAGCTCTCTACTGGGTGCATTTATGGAGCTTTAATCATTTTAGAACAGATGTGCTTACTCAGCACATTGTGTGTGTGTGTGTGTGTGTGTGTGTGTGTGTGTGTGTGTGTGTGTGTGTGCTGGTGCTTTTCTACTTTGAGAGTACACCCCCGTGGTAACACTTTATATCAAGGTGCTTGTAATCAGCTTTAGATAATACGCAATCAGGCCCTTATAAGAAGCTTATTAACATTAATAGGTGTTAATAAGTTTTAATAATAGCATCATAAAGATATTTATTGTTAGATTATAAGACATGTATGAGCATTTACACCTATAGACACGTTGAGAATGTTAATACAAGCCTTATGAGTTTCTTATAATTGTTTATAACAGAGGCCCAGGCTCAAATCCAGCCTTGGCCATCTAATCTTCCTCTGTCTTTCCTCAGCTGTCACTGTCCAATAAAGGCAAAAGCCCCAAAATAAAAATATTAAAAAAAAACATGGTTAACTATTAAGAAGTGCATATAAAAAAGGATTTATTAACCTTAATAAACGTTGTTCTCACTTTCCGGCATCCCAAAAAGCTTAGTAACTTCTAAAAAATGCATAATAATGTATTATGAAATCTTAATAAAGCAACTATGACATCTTTGTAAAAATTTAACAATGACATTATAGTTGCTAAGTTAGCTAAGTTGCTATTATAAACAAGTATGAGGACCTCATAAGGCTTTTATTAATGTTCTTAGGAAGTCTAAACCTGTTAATACATTTTTTAGAAATGCCTTAATCAAACAATAAACATGTCTATAATGCTATTATTAACACTTACGTAGTCTTATTAACACATATTAATGTTAATATGCACCTTATATGGGCCCTGTTAACTAACATTTATTACAAGCACCTTAGCATAAAGTATTACCACAGCTACTTGTTTGCCATGTTCCTTTTAGGTTACAGTTCGCCTTAATTGTTGGCTCATCGCACACAATAATGGTCAAAATGTTAAAATGTACTTAGTTTGTTCATGTCTTTTTATTATTTCAGTCAAAGAGTGTTCTCTGTAGGGAAACTAGTAAACACAAAATTCACCAATATGACTCTAACAAACACAAAGATATACAGAACAAAGAAGAGACAAACTCCTGCACCAAATATTATACAACAAAAGTAAACGTCTGCACATCTGCACAGCATAATAGGAAATGATAGTTCTTATTTCCTCAGAGGAGGCTCCACTGCCCGTATAACTTTCTTCGTTTTGTTCTTCTTTAACTATTATCTGGTTGTAGATGATTGTCATTGATTAAAGCAGCTGTTAAAAGGCAGCAAAAACAAAAGCATATCAGTATAAAAAAGTATAAATAGAAACATGAACCAAAGTTAGAACAAAGTGACGTCTGACAAGCACGACAACAAAGCTGAATTTAAACAAATTCCTCATATGCAAAATTAGAGAACGTGGTATTCTTTAAACTAACATTATACAATAAGGAGGTCTGAGCAAAAAAAGATAATCAATCAAGGGTATCAAGATGCTGCAGCATTTTGGTTCAGATTCATAATTAGTAAGCGTACATACCCATGCAGCCGTAAAAAAAAACGGCATGTGTCAAACAAGTAAGAAAAAAATTTAGATTACATCCACTATGTCAGAACAACATTAAAAAAAAACGGCAAAATAGGTTTGCAGTCAGAGGGGAACAAGAAGACAGCTGCTGCTACACAACTGACGCACAACATTCAGTTTGACATTCAGTGGTTGTCGATGAGTTTCTTTCTCTCACGTTTTTCTCCCAGACTCTCTCTAATATTTTACGTGTCTTCTATATCTAATTATAATCCTGCCTTCATTCATTAAAATTCACAATTACATTTCATTTTCACATTATGATATAATTCAAATCCAATAGCCCAGTTTACATTGTAATTTTTACACTTATCACACCTGGGTAGAAAATTATTAAAGGGTTAGTTTGGATTAATTAAAGTAGGGTTGTATCAGGGGCTTATAGCCAGTGTACCAGCATGGAAGCTAAGCAATGTACTTCTGTGGACAGAGTGAGCAACAAAAGGTATTTTATCCACTTACAAAAATAAATATCAGTTTAACTGTACACTATATATTTAGAATATTTTCACCACTTTACAATGCCGTCAGACAGCCTTTTCTAATGGAAAAATAATGTTGTATCAGCCAAATATGATTCTGTCTGAACTTACCAAACTCCACAGGCAAAATTAGTCATTTTCCTTGCAGAACACGGGAGTTGCTGGTCTACTGCTGCCTCCTTTTGTTAGTTAGTTTGTGTTATTGTGTGACTTCAGTGTTTAAATTATATTTTGATATTTCTAGTTCACTGAAGTCACAGAATAACACAATCAAACTAACACATCAATGCAGCAACTCCCACGTTCAGTGAGGTAAAACTACTGATTTCGCCTATCAAGTTTGGTTGGTTTGGAGAGAGCGATATTTGGCCTATATCAGACAGTTTCTTGTCCATAAAGGCTGCAAAGTAAAATGGTGAAAATATTCTAAATATAGTGTACGCTTACACTAATATTACTTATTTTTAAGTGGATCTCTTTAAGTGGCTAAAATACCTTTTGTTGCTGACCCTGTCTACAGCAGTTCATTTCTTAGCTTCCATGCTAAGAACTGGGGGTGTGTTGACTGCCACCTACTGTAGGTAATACAGGCCTCATACCTCATACAACCCCACTTTAAATAATCAAAACTAACCTATTCATTTTCTTATCCCCTTCAAAACAAACCTGTCAAACACTTAATCAGTTATTGGATATGACTTAATGATTAGTTACATCATGATTTCTGCCAAAAAATATAATTTAACCTGCCATTAAGCATTTTATTTTCAGATTTGTTTCATGAATCACATTTCTGACATTTATGCAATAATTTTGCATGATCACACAGCATGCAAAAATACGAATGTGCTTGTTCTTTCAGTGCTTCATTTCCACATTTCTGTGCAAAGGAGGCCCTAGAAAAAGGGCATTACAGAAGGAAATTTAATCAGGCCAGCACCAACTGATAACGCAAAAGAAATTACTTGGCTATGATTATTTGAACTTCATTATAAATGTATATCCTTAATTATATGAGATTGCAAATTGCAAAAATCTTGTCTCATTCTCTTCTTTCAAGCATGGAGGACCTAGAGTGGCAACGAAAGTCTGTATCTGGAGCCAGTGTTTGGTTTGTGTATTCTGGCCAACTGTAGAAACATGGTGGTGCAACCTGGTGGCCTCCATGGAAGAGGACCCCCCCTCAAACTGTTGACATGAACATCTCATTCTAAGTTAATGAAAACACAGTGATTCGTATTTAAGTGGGAACATACTTATGAATATTATATTCCATTTCTGTCATATTCTGACAACAAATCCCCGAAAATCTTCCACACTGAGCCTTTGAAATGTCATGTAAAATGAACTTTGAATTTGCATTTTAAAAATGTGAGCTGGATTTTGGCATTTGAATTTCAAATATGTTCGCTTCAGTTAAAGCAAATAGACACTGCTGACTTGCATTTTCATTTGTATTATGTCAGCATTATAAATCCATAAACTATGTGTGAGTGCTACATTTTATGCAGTCCAAGACACATTCCTCGTTGTTGCTGAGACTGAAACCATTTATCCTTGATCTCTGTTCCTCAGATCATTTATTGGTGAGCGTTACATCTGTGAGCTTCATATCAAAGTCACTTCATAGAAAAGAGTGGGTCTCATGCAAGAACATTTTCGTATTTTTATCTTTACACTGTCTTACTTTTTTCATATGACGGGCTACAAACATGCTACCTCACGTTCAGCAAATGCTTGTAACTTCAGATAACTGTGATCTATCTGTGCGTATTTGAGTGCATGTGCATGAGACTTGTAAATTAGCATAATTAATACCCCAATAATATAATACAAGGTTATAAGGTTAATATACAGTCATTAGTGAAAAAAAAACTTTGGTTTGGATTGCAGCAGATTAACTGCACATGACTCCTACATACTGGGCCACTTGTAAACTGTTCGTACAGAAGAGAAATTTTAAAAACCGAGAAAATTGGTGAATGCGACAAATTCTCATAAATCAATTGTACAAACCACTTAAGAACAAAACTGTTTGTACGAGTGATTCTTGCATGGGGGCCATTCTCTGTAAGATAAGACTGATATTTGGCTGCTTGTCTCCCAGCTGCCTGTCCTGCTCCACCTCCACTATCTGATATAGGTACACTTTTCTTGCTCAACTTAAGACAAGTTCACTGTGATCCCCCTCAGGGAGGCTGTGAGATGTACAGTATATGCTGATATTTATCCATTCATCTGTCTCCTCTTCTTCGTTTCACTTTACAGTACAGTATCCTCACTAGCAGCTCAAATGTACAGCCACACACACATGCAAGCACAGGGTTGACTGTGGCTCGTGTGGTCTCGAGGGTCTGGAAGATCCCTGGCTCCTCGTGGCTACATGTTGAAGTGACTTTGAGCAAGACACTGAATGCCAAAGTGCTCCTTGTGTGTATATGAGAGGGGGGGAAAAAGTGTAAACTGCTTTGGATTGTCATAATTTTTCCAAATGTGGAGCATGTCAGCAGAGTGATCGTTTATCTTGTTCCACCAGGAGGTCATTCTCCTTCTCTTGTGTCATATTGGAGCCTAAAGATAGAACCAGCAATAGGCCTTCAAGTTTACAAAGTTCCGGAAAGTTCCTGCCTCTGTCACGTCAGGCGTAGCGGGGATCTGCGGTGGTCAGCGTCACCTGCTGGAAGTAGGCTGGTAGGTGGTAGCAAGGAGCCCGTGGCGTCTCCATGAAGATCGTGGAGGAGGTGAGGCTTTTGCGTTCTTTTTTCAAGGTGTGTCTTCTCTGCCAGCGACAGAGTAAGACCTCCACCTGCTCTCTGAAGAAGCTGGTGGTCAACGTGTACAGGATGGGGTTCAAGGCGCTGTTGATGGGGAGGATGAAGATGACGACCCAGCTGGAGATGGTACCTAAAGGGAACAAGATAAGACAGCATAAGATAAGACTTTAGTAAATCATGAGGAAATTCTGGAGCCAGAATTCCTCCAAACTCGCAATTATTGATATAGATAAAGAAAAGATAACAAAGATTTTTAGATAAAATGTTTTAGTGCCTTCATTTTTTAAATCTGTATTTGATTAATCCTTTTGTGTGCTAGCAAACACCCTTGTTCCAGACAAGAATTCACAACATTATACAATTTAAAATGTGCTAAAAGCCTTCAAAATCTAAAACTAACAATACCTACAGCTAACATAGGTGTAAAAATGTGCTATTATAATCATCTTTGTTTTACAATATGAAAATGATGGCCCTTTAAAGTTTTGTCCCAGATTTCCGTCAACTCCATTTCCGTCAACTCCATTTCCGTCAACTCCATTCTGTCAACATGATTTAATCAGGCATAAAAAGGTTTAGCTATACGCTAAGGACGCCTGTCTCACTTCCTGGTTTTGAAAAAGGCGGGAATGCTGCTCAAGCACTGGTAAGTTTTCTATTTTTCAATCAAGTCTTTAATTACAGATGTTAACCAGACATGCCAGATGGTTTGTTACACAGAACCATCTGGGATATCATCTGTAGAAACTGTTTGGAAAAAGACAGGCGCTTTACAAAAAAAAAAAAAAAAAAAAAAAAAAAAAAAAAACACTTGGCAGGTGATTGGATGAACCATTTGTCATCTGTCTAACATTGGCACACTTCAACCAATCAGATCAAACTTGCCAAAGCTGGTCAGAAGAAAAAAAAAAAATCATGGTAACTCTTATGTGTGTCCTTTGTGTTGTGAATGATTTTGTATATCAGACAGAAATTCAAAATTCAAGTCCTCAGCTGCAAAAAATGCAGGAAGTTGGCCCATTACAATGTTTAATAGTGAAGAGTCTGGCCTTTTAAAATATATTTTCCTAGCATAATTGATAACTAAAAATCAAAACCCCCCTAAAAAACCCTAAAAACGTTTTATTCCTGTTCTCAAGAATGAGTGAAATGCAAAACAACAGTACCTAATAGCAAAGAAACAAGAGCAAAGTTCCAGTACCTGCCCATAGATGCCTTTTATTAAACTATTCCATACGAAATGGGTTCAAAAAGTAGATCACTTATTAATGAGATGTTAAATTACCCTAAAACACAGGGTGCTGGTTCATTTCTTACCAGGTATCTCCACCTCCAATAGTGAGAGGACTTTCACCAGAAATATGGGGATCCAGCAGAGGGCGTCAGAGAACACGATGAAGAAAAACCTGTTTGCCACAGCCACGTCTCTGTGCAGTCTGCTCCTCAAGTCTGTGGCATTGATGCCAGTTTTATAGATGGAGTAGAACATACTGGAGTAGGAGAAGACGATTACCAGGAATGCCACCAGGTTTAGACCTAAAGAAATACACGTTATTCACACTCACATAAATGCAGTGCAGGAAGAAGTTTTCAGATCATTTCCTTAGATAAAAGTAGCAATACATGAATATGAAAATGTTTCATTACAAGCAAAAGTCCTGCATAATCCTACTCAAAAGTCTAGAGGTAGTATTAGCACAATGTACTTATAAATACTGAAGGTAAAAGTACTTGTTCTGCAGAAAAATGTCCCCTGTGATTGTTATAACTCCAATTCCAATAAAGGGTTTAAAATGTTACATTCATGAAAATAAATCAGGAACCACGGCAGGCCTCGATGGTGTATGTCCTCCTGTAAGGCTATTTCTTGGAGCTGTTTAAGTAGAATTTATCACATAATTAAATTAGCTTTCTTTAATGAATATCATTTATGGTGTTAGATTGCTGCTACACTACCCCTTTAGGTACTGCCTCCCTTGGGTGTGAAAAACTGGAGAGCAAATAGTTTTGTGACTCCACTGAACATGTTTTTGAAAGGCTAAACGCCAACAAATATAGGCATTTTAGGCATTTTTGTCAATATATTTACAACAGTTACTGAAAATGTTTGGTTGATATGGAAACTATTCAGTATCCTCCATCTGCTGTACCCCAGTGAGTGTGTAGCAGGTGCTACTAGCTTAAAAATACATGTGAAGTTTACGGACAAATCTGTTCATGGATTTTTTTTCAGCAGATATCTTAGTTGCAATAAGATTGAGCTGCAAAACCAGTTTTGTGTTTGTGTTTGTGGTATTTATTCCATTTGGGATATCCCACTATCTCTAGTAAGCATTAACATTAGCTCCAGTTGGCCGGCTGACTCTACAGGGACTAGAAATCATCTTTGTTGCTAGGTCGTTACTAAGGGCTGGCCTATTTGCTGGAGTAGTAAACTAGATTTCATTACACAAGAGTTCTATTTATGTGACTGATTGTTTTCCACTGATTAGTCAGTGATGCTTTGAAGCAAGTACCTGGTCCTGACCACATTACTGTCATGCTAATAATCATGTTAAAACTCACTTTCTCGTGTGATGTTGCTTCATAACAAGGAATTGTATTTTTGTATGTTTGTTAATGTGATATGTTTACCTGAAAAGTAACTAGTGCCCACAGTCATAACAGCTGTCCAAGTACAAGTACTTCAAAATTGTAAAGTAACAGTTAAAGATTACTAGTAAATCTACTTTTTTTTTTCTTCTTTTTTTTTAGTAACTTTCCACCACTGTATAAATGTGCATCCAACACTGGTAGACAGGTACAGCATGTACAGTACACTTCTTCACAGACACACACATTAATTTTTACATGCATGCATATACATATTTCATATGTGTGCATGCAAACATTCTTAAAGAAAAACTGGTGATGAACGACAAACTGTGGTAACTGGTGAATAATTCAGAAGGATTCATATTTTAACAGTTTCGTGATGCAAACGCTGGCACCCTTATACAAAGAACATCCCTCTAATTCATTCATCAGACTTCACAGGCTCTCAGTAAGAACACTGAGTAATAAGAACCCAGACTAATTGTGTATTGTTGACGAAACCATGGTGTTCACTGTGTAACAGAACAGGGAACAGCATTGCACCTTAGACTGGACTATTTTTCATCTTTATGGCACGACTGTTTCACCAGTTTTGTTGATTGGATGAAGAGGATTTGGAGGCACAGTACCCTCAGGCACAAAACAACTAACCAAAAAAAAAAAAAAAAAGAACAGCTGCTACCAACTTTTTTAAAATACATTGCTAAAACCAGTATTCATTGTAAAATTTTCTTCAATTTACCCAGAAAAATGCCTGTGGAATATCCTTTGGCAGTAGGTTTTTCTTGCCTGTCAGAGTGCAGGGGAAAGCAGACCCCATTTCGTCCGTAGTAGTTTCCAAATGCGTCCTCGTTCATCAGGGGCACCGCAGCAATAATGAACCCCAGCAGCCAGATCGAGGCCAGGACCACCTTGAAACAGGATGACAAACAAGCTGTTCGGATTTCTGACACAATACTCTTCAAAACCCACTATGAAAAATGATATAAGGTAAATAATGACTCATTTGTTTACCACTGGCATGTAATTGACTAGATGCCAAACATTTAGCTCAGTGCAGTCGTCTCCTGTGGATTGACAAGTTGCTCCAGACTCTACCTCAGTCTAGACTCTCTGACAAAGACAGCAGAGCTTTCTCACAGAGCACAGGGACACTCTTTCAGTGAGACTTACATCAAACCACGGATGCAGGAGCATCTATAGCAAATGGTTATACAGTTAGATTTGGCTGAAAATGCTCTGCTCTTGCAATGAGGAGAAATAATCTCCCATCAAACACAGGAACATTAGATCTTAGTTAAATGTATCACAAGGACTTTTTAACTGGTTAGGAAAACAATCTCAGTCTAATACCAATACCTTAATATGATCTACATAGGCATACAAGACCATCAGTGAGAAGACTGGCTATTTCTATTATGGCTATTATATGCCTGCCAGTTGGATTTTCCTTGAAATCAGATGAAACAGGCCTGTGTTTACATTTTCTCAGGCAAAGTTACAGTGAGTAGTACGTCAGCCAGTTATAAAGAAGCTGGATGAGATTTTCTCTGGATAAGTTTATTTTTGTCTTATATTTTATGGTTATTATGGTTGAAAGACTACCACTTTTGTCCACAGGTGCCTCCAAAATCAACACAATATGGAAGTTTGTTGTGGCCGCTTTAAATCAACAACAACAACAACAACAAAAATACATATAGCTCATAAAGAGGAGGTTAGGGTGATGGTGGAAGCTGCAACAACTAAATGCTTTGGCATGAGTATATCAGTTATCATGGCAATGCTTTACACCTGCATTAACATGACTGGATGTTTCTATTCAGCTGATAGTCACACAGCTGTGGATGAGAAAGCGATTGTGTAGTATGAATGAGAGCAGCCATAAGTCAAGTCCCTGTCTTGAGAACAACTATGCCCCCCTTTGGGTGAAAGTAAGCACTGTACAAGGGGCCAGTCAGCATGTGTGTCTGTATCAAACACTTTATCACATGTTAGATAATGATGTTCCTGAATAAATGAAATGTGTGCCGACTGTGTCCGTAAATCAAAATCAGTCATAAAAGAATCGTAATAATGGTGCAAATAAAGTTTTTAGTTTGAAAAATTTGGCTCTACTATAAAACACCTGCTTTTAGAAAGGAGTTTGGCTCAACATTACAAAAACAATAAAATAAAGTGTCTAAATTACATAAAAAATGAAATACATTACCAAGATTCAGTAAGGCAGTTGTATATGTCTGATTCATCCACTTTGATGGAGGCAGACTGAAAGGACCCCATTTATTTCAATGTTCTATACAAAACGCGGATCGGCAATTTCTCATCTGTCTGGCCACAGGATTTGGGCTCCTAATTGCCATCTGAACTGGCAAAGACCTCAGAATTTGCACATCTCGGTGGTTTGCTCTCATCCATAATGGTATGATCACACATGCGCAAATTTGCATCTCCTATTCGCATGGAGTTCAACTTTGGTGAATTATTACCAACAATGTTGCAGCCTCAACCAATTGTAAGTGTGTGTGGTTGACAGTGTGGATTCACCCACGGTTGATTGTCACTTGCCTGCATTTGCACGTGTGATTGTGTCCTGAACAAAACAGCTGTTCTGTCTGAACTAACATTATGCATGTACATGTATTAATGCTCTGTTATCTTGATTTTTTTACTCCACCATTTGTAATCTTGATATGAAGATTTTCAACACAGTATCTGAGGAAGTTGAGCTGAACTAAAGTGAACTGAGGGAACCAAGTGGCCTGTTAAAGTTTATTTAATGGAGGGCAAAAATGTCAAAGATTTATTGAGAATCTTCATGAATCTTTTCATCTAAATATTAATAAAGAATCGTATTATTTCATTTTCATTCAAATAGATTTGTGGAGTTACTTTGGAGGTAACTTTTTGGAGTTATAAAGCTGCTGTTGTGAACACTGCGACCCAAAGCTGAAATGCTGCATGTCTGCATATTAAACAGCTTGTCTGGTGCTACCTGCTGGAATTAGGATCTGCTCTGCAATATAATTTGTCTGTTTCTAAAGGTAGCCACAGATGAGCTCACAGTGGAACAATGGCACCATATTGGCTCATTCTATTCAGAGAAAAACTATTATAGAAGAGTAAATCCAATGTTTTCACAAACAACTGAAGAACGCATAAACGCCTCAGTTGTTTCTTTATAGATTTTGTATCTAAACAAAACACAAACTACAAAAAGGATCCAATTAACTTCAGCAGAGAGATTATTTTCCTCTAACAGTGGTAAAACTCACCCCAGTCTGAAGTTTGCCAGGGCGCAGATTGCTGAAGGGAAAGACGATGACCAGAAACTTCTCCAGAGTCAGGTAGGTCAGGAGGAGAACTGACACCTGAGGGAAAACACTATTTATTTTGAAGGAGCTTGTTTTAACTCATAAAACTACCTACTGTAACACGAGTGGTGACCTTTTCCCCAACCAACTAAACCTGATTTCTTTCCTTCAAGAGAAACACTCGGTTTGGCCCAAGCTAATATGATTTATAATCATCACAGTAACATAAATCTGTTTTATTGTTGTCACAGTAAAATTTCAATGTGTACTACTGCAGTATTAAGTAAGGGCTAACTGAAAACTTCTACTTGGTGCTGCATTTAAGCGCTGTGATTAAAAGCTTTTGAAACTCCCTTGCATTTAGTCCTCTACTAAAAGCATTTTCCTCTTTGCACAAAACTGCACAAATTAACATAAAAAATCTGCACATGACATTTTTTCCCCTACACTTTAAGTCTAAGGATAAAAAGTCTTATTTGAGAATAAAATGGCATATTTAATAATGTATTTTAAGTATTTCAAATACACAAATACAAGTTCTTCAAGTATTTTGTTACAAATGACATGCTATATTTTCTGCTCAGCAAAATACATATTACAAGATACTCAAAAGCGATTTAATACATTTAATTTAAATGTTGCCCATCTCTGATTATGGATGATAACCAGACTAACTAGAATCAGAGCCTCTATGGGGCAGCAGTGGCTGATATGAGATCAATGAAAAAGCAGCATAAGCAGAAAGAAGTGTGTGTAACTGAAACTGACAGCTTACAAATAATGTATCTTGGAGATGTACTGCAGCGAGTACAGTTTACATTGTGTCACGGGTTATGTCTGTATTCATATTTGTGTATGTGTGGTTGTGAGTTACCTCAGAGGAGAGCATGGCCAGGAATCCAATGGTCCGACATTCCACGCTCTCCATCCAGAGCAGGGCGTTACGATTGTACTGCCCGCGGAACTTGACATCAAATACTCCAACGAAAAACAGGTACACGCCCATGAGGCAGTCTGCACCTGAACGATAAGAGATGTTGACATGCGTGAGCCCATTCATACAGAGAAAGGCGCTCTATCTGTCAGCTGCTGGCACCTCCTGCAGCCAGACCTCAAATTTCTCATTAAAATCAACGCTAAAGAACATTACATCTACCCTTCCCACGCTAATCACTTGCGTTAGATGTGTCTGTGAGCAGGTGTGAGTCACTGGTTTAATACCAGGCTCAAGGAAGCCACCATGATTCAATTTTTAAAGCTTCAAAGTCTTTTTAGTTTTCCCGCTACTCTGAAAGTCTACACGACATGGATGAAAAGTTAGAAATAAGACCAAACATGTCAACCGTTTTTTTCCTTGAGGGTTTCAACAGATATTTCCTGAGTGCAGGTGATGGAGCAGAGCGAAGGTAGTGAAGCCTGGAGGATGAACAAAAAGGAGGGAAGAGGAGCAACTGGCACAGAGAGAGAGAGTCAGAGAAAGGTGAGGGTTAAATCAGTAAAGCTGACACAAAAGAACTAAAGAAAGGAGAAATGACTGACAGTATAAAACAGAGACAAAGTAGAGAGGGGGACAAATGGTGCACAACGAGGGAGAGAAGACAAGATGTCCATTAAAAGGCTGTGGAAATGTGATTTTTTCTTTTTTAGAAAGTCTTTCATTAAGGTAGCTCCATCCCTGTTAAAAATACTCTTTCTATTGCTTTGAAATTAATCTTAATAACACTGACATTTTTTAAAGCTGAATTTATAAATATTTTATCATGATTAATCCTGCCCAAGATATTAAAAATGAAACAGAAATTTGTTGCGTTTAGGGTGCTGGTGCAGGATTTAGTGTTCAGCGTAGCATAGCCAGACCTGTCCAGCTGCTCCACACATTATCATTCTGCTACAGGGACAAAAAACACTCTGGCTTCTTTGTAATTCTTTAAACCAATCACAATCGTCTTGGGAGCTGCAAAGCCCAGGATACAACGACAGTACCCCTGCAAAATAATGCTGATGGAAACTTTTGATGGAACATTTGCTTGTGGGGAAAGTGACCCATGAGCAATAAAATGACTAAATCCTGCATAAGAAAAAGTAACAGCTTGCTAGCTTGTTTATGTTTGTACCATTAGATACCCAGGTAGTACCTTGTCATTTTCAGTGTGTTTCTTTGCTCTGCAGAGGATGTTCTTTCCCGCAATGATGGGGATTTTGAAAATTGGAAGACGGGTAGCACCAGACATAGCTGACCAATTGCAAGCTTGCATCCACAGTTTACATGCAGGGAGTCAGACTACAGGCTCATTCATGCTAAACGGTACATATACACACTAGGGCTGTAGCCGATATCCGAGTACTCGAGTACTTGCTCGGCTTGGGCAGCATCCGAGTGCCATTTCACCTACTCGGATACCCTCCCCCCACACACACACCGCTCCCCCTGCCCCCGCCACTCGTTGCAGCCCTGATACACACAGATATAGACAGAACCTTCTGTCCATTCTCGGCATCCACTCTGTCCATATTTCTGCATGTTTTTCTGAAGCCTTAAGGCCCATTTATTCTCCCTTAAATATATATGAAAATAGATATACAAGTTTTAAATTAAGTAACCAACACTGCCCACACACTTCCATGCCTCCTTTATGTTGGCATGGATGTCAAACAATATTCTAAACCCTAAGGAGGAATTACAGTCCAAAGTTTCTGACAGCAACAAACATGGTGACGTTGGAGCAATGTAGCAATGTTGTAATAATTTATATCTTGAGTGAGAGCCCCCCCATGACTATCAGTGGTACTGCTCCATTTCATCCATATCTATAAGCTCTGTGAAAACATGCAGAAATAGTAACAAAATTAATGCAGAATAGACAGAAGCTACAGCCATATCCGTATGAGTATCTAACGTAGCGCATAAATGAGCCCTTAAGGAAACAGATGAATCAGAGCTGTAGCAGCAGTAGTCGTGGGGGCAGTGTTGCAGTTTATCCAATAGTTCAAGCAAGACACAACCACAGGACACAACAAAGTCATTTTAAAAATCCGAAAGTATTGGAAATGACGATTGTTGTCAATTAGTTGGTGAAAGTAATTCCCCGCTCACATCACACAATGTATTTAGTGGCTGCACAGACCACTGCTGTCTACAACGCTGCCTCTGCTTTTGGCTCTTTCTCAAGAAGTACATCATTTCAATCTACTCCACACTGTAAAAAATCGCTGAGAAAACATGTAATTTCATTTCTTTTGAACGGCACCCTCTAGTGGATGCTTTACTGAACATGCCAATGTAAAGGATGCATTAATCAATTTTCTTTTAAACCTAGCCATCCTGAAGTTATCTGCATCAACCATAAGATCATGTGACTGTTTCAGTGTTTCGTTTGATGTTACATTCTTCATCTTTATCATAGAGCATGTTACTTGACATGCTTGAAACTCAAACTAGCTAAAAAAAAAAAAAGAAAACAGAGGCCAACAATGTGTATGGCCATTTTAATAATAATAGCTGGAAGAATAACAGGGGAACTGCAATAATACAATTGCTAAAACCATTAAACTCTGCATGTCCCCGAGCTGTTATCTCTTTCTGACTGGAATTTATTTCGCTCTTCTCTATAAAAAACCAGCAGAATTCACTGTGACAAAAGATGTGTCGTACAAAGCATAAAAATGAGCTGCAGGAAGCTGAATTCACTGCCTTCATCTAAAGGAACTATTAATTATAATATTGCTATTAAGGACTAAACAGTAATATTAATTGTGATAATCACTGCTAAAGCATGTAACCTAAGGCTCCACTCTTTGTATAAAATAAGCTTCTGCCTCCGGCATCATCTCCTGCTGTGTGAACAGAACAAGACCATCACCACCTCTTAAGATTTTTCTGACGTATTTCTCACACGTAGAACTTGATTCAGTGTGTTAATGGTGAATGTTTTCCATGTCCTGTAGTATTACATAAAGGAAACCAGATCCATTGGCCTCTGTTCACTGCACACTATGAGCAGCTCACTCTACTGCCTGTGTGACAAATTACTTTAAATGAGCAGTAGTGTAACCAATGTTTACAAAGCTGGGCGTAGATGTCCTTGAGCATTACGCTTATTCCTTCTATCGAGGCTCAATTATCGCACTGTTACAGCACTCACCAAGCACTTGCGAGGCTTCATGTGATGCCTTATTTCACAGCTGAATTCAATATGTTTTTAATTTTTGGACAAACATGTGGGTGATCTTGGACAACAGCACTTTTATTGCTCTACAAACCCATTAGATCCCATTACTCTGTTTGCTTCTGAAGGCTGGAGTTGACCTATTTGTGACTCTAGAACAGCCTTCCCTTTAAATATCAAAGTATTTACCTTCTGACTTGATAATGAGACTGTAGTTTCATTATGTTTCCACTTCATCTTACACTGAAAAAGGAAATTAAGAGCTGTGAGCAGCTATTCAAGGGTCTGGACCCAGGTTACTTGTCTGCATCACGTCTTAAAAGAACAGTTTGAAGACTCACCTTTATAGGTCTGCTTTTTAGTTTCATTCCTGTATATTTTTTAATTCCACAGTCACTATAAATTCAAGATTTGTTTTAATTTGTTGTTGTTGTTGATAGGGTAAGATTTACATCTACCCTTACAAACACAATTGGATACTACATTTATTAAGCATTTCTTTATTTGCACGTAGTGTTGGCTTGTGTACTGAAACGCAACCTGTACCAAGTCAACAGTGTTGGTGTCCCTGAGCCCCGGCAATTGAGAGCAAAGTTTTAATAATAAAAATGATGAAGTGCCCTCCAGAGTGGCCCAGCGTCCAAGACGATGTGGTAAAGTGCCCTCCAGAAGGCCCTCCCAGCACATATGATAATATGTCTCCACAAGAATTGCCAAAGATTGAAGGTCAAGTTTGTGGAATACCAAGAATACCTGTTGAAATTTTATTTTGTTGGTCATTTCTGGGCCTGCATCTGATTGGTTCTCCTCCTACCTTCCAGATAGAACTTTGTCACTCTATATTTTATTTTCCATTTACATGTTGTCACTAGGACAGATAATCAGTCATTTCAGCAACATCTCTTATATTTTATACACTGATGACATCCAGTTGTGGTCATTTAAAACTGATGAGCTCCATAAACTGTCTTTATGGAAATTTTTTTAAAATGCTATTAGAAACTGGATGGTGAATAATTTTCTGCAGTTAAATGCAGATAAAACTGAAGTTTTGATTATCGTTCCTGATAACCTTAAACCAACAATGAAGCAGAAGCTCGGTACCCTATCCTCATTCGGTCTATCTAGTCGGCGCAATCTTGGTGTAATTTTCAGTCATACCATGATTTCTTCATTTACATTAGGACACTCACTTGATCATGCTTCTTTCATTTAAGGAACACAGTCAAACTTGGGTTCATTGTATCAATAAATGAAATGGAGATGCTAATTCATGCAATTCTCTTTTCATAGGCCTTAATAAATCTTTCTTACACAGTCTACAAAGTGTCCAAAATGTTCCTGCTAGGCTATAAACACAACCCAACAGATGGTCCCATAGTACACCTATTTTAACCTTGTTGCACTGTTGATTTTAGAATTCATTTTAAAATCCTGACACTTTCTCATTAGTCAGTCAGTGGTATTCAAAGAAAATATTAAAATATATAGAAAGACTGTATTAAAATTATAAAGGAATGTCTATCAGACCTGTTTGCATTAAATGTGTGTATTTTTTGTTTTTATCACTAGTTTGTGTCCTTCTCTGCACACATTTACATAACTCTTACATTTCTCCATTGCATCAGTTGCAGTGCTGGCTGCCCGAACTACCTGCTGGGGGCTAGTGACACCAGAGGGTGAGGTGAATAGTCAAGTAAGCTACTTTTATGATAAGATAACAGTATTTTGTACACATAAACAGCATTTTGTGGTGATTTGTCTCCTTACTTTAATTAGAGACATTTATATACTGTACATACCTTTTGGATTCTTAATCTTCTATTCAGTTTCCGCCTTTAATACATGTGTGTTTTAGTGCATGAATTTCATAGATGGACAAAGATATTGATTAAATATTTGTTTTATTGTGTGTAATAACTGTCTATGAACATTTACTCCAAATTTGGTGACATTCTGATCATAATTTCCAGAGATATGTGTTATTTTTTAGACATGAAACTTCCGCAGTAAAATATTTTTGTATGACCATACATTAAAAAAAACTAGACATATTTAAGTCATGAAAAAACATGGTTGTGCTTTGTCCTACCTCAGGTAGGGTTTTGTCAACTTTTAGGGCTCTTAGTTCCTCTACCATATTGAGCCTTACATGGCCAGACTCCTCAGCACATTTTTGACCTTCTACACGCCCACACTACGAGCTGAGCTCTTAGGTCCTCCACTCAGGTTTGGCTGAGTGCTCCTCAGACACATTTCAAGACTTTGGGAGATTGTTCTTTTCAGTCTGCAGCCTCTAATGTTTGGAACAGTTTCCCAATTAGCTTGAGATCTCTGCACTCTGCGGACTCTTTTTAAAAGCAGCTAAAAACCTGTTCAGGCAGCTATTTGAGTGGTATTTAGTTTTAATCATGTGTTTTTATCTGCTTCCCCTGTACATTTTATCTGATATTTGATCTTTGTTTCAATTATTTTATTTTATGTGATTTGATTTCTTTGACTGTGAAGCACTTTGTGAAAAAGTTGCTGTATAAACTAACTGTGCTGACTTGCTTGGTAAGTATAACTTTATTTTCTGAGAATGAAGCGAGTGGTTACTCACAGCAGAGGACTTTGATGCAGGCAGCATGCAGGTTGTTCTCAGCTCGTATCAGTGACCTCATGCCGATGACCAAGAGGTTACCGAAGCAGGTAATGAAAGCCATGACCCAGACCGACACCCGCAGCACCATGTTGGCCAGCAGGTCCTGAAAAGAGGAGATACCATCTGTGTTGGGTTTACAGGACCTGACGTGAGGCGCGTACGAGCAGTACTGGAACTTCTTAAAGTAGCTGGAAGAGGGAAAAAAAAACAGAGACAGACAGAGATAGACAAACCATGACATATAGAGGGGATAAAAAGATAAAGAGACATCATGTTTGGATATTCAGTGATGACAGACGTGTGAGGGTTATGAAACTTGTGTGGGATTGTACGTACATGTGAGAGAGGTTCTTCATAGGCAGGAACATCTTTGTTTGAATATCTGGTATCTCTATCCCCTCCAGAGCCCTGCAGAAAACAGAGCATATTTTACCACCGCAGTTTCTTTAAATGTGTGTGAGTTAGTGTGTGTGTATGTGTGCGTACTTACAGAGACTGAAGATGTGTCAGGTGGTTGAAGTGACTGGGGTAAATGTGCAGATGGGGATTGTGAGAAATGTTTCTGCAAAACAGATGACAAGCATGACATTTCTGTAAGATTTTTTCTACCCATTTACTGGCGATCCCTGACAATTTATTCATTTAGTTTTATTTTTATTTAAAGGATAGAATTTCACTAACAACAAAGAAATAGCCTTGCAGATTCAAGTCTGCAACACATGATGTGCACGACTTAAAAACCCTCATTATCCTTTTTTTCAAACAAGATGCATCCTATAAAGTTTCTTGGTCACACTTTATTTTACAGTACTCTAATAAGCTGTAACAAGCCATACTTTGTATCAAATTATACGAAAAGTAGAAATAATATGTTCTTTATTAGACAGTATTGGACCCTTTATTAGACCCTTATTATACTTAGATTGATGCCTACTTCTTTGATTAAATCAGATAATCTGCTTACAGTATTACAATAAGTCCATCATGTCACCCATAGACAAAATATTCCTGTGCTTTATAATTTTGGCCTTTACTTGGTCGATCTGGCTCACATATTGTTTTTAAATGGGGAAGCAGCAGATATATGTGTCCGTGAATGTTCTCATTCGTCCAGGTCATTGTAAGCCAAAGCAAGATTAAATCGAAAGCAACTGGACTTGTTCAAAAAGCCTTTTCTGAAGACGTTTCGCCTCTTATCCAAGAAGCTTCATCAGTTCATATATGAACTGATAATTTCACTTTAGTTTACAGTACAGTTCTGTTGTAATGTGTCCCATATAAACCTCTAATGATGTATAATAAGGATTAGACTTTCAACAGAACTGTGCTGGGAACTAAAGTATATTGTTTCCCACTGTTAGACACTTATTATTTTCTTGTCTCTTTCGACAGTGGAAAAAAAACATAACAGGAAACGATCTATTAATTTATTAACCCCATGAAGTTGGCTGTGACTTCTGTACCCATTTTTAACAATTAAATAAATCTGTTAATTTGTAGGTAATCTCAAAAGTTTTTCCAGCATATATACTTCATTCAAGTATATCTTCCTCTATTGTGTGGGAGTCAGGAAGCAAAATCCTTTAAAGTGTCCTGAATGAAAGCCAACTTTTGCTAAAAACAAAAGTGTTAAACTGGAGGAGTATTGTTGCATTAAACATGCTTTCCAATATTTCGTGCATCTCTGACTATAAATGGATTCCAACACTCATTTCTAAAATATATGACAGCGATTGGCATCCTGGCTCCCACACAGTCTCAAGCACTTGGAAACCTCTCCTGCAAAGCGTGTTCCCAGCTTCTGGGTAATATTAAAAAAATCAAATTATACCCTTTAATCCATATTCTCTCCGTGTATGCAAGTTGGTGCACTTCCATTAAAAGTCACAATAGCTGCACCATTCCTCCAAAATTACCTTCAATTTCCCATTTATTTCTAACACATGCTGTAGAGATTTTTTTGTAATGAAGCCCTAATGCAGTCTGGACATAATACCTCTGTTTAACTCTGACAAATAGGCTCCTAACACTTATTTCCTCTGATATTTTTAAAAGTCAATGTAAGGCAGCACTGTAGTACACTGCGCTGCAACTGAGAGGAACAAAGCAAACAAAACCTGTGACTCATAAAGTTGATGAATGTTGGGAATATATATTATCTTCTGTAATAATACATTTCCACACTTCTACAGTATAACATCCATCCTTGGCACTGCAGCACATGACAATAAGAACAGGTTATTGTGGTTTTGAATGTGACGTCAAGACAATCAAACCACAAACTCTTTAACTGGTGCTGGCACAAACATCAGGCCTGCAGAACAAACAGATGTTCAGTTATTCTCACATACTGGTAATTTAAATCACAATGCAAGCTGTAAATTTCTAGTTAACTCCAGCCAAACTACAAACTACCTCACATTGTGGCATCCCACACATTTAAAAGGGTTCAGGCTGCCCTTGATCATTGTCTTTCTGTTTTTTCAGTTCATTTTGTCACAAAAAAATGCTCCAAAAGTTCAAGTGGGATTCTTCTTATCCTGAGCAATAAGTCAGTGGTTTCATGGCTCAATAAAACAACAGGCAATAATCCCCGTCTGTTCTCTGTCTGGGTGTTTTTCTGTGTTTGTTTGTGTGAGTGTGTGGATGGAGGGCTCATCATCTGCTGGAACATTATGTTCTGGTGTGAATTTTACTGCATGTCCTCTCTGTGCGGGTAGTTTACCAGAATCATAATATGTACATTTTCAACTGGTTGTAAAGTTTTGACAAAGCTGCTTAACTCAAAACAAGACAGAGAGAAATGACTGTAATGTCGACACCTGCAAACTGTTGGAGAATTGGCATCAAGCAGTGCGAGCTAACTGAGATGAAATGTTTAAATAATACGGAGAGTTTTATAGATCTCAGGTTTTGTTTACAACATGTCTGTCTTTCTGAGGAATGATGAAGTCAACTGAAGTCATGTCAAAATAAATATTCACATTGTCCTTTGAGGAGCTTGACAGATTGAAACAGACACAGGGTTCAGTGTTAACGTTCTCTGTCACTTGCTTTGAAATCTACTGGCCCGAAGTCCCTATAAAAACTATTTAATTTATTAGCATTTTTTCACAACAACAAAGACAAAGTTAGTTGACTTGCTTAAGCTTTAAGTATATGAATCAAAACTAGGGCTGCACAATGAATCACAACATTATCGAATTTGCAATATGACCAAGTGCAGTAAAAAAAAAGGTCAGACCTCTTAAGTGTGCACGATCACTGCTATGACATGTCAAAGTGCCTTTTAGGTAAAAAAAATAAAATAAACATGGTGTATTTGTCCATTAGTCTAAGTTACATGGATGTACTGTACAAAGAGGAACTGATACTGTACAGAGTCCTTTTCTGGCTGAGCTGGATGACTCCCTGCTCAAATGTATGGCACAGATACACTAATACAGTTCTTTTTCAGTTTTATTTGGCTCAGTAGCTCAAACTGTGATAATACAAAGAGTAATCTGTCAGTGTGTTTGGTGCTCAATAAATTTCCTTCATTGTATTACAGTTGTTTCTATTGTAAGGGGAAAAAAAGTATTCTGAGCCTCAGACCTGCAATTTTGATTGTGGCAAATGCAGCAAAATCACAGCTCAGCCTGCTCTTTTTCCCTGAGTTTAAATGTAATAACATGATTAATGATAATTTGCTGGTGTGGTGCAGGCTGATTCACTGGTCAGGCCAACAGGAAAGTGAAGGAACTGAGTGATCATTGTGTATTTAGAAACACTTTTCTTTTGTTTTTTCCAAGTTGAAACATTTGAGGTGAAAAATATCTACTCAAATTC
>JAJHUR010140512.1:1004076-1024690 GCA_027495735.1 Lutjanus campechanus | reverse complement strand
GAATAAACACACTCTAGAGTTAAGTGGCTGCCTGTCTCACTGCCTGCCAGACTCCATTAACATTTTGCTCAATTTGACTGTTATAAACATCTACGCCTTCTACAGGATTATTTATGACATACAAATACACACACACACTCTTTCAGCAAACACTCAGCATTAATCAATAAATAAAAGTGAAAGTGACATACACAACAGTCTTTCCAGTGTAGGATGGAAATTTCAAAGGGAGGGAACACAGCTGAAGTGTTTCACCTTAACATGTAAAATCTTAATTTGTAAGGTAACAGGTAACTAAAACTGTCAGATAAATGTAGTGCAGTAAAAAATACAATATGTTCCTCTAATATGTAGTGGATACGAAGTATAAAGTGGCATAAAATGAAATTAAATAAAGTAAAAGTACCTCAGATTTGTGCTTAAGAGCAATAACTGAAGTACACTGAGGGACAAATGTTGCTTAGATAATCTTTTTTTTTGTTGTTTTGTTTGAACAGCACGACAATAACTGAGAGAAAGCTCCACCACAAGAGTAAAACTTTTATTCTATGCTTAACGCTCCCTTTAAGTTTCTTTCTGTTGGGAGGCATTAACAGTAAAATAAAGTCATGCACTCTGAATCCAATCATAAAACTGGAGATCCCCAAAGTGTTTTTCCACTTAATGTACTCTGTTTCACGTAAATCCCCTCCTATAATCTTCACGTAAGGAAGCACACCTCTCCCCACGGGCAGACAATCAGTTACTCACAGCTTAAGGAGGGACTTGGCGAGGTTCTTAAAGGTGTTTTTCGGCAGCTCTCTGATCCTGTTGCTGGACAGGTTCCTAAACACAATGAAAGAGAGAAACCAAGAAAAGCATAATGCAGATTTACTTACATTCACAGTTAACTCACTAATTACCAAACATGGTGGAAATAGTGGAAAGCACAGATCAGAACTCTTTAAACCAAACCACAGATATTTCATGTTTACAGTAAAATTAAGTTCTTTTAACTTTCTTTTCTTGGATTATTTACAGAAGACCAAATTAATAAATACTGACTAATGGAAATCATGAGAGTATTTCTTTTATAAACCACTGATTTGCTATGAAGGGATTTACCAGAAAATTAAATATTAACAAAATAAATCTCAGAAAACAAAACAAAACTACGCTTTATAACACTGCTTTCATTGAAACTTTATACATTACCTTCATTTTAAGACAACAGTTTTTAAGTTTTATTTCTTGCATGCATGCTGATTCATTTCTTTTTTATCATTTCATGTTCATTTCACAGTCCCTCCAGGAGGTTGCAATGTTGCGATCACAAGAATTAACACAAATTCAACCAATCCCTCTTCTGCACAGCCTTGCAATTTCGTCCAACTGTCGCAACTTTTCCACAAATTTGACCAATTATCGTAGCTTCCTGTGAGTTCCACCAATCATAGCCTGTCCCCAAGGCAAACATGTATACATACATGTATGCCTCATTAAACCAACTCAGTGTTTTAGTATTTACTATTTTGTTTGTATTTTTACGCTTTATCTTGTCATGGGTACTGAAGGGAACACAAGAGTTGTCACTGTTATTGACATTTATCAGTCCTTAATCTGATTTTGTGGTTAATTCACCATAACTGCTGTTCTGTAAACCACGTACTGTCTCAGAATCCTGACATTGTATTAATTTTTAGTTCACCGAACAAACTGTTTTCTTATTAGGTAGGCATCAGAAGATCCATCAAAGGATCAATATCACCCATAAACCTTCAGGCTGCCAGTTAATTTAATTAAAAAGTGAAATGTCATTTACAAAATCCACCAAATCTCAGATTTCACAAAGATTTTGGGAATTGTTTCATCCTAACCAACCACTAAGTGACAATAAACAGCAGTTCTACAATTCTATTTTATATAATTAGCTGAAAATATTTTTTATTGCATCATATGCTCATGATTGGGTCTTTTAAAAAGAAATGTGTAGAGCTGACAAAGATCTGCTGATGGGTGAGAAATGAATTAAATTTCCGCTTTCAGGCTGTGAAAAATCCATTTTCAATCAGCAATAAGAAACTCCCTCAACACCCGAGCATTTAATGATTACTAATGAAAGATTACCCTCTGAAACCTGGTGATTGATTACTCTCACCACCTCTTATTATTTAATGTCAGCTGATATAAAGTGATTATGTGAACAGAATGAAAAGGACACACACAGACGGAAGAGGACTCACAGTTCAGCCAGTTTCCACAGAGACTGGAAGGTGTTTTCAGGAACTATTTTGATCCTGTTGTCCATCAGTAATCTGAACAGGACAGAGATATATAGTCAGACATCATGTGCAAAGTGGTGTTTCAGTCCTCTGTCTTGGATTCCTGCTGGGATCTGGATGCAGATGTTGCAGAAACTGAACATATGGCTACCAATCCCCATAATCCTACTTATGTTAAGACAGAATCAGTGCTGACTGAAACAGCTCTGCCTGAAAAAAGTGTTCATGCATTGCATAAGAAACGTTTTTAACCTCCTCTTGCCCGCACGTATTCACGCTCAGACCTGCTGCTCAGATCTACAGAGCAACTCGGGAGCAGTTAAATGCTCAAGAATATCTTAATAATGTCAACGGGGGACAAATAAAAGCTGCTCTTTTACCTGATCTCCCAGGGTCAAACAATTCTGCCCGAGAAATACTTGTCAAACTGTCTTTGATGCTGAGATGGTCCCTGAGATTTGTTTGGTCCTTTGTGATGTCCTCTTTGACAATCACCAGGACACCATCATTTAAATGAGGGCTGTAAACGTCTCTGAAGATATTTTAAGTGAGTCACTCTTCCTGGTGAAGACTACTGAGACTCATAAAGGCCCTGAACAAAAACACTGCCAGCTTGTGCTGAGAAGCTCCCAGATTTATTTTTTAAAAAAAAGATTCCTCCTGGAGTCATTCACGCTGTCAGTCACACAGCTTGGACATCAAAGCAGACAGCTTGTGTTTATGTTTGGCTGTCAATAGTGTGTCCTCTATTACTTGCTATGTCTACCCCTGTATGTTGGGTTCTATGTGAAACTCCCTGAAAGGGCTCCAAGTGGAACCTTTATAAAAGGTACATGTTCTTCAAGGTGAAGAACCCTTTATGGTTCTAGTTAGAGTGTAGTTAGAGTGTAGCTGATGCAATACTTGTAGTTTATCTTTTGGGAGACCTTAAAAGCTCCCTAAACGGAATGAAAACAAGCCTCCTGACTCATGTAAACTGCTAACAGTGATTGTGTTTCAGACATTCCAGCTTTTATTAAGTTACAAAGCTGGAAACTCACAGAACTTCAAGCTTGCTGCAGGTCTTCAAGATCGAGTAGTTGAGAGTTTGAATCTGGTTTCCCTCGAGATCCCTGAGAGCAAAAATAAAAGAGAGAGAGAGAGAAAGAGGTCATAGAGACACATGTGGTGTTCATATGTAAATACATGTATGGTGATGTGTGAGTTAATTTGATTTAGTAAAAATTAACATTTACTTCCGTCTTAAAGTTTACAAAAATCTAATATTTGCCAGATGTTTGTGTTTGTGTGGTAAGAAAAAGAGAAAAACATAACAGTGACAGACACCGGGCCTCATGCAAGAACCATTTGTACGAGCAAATGTTTCAGGACAATTTGCTGCATTCACCCATTTTCTTATATTTTGAATTTTCTTTTAGATACAGACACAATTTACGTTTGATCCAGACCTGTCGTAGGAGTTGTACAGTTAATCTGCTGTTATCTAAATCTAACTTTTCACAAATGGACTGAATATTTCTTCACCTTGAGGCAATTTTGAGTTGACATTAGCCTGTTTGACTCTACAATTTGAATTATAATATAAGTCTAAATTTATACATATAGCCTGACAATATCATCATTAATTTATAGGGCAGACGGTTCAGTTGGCGGATTGGTTGGTCGATATGTGCTCGACAGACAGTCGTTGATGTCACTTAAATGAGAAAAATGCCTCTTAAGCCATTGTTGTCGGGGGGGTGGGACATATGCAAACCGGCTGTGTTTTACTTTAGAGTGACAGGCTATTAGCTGAACATTTACTTGACTCTAGACTAAATGACAGCATGTCAGAGAAGCAGCACAAACCACAACATCGACTGATGATAATGTGTGTGAGGATTTTACTCTGCCTGACTGCTCTGTCAGCAAGGGTTGGTAATGGTTCAAGCTTCATGACGGATCGATACTGGCTGCCATTTTGCCATGTTTTATGTTGTTTTAGTGTTTATTTTGCAACATATTAAATTTGGCGTTAGCATGTTGCTAATGTGGCTACACATGTTGAGGCAATGTTGGACTAATGTTGTACTGAGGGACAGAAACCGTGTGAATGTTACTTTTTGTAGATGTTTATGGTCGACGTATCTGGCAGTGCGAGCTGCCATCATCGTCTTCTGTGTGTGTTGTTGCTGTATGTAACTTGACTTGATAGACATGCCCTGAAGCTAACAATATAGCCATGTGTAATAACAACCTGTCAAACTGCATTAATTAATAATGCTTGGCAACACTGTCAACAATTTTGATGAGCATCCAATTAGGCTACCAGATAGAGACCACGCAGTGTGTGGCTGGTGATTTAATTAAGATAACATGCATTTTTCCCCCAAATCAACCGATCAATTGGTTGAAGAAGAGGTGAAATTTACAGTCCTATTAATCTAAATTGGTTATAACCCACTGTCAGCTGTATTGGGCGTACCTTCACATGCAGGTTTATGGAAGTGCTTCTGTTGCAATGCCGTGCAGTGCAAAATCACCTATCATGGCACGTATTCTCTCAACCACTTCCCCTCGACCTCCTCCTTTCATTGCAGTCATCGATCACCTTGTTGTTGTGAGTCGTGTTTGAACCCATTTTCATATTGAACCATTTACTTTTTATTTCAGTGACAGTATGACCCTCAGTTGACATGGCATTAATAGCACCCATTTGCTCTTTAGCGGGTCCATTAATTCCATTGCTTGCGTCGTTAAAAGATAGAGTTTCCTTTATAGAGCTGCAAAAGCAGGACTTCAATCTCTGAAAGAAAAGTTTCTTGCATGTTGCATTGTTTGCTGTGGAAGTTCAGACTGACCAAACTCCTGACTGGAGTGCTGACCAAAAGCTAACAGTCATTAAAAGGTACACATAGCACAGGGTCATTATTTGACTCATCCTGTGGGTGCTCTCCAAAATACCAAGCCAGAAATAGCAGGTCAAGCTGACCAAGTATGGGGAAATCAGCTTGAGGACTCTCTTGTAGACAGGAATACCACTCATCTGATGCTCATATTGTCTGCTACACAAGCCCCTGTCACCTCAATCTACCAACCTCATTTGTTTTTTCGTACGCACGCAAGCTCAAAGACACACACATTATCTGCCTATCTGGCAAATTCTTTCACAAACGTGCACTACACACACAAGCACACTGTCAGAGCAGACTCACAGCCAGTCCAAGTCCGGCATGTGTTGACAGAAGCTCGGGTGAGGAAGCTGCTGCAGTGAGGCGTCGACCATGGATCTGACAGGAAAAGGAAAACACAGATTTAAAGTCTGCACAGCAGGTGTTCCCATTATTACAGAGCAGAAATGATGCACAAGTGTTCCAACTGCTTGTATAGCTGGAAACGAAAGTGCTATGAGAGAAACAACTAATGAAGATAAATCACCAAAGCTAAAAGGAATGCTACTGCTTCAGAAACACCGTGATTAGTGTGTTAGCGCTAGTGTGTTACTGCTTGTGTAATTACAACAGCATCCAAGTATCTAAGAACAGTAGTGCATAATTATACTAATTTAATTAAAAATTCTAGATGAACTAACATCTCTGGTTTTCTTGCTTCCAGTTGGTTTCCCTTTATTTCACCATAGAATGAAATTCAACTTAAATGCTTCAGACTTAAATGTGCAATATGTAAGTTCTGCCACTAGGGGTCTCTCTCACATTAAAGCGATAACAAAAGACGTAGTTTGATAACGTTGTGAAGTAGCGTGGAATCATAGGAATCAACCACCATGGCTGATGAAAATCTGACATGACTCAGGCAGAAATCGTGTTCATAGATGAGATAAGTTTTATTCACGTTATGTTTAGTCAAATTAGCCAACTTCTGCAATCTCTGACATTATATATTTATTTTTTATTTTACCTTTATTTAACCGGGCAAGTCATTGAGAAAAAATTCTTATTTACAGTGGCGACCTGGCAAAAGGCAGCAAGGACTAAAAGGATATCAAAAGTTAAAAGACAGCAACACACACAGCGAGCATTACATACAAGAGTGCTGAACTTATTCAATGTATCCTGTGTTTTACCAACTCGTGGCTAGGAGGAAACATTTAGGATCATGTAAGTACACAACACAGAAAATATATAATATACAATATATAACATTTGTGATCAATATACAATATATAACATTTGTGATCAGTTCCATGACAAAGCTAGTTTTCACTGCATACTCCACACATGTGGCATTTGACAAAAGCACAGTCAAAACTGACAAGGTGGCTGTTTTCATCAGCGGTATTAATGATCAGTTCTGAGGGACAGAAGTTGCTGAGTTTGTGTCCAATGCATGGTTAACTAATGTATATAAAAATGTATAGAAACTGCTGTTTGCATTTGTTGAGTGACTATTGCCCTTTCTTGCAGTACTTGAATGTTGTAGCTGTTTTGAAAAATGTTCCTGTTGATTTCTTCAACATTTGTAGCATCAAAGTTGTCAAACATTTTAATGCAAAAAGTAAAAATGAAAATGTGTTTCCTGCAAAGTCTGTATTTGCCTTTTGTTGCTTTTTGTTATCCATTAATTCATAACACCTTTTGACATCCAACCCAAAATCTCTGTGGTGTTCTTGAGCTCACCAAACAATAATGAAAATAGCTATTTAACAAATGCCAAATTCACTGTAATTCACCTAAGGTAATTTTCAAGTCCCTGCAAAATGGAACAGACATGTTTGCCTTGGAAGCCAGGAAACTGTCTAAAAGCTGCTGCTTTGAAAAATATCTGGCAGGTGTGTGATCTGTGGTTAATGGAGTAAAACATGAAACTGCTCTGATATGGTCTTTTAACTGAAATTAGCAAAGTGTTCATGGAAAATGAAAAGTTACAATAGAGTCAGCACATTTCAGCTCCCACAGTTTTTTTTAAATTAAAAGCAGACTTTGAAATAATCAAGTGGCAACACTTCAGACAGATGAGGAGAGACGAAGCAGAAACCAGAGACAAGGGACTCTCCTCTGAGTACACAGATGAATGGAGAAACCGAGACAGCGAGACATATGGTCACTTCTGTCTAACAGTCCTGGGAGGCATAAACCCTCTTGAAGATGCAGACAGAGTGACGGCAGATTCAAAGGTCTTTTCTCAACCATAAACATTAAAAAGACATATTGACAGACATATGGAAATGGCTACCTGTTTAAAAGAAAACAAAGAGCTTGAGTCAAGTGGAGAGATAAACTGTGGCACAGACAGGTGTGAAGCTGATGACAGTGTCAGAGGACAGGACGCAAACAAAGACCAGGAGAACTATACTAATTCTGATATTGTACAACGGACAATAGTGAAGCCTGATCCAAGACAGGAACTATATAGATATTTTTTTAATACATACAGATATGCACACAACTGAAATCTCACACATCTTTCATCTCTGAGAACTCAGAATATGAATCAATGCATCAATAAATCAGTGCTAAAACAGAAGAAGAAAAATGATGCAACTCACAGGTACATGAGAGACTGGAGCCCCATGAAAGTATCCTGGGACAAGAAGCTCAGTGGGTTATGATCCAACATCCTGGCACAAAACAAACAAACAAACAAACAAACAAACAAACAAAAAACATGTAAATTACGAATTTATTTGATCAAACTTTATGATCAAATCCTAAAGTTTCACGGTTATATATTGATTTGTTGATTGATTTGTATTTCAGTTCTCCTTCTTCACAACTGCAGCACTCTTTTCACAGAGGTTTTCCAGCACATTTTAAGAGTTTCAAATTTGTCACCGGCCAAAGCGAAAGACTACATGGCTAATTGACATCCTGAAAGTACAGACTTTCTTTCACTGCAAATTACACGTTTCGGCTCTCTCACCTGCAGCAGATGTTCGTGAACACATTAGTAAACCCAGACTCCCTTAAAAAATCATGTGTTTTGAGAGTTGTTGAGTGTGGAGAAAGATTACAAACTTTTTGAAACGCTGTCTAAGACCATTTTCAATTATTTGGGCCTTCTTGTAAACTCCTCAAATGTTAGACATTAAGTTATTTCTTTCTTTGTGGAAAAAACATTTGTGTCCATTTGTCCCAGCGAACTGCGGTTGAAAACAACAACACATTTTGCAAATGTCTTTATTTGCATACAGATCAGTTGTGCCTTCTGGTAAATACAGCATTAAATACAACACATTAAGTTGCTCCTTTCCTTGTAAAAAAACCCCCATTGTTTTGCAGAGAAGGGCACACAAGAGAGAGGCTCTGTGGTGCAACACACACTTAAACTTTCTCTGTGTTTGGCCCTCTGACTCTGTCATTAATGACTTTCTTCATCATCTGTGATGTGAAAACGGTGTATTAGTTTGTTTTCCAGATTAGAAACCCTATAAACGGTGATCTGAAAACTGGTGTGTTATTTGGTTTTGCGGATGTACATTTGCAGACTGATCTTTCAGAGCTTGCTTACTTTGCCACACAGTGAGATCTGCCACGCAGTTCTGAGCTTGCAAGTCTTGTGATTTCTGAGACTGACAGTGTGCCATAATAAACACAGAGGCCATTTAGTTCTGCTGTTTCTTATCGGGTCTAGAGTTCAACGGGTCATTCTCATGTACTGGTGCATATAATAAAGCTGATTTCCACTACCAAATATGAATGGACTTGGAATGGAAAAACAGAATAATATTATTTGACTTCAGATATTTCTCATTTATATGCAGTAACATTAGTTTGGCAGCTGGTTGTATTTGAGTTTTTCTTGCGGAATCAAGGAGCCAAGCAGCATCAAAGTGTCACTGTTGAGAGAATGTTAACAACTCTGGACCAAAAACAAATAATCCACTTCCCTCAGCTCTTGACTTCACAACATGAAGACAAATTTATTTTTGTTTCATAGTACACTTGACTCCAATCTAATTTTATGGGGAAAATAAAATTCAATCCACACAGCTGTACATCATTTTTTATGACTTGTTCTGTGTACAAATAAATAACAACTTTCCCAGCTCTCCATCCTGCCCAGATGATTTAAAACACATTGAGGGGATTTGTTTTTAGGGGGAAACCCTAAACCACAAACTAAAATATCACAGAGTCCTTCCATCTACATTCATAAATCACCACAGCAGAGCACACAACACAATAACTTCCTGTAGGTGCATTAGTGTGTCACTCACAGCCACTCTAACTGGTGGAGATCCCTGAACACACCAGGACTGAGGGAGGAGATCAAGTTCTCACTGAGAAACCTGCGAGAAAGCAGAGACAGAGGAAATGGATATAAATAAATACATCTTATACTGAAGTTTCTCCGACTCCTGAAGATCCACACGGTGCACAAAAACATATGAAACACAGCAGACTTTATGTTAGGCCACAGTGCCTGCCTAAGTGAAAGAAAAGAAGAGAGTGCACTGCAAAAAAACTGCCTTTCACCTGATTTTTCACGTCTGTGACATTCTACAGATAAACACATTGGGACTCATGTATGAATCGTTTGTACGCACAGATTTGATCTTAAATTGTGCATGCAAAAAATGTAAGATCTTTTTGTGGCATTCACCAATACTTTCGTATTTTCTGGTAAGAACAAAATTTTCGAGTGCTCCAGACTTTTGTGAGTGCGTGCCCCACAGTTTTGTGCAGTTAAATGTCAATAAAGATGAAGAAAAAGTAATTTACTTTATAAAAATAAAGAAGAAAAATGTCATACATGTATTTATTAATTAGTTTTTAAATTTTTTCACTTAAAGACAGATTCTTCTAAATCTGTGTGCAGTTCTGGAACCTCTACTTAGATTAAAGACAAATCCACCTTATCTACAAGTACTCATCACTATCCTGGCCTTCCAAAGAGTTTGGTGATACATCTGTGACATAACTGGTATTAAAGCTGGATTACTCTCAAATGACGTGCACACAGACAGCTGTGGACACCATAGATGTGCCAGTTAACACCACAGTTCATTAGTTTACATATCACAGCTCAGCAGCCCAGATAAATCCACTGTACTCAAGTGCACATCAAGGTACCATTTCTACAAGCACTCCAATTTTCAAAGGGTATAAGTCCATTAAATAAACATGAACGCATGAGTTTCTTTTCTCCCCTGTGCTTATCCTTTCTTAAGAAAATATCCATACATGAGGCCCAATGAAACTAGTGAAAGGTGTTATGTTGCTGATATGGTGTCAATATGACTATCAACAGATTATTTTTACTGTCTATATTTGCTGAGAAGTGCATGTGATGCCAAATCTCTACATGAAATATCACTGTGGCAACTTATGAGCCGCACAGCTCAAGCGGGCTGCGACGCTGCTCTTCGCTGTTAATGTGTGTGTCGAAATAAAGACCAAGCGGTTCTGTGACACACACATGCAGGTCTGCAGTGCGGCCCAGACACTATATGATTAGCTGATTAATTAATTAGTTGCAACTATTTTGATCTTTGATTAGTCCTTTCAGTTAAAACTCAAGCATATTTCAAACATATTTGTTATATATTATAGTAAATGGAAAATCTTTGGGTTTTGGACAAAACAAGACAAGTTGTTATGGACATTTTCTCATATTTGTTTTTGACATTTTAGAGACTAAATAATTAATCAATCAACTGAAAAAATAAACAGATTAATCAAGGTTGCTAATTGCTGCCCTAGATTAAGTTACAGACAAACTTACTGGCTAAAATCTGTAAAACTTGCTTCAATAGTTGACTCAAGTTACATCTGTAGACAGCATAAGTAGATCTGTCCACTTGTGTCTTTATTATTTTCCCTTTTAATTTTAACTGTGTCTACTATCTGTCAGTTTGGAGTCAAAAAGAAAAATTGTGTCATGAGAGATTAATGTTAACTAATGTAATGTTAATGAAGTGAGCGGGGTACTTACAACCTCTTTAAATTGTGCAGGCCGCTGAAGGCATATTTGGATATGGTCTGGAGGCTGTTGTTTTGCAGAAACCTGGGAACAGAGAAAAAAAAAACAGAATTTATCCCGAACTTTAACACTTTAGCCATCAAAGTGATGGCCACCCTGTTGTTAAAGTTAAAACATGATCATTATTATCCGCTGCATGATAATTTCTTTCCCCTCTCACATTCTAGTAAGAGTGACAGGATAATACACTCATCAGCATGTTCTCCACATTAACACACAGTGGACAGTCATCTGCAGGGGGACACTCAGCTCCTCACAGGCAAATTATGACACTTGAAAAACAACCTAACAAAAAGACAGAAATGATTGACCTTTGATCTGTGATTAAAGTTTAGAAATGTGTAACTTTCCCTGAACTTTTAAGACAATAAAAAATGTTTGTGAATGCTTCCTAACAGTGAGAACATATTATTATTCTCGACTCTGCAGACAGACCTGCTTGATGAAAACCATTTATCATTATCACTGTACATTATGTGACTGAACGGCTACATTTCCCTCACACATGCAGCAAGAGGAGCACATGGAAAAAGAGCCTCAAACACAGAGGTACTACACAGCAACTTCAGTTCTTTGATCTGTTCATGCTTTACCATTTGATCCTAATAACCGAACAAGTAAATGACACACATTACACCATCTCTAGTCCTATAATATGCATTGTTGTCTGGTTATGATTCTTGATGAACAAAAAGCCAAGATGATGACGTTGATATTACTGAAATCACACTTTGAAACTGTTAGTCGGTAAGTCATCATTAATGATGATATACAGAACAGTGCAGTATGTTGTCTGACGTCAACAAACTGAAGATGTTTAACATTTACTGTGTAGTTAAATGATGATACATGTTATCTGCAGTTTGAAATGACTTGTTGGATGTAAGTGTATATGGGAGATTAAATATAATCATGGCAAATGTATTCAGAGCTTGACAAGTACAAAAAATGTCACAAGTCTGTAACTTTATGTCCATTATTGGGCCTTTTTAAATTTTTACTAGCATTTGTGAAAAGACAGAACTTGGAAAGACTGTGATTATACAATTACAACCAGAATTTAGCTCTATGTTGTTCTTCACCAACACTTATCCTTCTACACTTAAAAGTAGAATCAGTATGATTTGTCTGAGCTGTTCGTAAAAAAGCACCAGATAGATACCAGGACGTCAAATACCAACTTTCCGGGGAAGGTAAAGCATCCCGAACACAGCAAAATAGTGAGAAAAATAAGAAAATCCAGGCAAAGGGCAGGGTCTCTTCAGCCACTAACCACCGCAAACTTCATAAAGAACAAGATATTATATTTTGAAAGTATGTACAGGATAATGTCAGATATAAAAGTAAAAGCAGGATGACACGATGAGGTAAACAAAATAAGCTGTGCAATACATTTCTATTTTAGTTTGTCAGAGGGTTTAACTCGTTTTCTGCTTATCGTTTATATTATGTTAAATGACTTTTGCAGCTGCAGTTTGTTTGTGCTTGGCATTTGTCACAAAGATTTATGAAGTTTTCTCAGAGTTTTGAAAGGCAACATGATTCAACTTACAGAGGTAAAAGAAAAAAAAAAAGGCACCAGAGATGATTAAGAGGAAACTAAAAACTGCATTGACAAAGAGTTTTTGTGGCTTTTATACAGTTGTCATCGTTATCACAATCCTCAATTATTGCACAAACAGTTAATAAAACTTGCAGACAGGGCCACTTCTACAAGGATGTAAAAGCATGCAGAGTTTAATATTTTGCACCCTCAGTTGAAATTTGAATAATAAATGCCAAGTGCAAGGTGGTAGATCCTGCATCTGTGGTGTCTGCAGATGTGACTTTGCCTTACACACAAATCTCACATAAATCAATGCAATATATGGTATTGTTTAATAAATACAATAATAGCAGTGTGTCTGGTTTAGTCTGCAAAGAAATGCAGGAACTTATACAAGAAAAACATGCATTACTCTTTGCCTTTGGGGTTGAAAGGATGAGGAAAATGTCTTGAAATAACTAAATACCAAATGAATTCACCCAAAAGGCCACATAGTATTGACTTATGTTTGTGAATAATAGTGTTATTGGCACTTTTGGCCTTCCTCACCTTTTGTATTTTTGTAATCTTTTGACAGTGTGATGTTTAATAGAATTTTTAAAGAAAAGCATATCTCCTTCACATCATTAACTGGATGGCAATATGTACGTTTTCTTAAGGTGTTTCATTCAGGAGATAATTATTGTTCAGAAACTAATTATTTAACATTTATATATTTATACTTTCTTTATACTGTGCAGTGTCTATCTAACAGTACAGTGATTTTGTGCAATATTTCAACTGTGCAATGTGCTGGTTTACACTTGGGTTTAATGCCGCATTTATCTTTATACATTTCAACCGACTTGCACTCTTATTTACAATACTCTTACATCTTAACACACTCATTTATATACCCTATCTTCAGCATTATTGTTTGTTTACACTGTGTACATGTACACTGTTTTATACATTGTCTTACACATTTGTTATCTCTACTTTTTCTATGAATTCTTGTTAACTGTAGGAGGAAGAAGGAGGAAGAAGTCACATTTACCCACTGAATGTAGAAACACATGAATGATGAGGAAACAAATCTAAATGTAACAAAGAAACCAACAATCCTGAAAGTGCATAAGCAGCATAAAAATACTCACAGCCTCTCCAGGGCAGAGTATTCTGCGAAAACAAAATCAGGCAACACTTGGATCTCATTGCTCCTCAGTGACCTGAAACAGAAACCATCAAGAGACAAAGTGAGAGAAAGAGTGAAGCATTATGCACAATGAACAGTGACACAAATATCTTAAGTACTGCTGTTCTATTCAGAATTGACTCTTAAAGAGCGCCTGACATTAAAATTAATAACTAGGGTAGGAAGGCACAGTTACGACTTGAAAAGGTTCCCTGTCTTGTACAACTAAAAAGGTGATTACAAGGACAGGAAACAGAAAATTGGCCTCACATGAATTTCAAGACATCTCGCACATACATGCACACACATTACTAGCACCAGACACATCAAATTATGTTAAAATTCGAGGAAACAATATTTGTTTGAATCTCTAATAAGACTGAACTTATTTGTATCACAGCCGGTCTCACCTTTAGAATCAAAAGAGAGAAAAATTAGCTGTTTCAGGCTAATTTAACTAAAATGTAACATGTGTTCAGTAGCCAGTATACACACAGAAACACCCTACAGGGTTGGCTGAACAATAAAAGACATTGGAAATAAAATATGAAGCACTTTTCATTATGCAGATAAAGAAGGCAACAAATCCCCAGCAAATAGTCAGTAACAAATAGCAGCAGAAATATTTTTCACATCCAACAATAAGCTTTCATTACAAACAAGTCCAGGATCACACGGCTTATTGTAAATTTTATTCATAAGGCACCTTCCCCAAATGAAATACTGAGCTCTTTACAAAAGATAAAACCAAACAAACAGAAAAGGGTAGACCATTAAACAAACATAAGAAACACAACCAGCAGAGATGAAATCAGAGTACATTAAATGTAGTGTACCTATAAACAAAAAGAAAAACAAATACTGTTGTATTTTATTATTTTTTTCAGAACCTTGATGAGCTTAAATAATGCTCCGACTGAAAAGGTACTAAAATGTTTAAACAAATTAAAAGAGAAGATGAAATACGAATGACATGATCTCCTTTTTCACACCAGCTGGAGGTGGGAAACTAATATTATAGAAGTAGTTTAAGATCATTGTTATCTCACATCTACTGTAGGTGCGGAAATCACATTTTAACTGCCCTTCTCTCTTCATATCAAAACTTCAATGTTTTTCTCTCAGATTTTGAGCACAAATTTGTTGAAATCCCTGTTGGTGAGCTCCTCCCTTTTGCCAAGATGCTGCTTAAACAGCGTGGTTATTACACAGGTGTGACTTGGACTGGTCCTGCAATCAGCACGCTGACTGCAGGACTGTCCACCAGAGCCGTTGGCAGTGAATTGAATGTTTATTTCAATGACGCTCAGTGTAAGTTCAACCAGGAAAACTATGCTTATGTCTCATTCATTCACAACTGTCTGAGATTGAGAATAAGAAGGGAAGAGAGATACTAAGAGGCAAAGTATGGGCATTTACTCTTTCAGTAAACCAACCACCTTTAGCCACAATCTTCACCAGCCAATCATGTTGCTGCTGTCAAACTTCATATTCGGTCTCCTCTCTGCTGTTCTTAGCTGTCATTTCAGAGTGGAATTGTCAATCATCATCAATCATCTCTGATTAAAAGGCTGCAGGTTGAGCTCATCAGATGTCCACTCCTCATCACTAGCAGATTGTAAGCCAGCCCCTCATCACCACCAGTGTCATGATGGAGTCTAATCACCAAAGACTTTTCACATTGGTTATCTTGATTGTGCACATGTCAATTAAATATATTTCGTTCACTCAGAATGAAGTCTCGCATGATTAAACTAACACAAGCCGTCTCCAACGTCATTTCCAAGAATTTGTTTGCTCCTCACTGCAACCGACTTGTGTGGGTAAATGCTTCCTTCGATGGTGCCAGACATGTTGGAGAAGTGTTCTCTTTACAGATGAATCCCTGTTTTCAGACCCCCATAAAAATGCATATCTGTAGCCCCAAGTCCATAGTTCAGTGCCTGATAAATGTCCTATTTTAAGATCAAATGTGCAATATTCATGTCGTTTAATCAGCATCTCTATACAACACACCTAGATCATTATCTTGGAAAAAAGGGGAAATGCTCACTAACATGGATTTGAACAAATTTCTGCACAAAATTTGAGAGAAGTAACACTTTTGTGTGCACAGACGAAGTCTGAAAAATGGGAGCAAAAAGTGATGCTTTAGTATATAACCTCACTCTTTACTGTGAAGAAGACTAAGACACAAAAGTAGCTTTCATTTTCTGAAATGTGACCATTATCTAAACTACTGACGCTACAGGATACAGCTTCAAAGAGGAGTTAATGCGCAGACATAAAGTCTCAGGCAGAGAGGTGCCTGCTTGTGATGTGTGTTCAAACAGACTGCGTCACTGAGGGTCAGGCTGAGTTTAGGGAGATGAAGCCATTATCCACCCCTATGAAAGGGACACATCAGGTACTAAGATCAGATAGTAAGGTTGCTAATGCAGATTTTTATGTATTATTGAGGAAGCTTAACGGAGATGCAATAATAAGGCACATGACTCAAGACAAGTGTGAGCAGGTTTTGTGCTTTTAAGTGAAATTGGAAAAAAAAAAAAAAGATGTCCCTCTTTTATTAACTATTAGAAAATCCACAATAAATTAACTTTTTATACTTTTATTGCTATAATCCATAAATAATGTAGCGGGAAAATTATATGTTGAACTTTGTACTTTGTATAAATCTGCCGAGTATATCCTGGAATGAGGGAGGTTTTTATTATTCGAGTTTTATTTGATAAGGAATAAACTGTTTTCACGACCTTGACCACACAGTTGCTTTTCCTGTGCGGGACTGATGAGTTCTGTCCTCCCTCAACAGGTGCAACAACTTTTGCCTTCAGTAAGCACATGCACATCCTGACTCAGCTTCCTTTGTCTCTTTGCCCTATGAAATTAATGTGCATTCTTGATTCGTCATCACTGATCCTTTGAAAAATATAATTAACACACCACAAAGACAACTTTGGTCATGGTGTCTGTCTTTTTTTTCAGATTTGCCCCCACAATACTGAAACAAATTACCTTCCGGAAGTGTAACCTCTTGCAGTTTTATAGTGCACTTACATGAGGTTGGGAGACCTGTGAGACAGAAATCCAAAAATAATTGTTGAAACCAATGCAAGAGGGGTCAGGATATCCTGACTTTTAGCTCATGATGATTTTCCTGTTTAAACGGGCCCTCTAAATAGTAAAAACTGTCTAAATTTCCTGTTGACCTGCATGTGTGTGATGTGTCACGGTCACAGTGTCAATAGTACAGGCTCTGAAGTGTACTCAAAGTGTAAAAGTAAAAATTATATCTCTAAAGGACATTTTTTACCAGTTTCTGTGCAAAGAAAACTGAACTTCACCTTTTCTCCATAGTCAAGTCTCCCTCTCCCCGTTTCATCTTGTAACTTCTTTTATGTCATTTTAGCCATGCTACGTCTCTCATCTTGTTATCATCTTCTTACATAATCTTTGTCTTTTTAAGTAATTTTTGTCTTGTTCCATCTTTTACATTGCGCACGTCTTGTTACATCTGACGTATATGCACTGATGGATACACCAAGAAATCATCTTTTCTATGTGTTATTTGTCCCATCCATTTGGGCTGAAATCAGTCTTTATGTTGGGAATGCAGTGCACAAGGATGCAAAAAGAAAATAATCAACAATTCCCCTAAAATGCATTAAAACTAAAGTAATGATCCTGTTTTGAAAATGTAAAGTACAGATATTAGTGTTAAAATGCAGAGAGCGAGAAGTAGCCAGAAAAATAAATACTCATGTAAAGTACAGATACCTGAAAAATCTACTTTAGTAACTAAGTACTTTGTTACCTCCCACCTCTGTCATGTTCGATGTCATGAACACATTGGGAAACAGGGTTATAAAACAGTAGAAAGCTGCATGAAGGTGCTTCCTTTTTATATCTTTTCTTAACAGCAGTGACTAATTTGGAACAATTATCTGTTGATCTGTTCAATCAAGTTGCTTGAACAGAGACACATGAAATTTGTAGCGGAGATGTCATGTTGACATGATCACTGCCGATTTTAGCTGGAGCAGATAAAAATTTGTGACTGCTGCAGAGTCATTTGGCCCGGGAATGAAAGCTGACTGTCCCTTTTTCACAGAAGACAAGGGCCAGATGTTAGTGGATGTTAGGTTTTTGGCTGAGTGTAAAAGGAGTGAATGTGAGTGTATTAGCTCTAACAGACTGAAGACCTCTGCAGCATGTGAGGATGGGGAGACTGGCCCAATCAACTTTGTATTTGGACTTTAGAAAATCGGGTGGTGCTTCCTATAGGATCTCAAACTGTGCTCTGGCTTGTTGTGGGTTTAGTCATACTTCATTGTGCAACGTAAAATTAAAATCAAAGCCAGGCCAGAAGGTACCTAAGGCGTAATCAGTAAAACCTGTAACTAAAAGGCAGCTATTGCACAGAGGACAAAACAGGAGAAAAGTGATGTTCTCGGCAACGTCCTGAACTTGCTGCAGATTGAACACTGATTTCTGGCTTGGAGAAGAGTACAGAAAGTTGGTGTAGTTTTTATGAGAGGATACAAACATGTCCACGTGTTAATGATTCACTTCACTTTTACAAGAGTAACCTACTAAACATGAGAGAGAGGAATGAAAGAAAAGCTTGTAAAATAAACTGCTTTCCTTCCTAATACCCCCATCAATCTGGGTTTAGGTCTATGCACCATTTTTTGCCAGCACTTAACCTATGAATGACAGAGTTAATGGCTTGGACACAAAAAAATGTGCTGCCATCTTTGTGGATCTCACGTCTTAAAGTCATGGGATTTAAATTATGCAATATTCCTCATTTATCTAGACTATTTTAACAGGTTTTACACCACATTTGCTGACCTTCACATTCAAACTGGAATGAATTTTATACCTCGTCAGTGTCAGGAGAATCGTAGTTGATGGAATATCTCTCATGGCCTCACTAATGGGACAAGTGTTAAAATGGAAAGATATGCCAGTGTGCGAAATGTTATGTGGATGGATTATCAATTTGCACTGCGTTGCCGTATGCCCCCGTTGACATAGAATTGTTCTGTTTATGAAACAAGAAAAATACAGGAAAATATAACATCTTAGCCTCGTGTGTTGATCAGCAATCAACAATGAGCCACACAAGATTTTCAGATTTCAAATCTGACCGTGGTATACTTAAGTTTGGGAATGGCTGCTCTAAGGCATTTGATACTGTTGATCATTCCTTGTTTTTACATACTTTAAGTAATGTTGGTTTGAGTTCAAGTGTGTGTGCTTTTTCCTGGATTACCTGTCTGATCTGCGACAGTCAGTAAACTTGGGATCTATCTACCACGGGTGTTCCCCAAGGTTCAATATTGGGGTCCAGTTTTTTTTTTGTTTTTGTTTTTTTTTACCATTTATAATAATAATATTCAATTCTTAACCAATCGTCAAGGACAATTATACGTGGATGATATGATCTTGTACTGTATTGCCAACTAGCGGTTCAGGTTTATTGCTGGTGGTGGTTGTAATACTCACTATTGCATCTTCTACACTGAGGGTGGGTGGTCTTCTCTGTCGCAGAGGCAGGACAAGCACATATGTACTGGTGTATTTAACAAAGGCGAAATGTAAAGTGGACATTTCCAATTGATAACATTGTAATTTGATCTTCTGGATCTTATCAAACTCAATCTAATGACTGACTTTCCCTACAGGTTTCACAGGTTTTTACTGAGTTGGAAGATCTGCTTTTAGTTTCTGTGCACCGACTGTAACTCTTTACAAAACACCCTAAAAATCAATATTCTAGTACCCCTTGGTGAATTCAAATCCATGATCAATAACAACGCTGTCTCTGTTTCTACGTGTTTTGTATGAATTGTGTTAGTATTTTGCATATTGCACTTTTATTTACAGTTTTTATGTTTTATTTTTTCCCTTTTATTCCCCTTTTATTATTTTCATCTTTGTTTTTTATTGTATCTTTTATATCACTGTTTACTCACCATCAATGTAAATGAAGGCCTGCCTTCATAAAGTTTAGATAAAGGTTATATAGAACAAATCCAGACAAAATAAAACTAAGAAGGTATCACTTTGAGCAGAAACTGGCATACTAATGAGTTTATGTATATGTAAAGAATGACAAAATCTAAATGTCACTTGAAAAACAAACTGGAATATTTTACAAAGGTCAAACTCGTGATGAGAATTAAATGCATAAAATCTGTCAGAAAGCACAAAAATAAATGCCACAGTGATATCATTTTGTGGATGGCTGCTCCATCACACCAGTCGACAGGCATTTAGGAGAAACTTCACTAAATGAGGCATAATGATCAGGGTACAAGTGATTTCCAGCCAATCTGACAAAATAAATGAGCCTACAATTAACAAATCAGTTCAAAATAATTGTTTAAGGAGCTGACATTTAAAGACTCGACAGCTAATTCAAAAGTATTTTTCTCGGTTTCCTCTCAGCCAGCAGAGAGGTAAATAGTGTGAGGCTTCTTACTGAGAGAGCAAATTGAGAAGGAGCAGATGATTCAATTAATCATCAGGTTCTTGCTGACAAGTCATTCTAGCTTAAAGACAAACAAGAACCCTTTTGAATTCCAAAGGTTTTATCTAGAACACACTCAGTTTATATTTCAATAATCCATGAAGAAAGTGTTCTCTAGATGAGGATGGTTCTGGGTGGAACCTCAGCCCTTCAGGAGGGACCCTTTTGGA
>JAJHUR010140512.1:976731-994382 GCA_027495735.1 Lutjanus campechanus | reverse complement strand
CCACGTCGAGAGGAGCCAGCTGAGGTGGCTCGGGCATCTATACCAGATGCCTCCTGGACGCCTTCCTGGGAAGGTGTTCCGGGCATGCCCCACCGGGAAGAGGCCCCGGGGTAGACCCAGGACACGCTGGAGGGACTATGTCACTCGGCTGGCCTGGGAACACCTCGGGATCCCCCCGGAAGAGCTAGAGGAAGTGTCTGGGGAGAGGGAAGTCTGGGTATCCCTGCTCAGACTGCTGCCCCTGCGACCCGGCCCCGGATGAGCGGAAGAAGATGGATGGATGGATGGATGGTGAGTCTCCAGTGTGGTTGACTCTGATGAAAATGCAGTCTGTGTGAAAAAGTTAGTCTCAGAAGAATAAAAAACTTTTTTTTGCCTGTTTTTGGGTAAGTCCTCCAAAAAGAAAATCCTGTGAAAGATAACAGTGTGTTTTTGAGCAAAAATAATACATTCACACAATACGTTCAAACAACCTAAAATTACCTCAAGCAGGCCTAAAATAAGACCTTTACATTTGAGATTTTATTTCATAAAAAACAGTTCAAACCAAAGTGTGAACATTTGTCGGAAAAGTCAACTAGCATAAAATGTAGGACACATGGTTACGGAAATGCAAGGTTCAGAGTGGAGCAGAGAGCAAAACCTAATATGTGAACCATTAATAATTAATCTCCCAACCATTACCACTTCAACACATATACAACCAAATACATTAATAAATAACCATAGACTGTATATAGAAGTGGACGGAGCCTTCGTGACGTCACCCATTGGTTTCTGAACACCCGTTTTGAAGCCTCGAGTTTCAGATTAAGCCTTAATATAAAATCAACGAATGACTTATATGAAAATTCAAGTCTGGTTCAGTGAACATAGTGGGGGATATTAGCGATAGAGACCAAAATCGTTTTTTGACACGGGCTATACATATGTTTATTTCAGCTGTAAAGTTCGGCATTTTAGAACGGGTGTCAATGGGACCGGGCTTCTTTTTGCAACCAGCTTGCGCGCTCCCTGCTGGATTTCGGTGAGAATACAGCGTTACTGCACTTGCGCATTGGCTTCATTTTTCAGAGCCAGAAGCTCCGTCCACTTCTATATATAGTCTATATAAATAACTGGTAAAGTGCTTGTTAACATTTTGAGTTTTACAAGCTGCAGTTCTAAAGCTAAAACAGTCAGCTACTCAGGAGCAATTTTAATAATTGCTGTCAAATGTGAATATTTTCTTATTTTTTAATAGTAAGCTAAAAGTGTGGGGGTTTTGGACTGTTGGTCAGACAAAACTTGAAGACGTCACCTTGGGCTCTGGGCACTTGTGATGGACATTTTTCAGTATTTTCATACATTTTTCAGGCTAATTGATTAATCAAGAAAATAATCAGCAGTGTTTGCAGTTTGCAGCCCTTAAAGGACCAGTGCGTAGGATTTAGTGGCATCTAGCGATCAGCTTGCATATTGCAAACACCTTGTCTAACTCTTGTCTTCCAAGTGTGATTTAGAATCCACAGTTGTTGCGAACTTACGAAAAGTGTTTGTTCGTGCTGTAGATAAAAACAGTTCATTCTAAGGTTAAAAAAAAAAAAAAACACAACAATTCTTATCTTCAGGTGATTATATGGTAATGAAAACATACTTAAGAAAGTTTCTGCCATATTCTTCCTATAAATCCTTATAAATCCTGCACATTGAACCTTTAAAAATTAAACAATTAATTGATTAATCAAGACAATAGACTAATTGAAAGTTAAGTTATTAACTTAACAGTTAGCATTATCAATAGGATATAATGTAGCAACAACAACACACACTGTATAGTCTCATCAGTGATAACAGTCACAGCTGTTTGCAGCACATTACTCAACAGGTTTATCAATCCAACTCCATGGAGACCCTGTATCTGCAGTTTGGCTGCACCTGCCCTGGCTTATAAATAGTTTTTGTATGATGTGTTTAGAGTGCACCCAGGGCATTGTCAATAGCACTTGTTTCATTTCACTGCTGTGAAATTAGGCCAGTAAAACACTGGGACAGGCACTTACACTAATTACATTTTACTGTCAGATGTGTCCAGGTTCACCTCCACTCCCCAGAGCGACACGCAGCCTTCCTCCGTCCAAATCAACACGTGGCTGCTCTGGTGTTTGTGGGTGTGTGTGAAGGTTTTGTGTAGCAGCAGAGTTCAGTATGTGAATTCTTCCACTCACATAGGGTGTATGTGATCTTAATGGTAATAAAGGCTTTGCATAGAACTCATCAGTATTACATGTTTCCCTCCTCAGATGCTGTCAGTACTGTTCATTTTCTGATCTGATTTGATCCAGATTACCATCACAGCGAATCATTTAACACCCTGATTGACTTTGTGCCTCTAATGTTCTGGCTGACTTTGGAGAAAAAGGCGAATGAGAGACAAGGATCTGAACTGGACTATCGGTATCACTCCCATCTCCAAAAAGTCATTACGGTTGGCCCCCACTCTCTGCTCAGCTCTGCGGGCTGCTGTGGTCTGCAGAGAGGAAAATTACATTAGAGGGGAAAGGATTTCAATTGTCTTCTCGAGGCTGAGGAGTGTGGATGCCTGCAGGGCCCAGGGGACCTGTAGTGTTTTTAAAATCAGTTCCGTGATGGGATTGTCTCTGGGGTACTGAGGGCTGGTCTGGACCTTCTCGTCTGCCGGGAAAACATGAGCTGAGTCCTGAATGGTCGATACAGTGATGAACCTGCTGCTGCTGATTTGAGCATTAACACCAGAAGTGTTAAGAGTCCCATAACTATTAGAACAGCTGTAAGCCATCGTTTTAACTCTATGCTCTAAACTCTATCATCGCTCATGATAAAAACCCAATCAAGACATTTATGCATTCATTCCATTATAATATCTTTTAAAAATGAAATAACCCCAAAATGTCAATTTTGTATAGTTTAGTTAATATGCATGCCATCATATATAGTAAACCATAAAATGATTGCCAGCAGTATTTTTCTGTAAGGTAGTAACCATCAGTGATCCTATTTAATTTTAGATTAATACAGAATTACTCATAATTCACATTTCACTCACAGAAGTGTCACAGAAAATAACCATAGCCTACTGGAAAAGGGCTAGAAACATATAATGTCTAAAACATAAATTCATATATAAGCATGCAATGTAATGTCATATATATAATAATAATTTGATTAAAGGATTCAAGGTTATTTATTTTCATTATACAACACAGGGTTGTACAAGGACATTTAAGTTGTAGTGCCTTTATGTTACACACACATACAACATATATACAGATAATTAATTAAATTCAGAATTGAATAGGATAAAATATAAAACAAAATGAAACAATATATATAATTATTTACATATATGCACATACGCTGTAGAGCAGGTTGAATGTAAACAGCAGCAACAAGATGGGCATGATGAAATGGTCGACATCTTCACATTAAAAGTTCAAGTGCTGTGACTGGAGTTTTTGTTAATTGTGCAAAAAAATAAAAAACACAAAAAAGTTGAAAACATAGCTGTTTGTAGTAAGTATGGGTACTTTGTGTTAAATTTTTAGAGCTTTAACACAAAAATTCAGTGACTTATAGATGCTGAAGCAAAAAGTGTTACAACCCTGGTCTCCTCTTCTTTATGTTCCTCAAATCCTTCAATTATTCTACTGATGAGGACAATTTAGACTAATTATTTGTCTTTTAATGTTGACAAATTAATGAAACTCGAGTCCACTGGCAAGGTTTCTTAGATAGAGACAATCATAGTTGCTAAGCAACGAAGATGCAAGATGTAAGATGCAAAAAAGAAACAAAATAACCAGTGCTATTTGTGTGTTAAAATTACCCCTGTATGGCCAAAATTTGAAAAATTATCACATTTGCTTTGCCTTTTGTTCAATTTATATTTAAAAAAACATTTAAATGAAAATACAGACACTCTAGGAAAAGTCAGGTACCAGGCACATTGTATTTTGTAATTCATCAAAGTTATTGCACATATACATTTTTTTTTAAATGACTGTTTTAGTGTTAAAACCATGTATATCACCCCTGCAAATAATAACAGCGTGACAATATCAAATTATCCCATATTTTGTCCTCAACTCCTCAGAGGCTGCAAACACAGCAAAGGATGGGAACTTCAGAGCGTGTTGCTACGGCAACCAGGAACAGTTCTGAGGCTTCCTCTAACAAGTTGCCTGGGAATGCAGTCCTGGCTGTTACATAAGATGTGACTTACTCTCTCTCTGTCTCACACACACAGTCACAGGGCTTTTCCTGTGGCAGAATTTCACATTCAGCATGATTTATTCATAGCTGGATAGCTGCGCTGGATTTATGATTCCACCATGTAAATGCAAGCCCATGCAATCTACCACACTTGGCAAGAGTTTTACGCGGGGGCATTGTTGGACTGCAAGTCAATTTCTGTGGCTGTTGTAAATGAAAAAGGGGCTTTGAAAAGATTTAGATTGAGAAGATCGTTGCTTGAATAAGAAATGATACAAAGATAGCAAGACAATTTGGCACCATTGCTGCTGTTGGGATGTTCTGTGGGATGAAATTACCACAGTTGAATATGAGATCGGCTATACATTTTCAATATGAGCATTAATAGTGATTCTTCTGTGTTCAGTACCGAAATACAAAAGAGGAACCGGAAAGTTGGGCAGCACAAAAGCTTCAAGGATTGTCATTGTGCGAGGAACAAGGAACGCTGATCCCGACACTTTGTTAAATTTCTTTCTGTCACCTATCGTTCCGTCCCCCACTTTGACTGGCAGAGGGAGAGGGGAGCGCTGAGCGTAGCACAGATAACACACTTCATCATTAGCGGGCTCATGATAAGTATTCAGACATTCAGCGGCTTCTCCTTATCTGGCCTCCATAATCTCTCTGCAGCTAAATACTATGGCTGCTTTCAGCTCGCCACTCTGTAGGTGAAATTGGGTGTTAGAGAAGAGAGATTGCCATTTTACGTTTGTTGGGACAGCCTGCCAATAGCCTAATCATTTTTTAAGAGATTAGTGCCAAGGCTGATAGACTTATGAGCTCTTTGGGGGTGTTGCAGGAATATGCATATGTGCAGTTATACTTCCTGTTCACTCTGTATCAAGATCATTTTATAGTCTCTTGTACCTGCTGTGTCCCCCCAGACTCTCTGTAAACATACAGCCACAGACAAACTGTCTTCCCTTAATCGTTACTGTTGTGTACAGAAGCTCAGTAGACAATAGCCACTTACCTCCGCCAGCTTTTCCTTGCTCTAATCTATCGCTCCGTGCTTGCAGGAAAACCTCTACCCTGCTGGGAGAAAGATAGCGGGGTGTAGGTTTTGATTGTTGGGGAGGGTGGAGGAAAGGGGGGTGTTTCTTGCTGCCATTTCTCATCCAGACAGCACTCTCAGGTGTGTAAGTGTATCCACATGCAGCGTGTTGCAACATCAACTGCTAGAGGCCACAGTGCAACCATAGACAGTAGAATAAGTGGATGGAGCCACCATGACATCACCCACTGCTGTATGGACAACCATTTTGAAGCCTACGGTTTGGAATTATGGGGTTTGCCATCTTGGTTTATTTGAAACCAGAGAGCATGGAGCCTGGTGGGTGATGTAGTGCGACTTGGGTGGTGCTTGGTTTTGGCTCATCCCTTCAGCAAGAAATAATGGTGGCCTGCTGGGTCGCTATCTTTCTCATATTACAGTTTAACAGAATATCGCGACAGTTTCTGCAAAAATTGGCATTGGCATGTTTTATCAAAGTTACCTACTGAAACTTTAAAATTCTGTAGTTGCATTAATGAAGTTTGTACAATGGATCTTTATTTCAGTGAATATGATCACCTTTAGTATGGAAACACATGGGTGTGCGTGCACACACACATGCACGCACAAACAAGCAAAATATCTATGTTTCCTGCTGGTAGATTTCCCAGGAAATGGTTGTAGATTCTGGCCTGAATTCCCCGTAAATGTCTCAGTTCCCCATGTGCAACCATAGCGCATGTTCTTAGACATGAACACACTTCTGGAAGAGCAGCAACACTTGACTATGACTGACATCTCTCTTTATGCGACAGGACATTCAGTCAGATGTTTCTGAAATAAAAGCAACATGAACTGCTGTCACTGTGACGGAGCAGTTCCGGCTGTCAGCTGTGATTAGAAGATAAACAGTGAATGTTTTTATTGTGTGATCTGTCATTCTTTTAACACTGGCGACAAAGTTCATGATCGACTCCCAAGCAGCGTGTCGCTTGGTATTTATAGGAAGCGAGTGTGTGGACTGCTGGTCTTTCTTATGTAAATCATTGTTAAGGTATAGATACAATCACACTGGTTCCTCTCTAAATCAGCCCAGCATGAATTCCCAGTTTGATTTAAGGCCAGTTGTAAAAACAGGTTCTCCCCCTTTGTGTTAGTGTGTGAGCAGCCATGTGAACAAACGTATATGTCCAATGGTGACATATGCAGTGCTGACTCAGCAGTAATGTAACAGACTCTTTGCCTTTCATCTTATGTCTCAGCATTAGGTGTCAGTCAGAGCAGCATACATGAAAGGAACCACGTTTTTTCTCGCTCGGCCAGAGACAGATGGTATATGAGAAAAAATTACAGTGACAAGTGATTGGCTCTGAATTGCTGCAGCAGTTTGAAACAGCTCAGTTAGCTGAGTTTTGCATTAAGAACTGAAATGATGTGGATTTGGTTTTAGCTCATACTCACCACTGGATATATACAATACGCGTGAATCGTCCTGTGCTGTCACTTGGATGGACAAGTGAGCAGGATATCTGCCAAAGCCGTGAGACGGAGCCTCATTTTTGATCAGAGCTGCTGTAGTGAATATCATGAGGCTTGCAAAGCTGACAGATTGGCTACTTTGTCTCTTTGTCCAATGCCTCCTCCTCCAATCTAATAGTGAAGACCATTGGTGATTTGCCTCGAGGGTTGAGGACGCAATTCCTCCCTTTGATTTTTTGAAGAAAAGCCAGAATTCTGGGGAGACTGCATTTAACCTTTGGGAGATGGATAAGAAAGCTGCTCTATCGATTTGTTTTGCACAGAAAATAAAGGGTGTGACTTTCCTCTGGCCAGCTGGAAGAGATGCTGCTGGAATAGCTAGACGAGGCTGTTTTTTGGAACATATTCTAAGCCATTTTTGAGCAGTTTCTGCTACTAAAATGCCATACGAAAGATTTTTTCCCTGTCCTTTGACATTTCTAGCACACAGAATTTCTTGCTGAATTTAAAAGCATGGATTGAAATGACCTTGACAGATGTTTTGAAATGGTTTGGGTTTTTTAGTTGTTGGGTGTTTTTGTTTTCTGCTTCTTTTTTTTTTATTCAAAAGTGTCCAGATTCTCTACAAAGAACAAAAATAGAATGCTCAAAATACTTTGTAATCCTCTAAAAGAAACTATCAAAATTATTTAATGTATGTAATTAATACACTGTATGTGAATTCTTGGATAAAAAGCTATGATATGTATAATGATTGTCCTCGACTTTACAAAACTCACTCAATACTTCATTCACTGGTTGCTTTCATTCATAAATATTTGATTCAAAGGTCCAGTGTGTATGATCCTGGGGGATGTAATGGCAGAATACGGCAGAAATGTAATACAATATGTGTGTTTTCATTAGTGTATAGTCACCTGAAAATTAGAATTGTTGTGTTGAGCCATCATGTTTCTTCTTGGGGGTGGGAGAAAAAATTATTCTCTGAAGTACTGTGATCCTTTTTTTATGATTCCTGCATTGATTTTCTAAATCCATTATCTGAAGGCTAATACATAATGGTAATTCCCATTAACGTGCAAACAGAAATCAGCATTGCAGTTGCTGTGATATTATCTCAGCAAGAGGATTAAGTTTATTTCACATGCTTAACATAACATGACACCTGTCTTCCTACTTTCATTATCATTCCAGCTGTAGTTTTTACAGTAGCTCAGAACGAACAAACCAAATACCAGCTCTAGAAAGGAGCTTTTGTATTTTTTGCAAGTTTTACAACCCCTGTAGGTTCTCCTGCACACATGGAAGGGGAGGGTGAGGCGAGTATTCAGTTGGTTGCAATCTGTGACCTCACAGCTAAATGCCACCAAATCCTACACACTGATCCTTTAAGTGTTAGCAGCTAAATTACTTTCTGACAAAGTCAAATTCATTTCAAAAAATCATCTTATTTGTTATCTGTTGTTGCATTGATTCATAATTAATAATAATACAGTAGTATGATTAAGCAACCAAATGAAAGTACTGAAGCAGTTTGGGGTGTTTGATGGGAGACAGCTTAGAAATGACAGATTCTTTCTCTGATGCAAAACATTAAAGACTGTCATCATGAGTCTCTTGTGTGTTGCCTCAAACACTGGGCCTCATCCTCACAGTCGCCTTTATCTTAATCCTCTCTTAAATAGTGCTGCAGCTAGCCACCATGCTAACCACTGCCAAGTCTGAAGGTCGCATGCCTTTGATCTCTCAGTCTAGTCCAGCGCTTTATTATCTTTTAACTTTGTTTTCAACTCCAGTTAGGGCCTGAGCCGGTGGAAGAGTGGGAGCTGTCAGTGATACTCAGTGCAGATATAATGCTATTTAAATGCTAATGTGTTAAGAGGAGCAAAACGACCTTTACTCACAAAACAGAAGCCCTTAATAAATGAGCCTCTTCCTCTGACTCTGCTTCCCTTCCCTCCACACCTCGTGTCAGATATAAGGTGTGTTTATCACACGGGAGTCCAGAGCGCTTTGACAACATTATAGAGCTGCATACTGTATACAAGCCAGACATGATTGGATGATTGTAGTTTTGAGTTGAATGTGATTGGTTTATTTTTTTTCTGGGAAAATTCTTATCATGCACTCTTAGAAATAAAGGTGCTGAATAGAACTATCCAGGGTTTTTTGGCTTGCCCCCTTTTTTGTTCCTGGTAGAACCCTTCATAAGGGTTCCACTTGGAAACCTTTCAGAGAGTTCTACCTAGAACCCAACATAAAGGGTTATACCTAGAACCATCTGTAAAAGGTTTCACCCAGAACCTCCTGAGAGATTCTACATACGACTGTTCTGTGGTGTAGTGGTTCCACCCACAATCCTCTCTGGAGGTTCTGTTTAACCTTTCCACATTCTAAGTGTTCTAAGAGGAACCCACCAAGAGGGTTCTACCGAAAACCATGTCATATTTCAATTATTTCAACTAGAGAGCACCTAGGGGGTTCTATCGAGGACCCTTTTATATTACAAATGTACAGTATTATCTAGAGCCAATCCAAGGGGTTAAAAAAAAGGGATCTTTGGAAGAGAAGGTTCTTTATTAAAACTCAACATAAAGGGTTATACCTAGAACCATCTGTAAAAGGTTTCACCCAGAACCCCCTATGATAGGTTCTATAAAGGACCCCTCTGTAGTGTAATGGTTTCACCCAGAATCCTCTCTGGGGGTTCTGTCCAGAACCTTTCCACCTTCTAAGTGTGCTAAGAAGAACCCATGAAGGGGATTCTACTGATAACCCTTTCATATTCCAAGGGATTTATCTAGAACCCATACAAGGAGTTCTGCCAAGGACCTTTTTGTATTTCAAATGTTTTATCTAGAACCCACCCAGGGATTCCACTGATAAACTTTTTTGTATTCCAAGCTAGAAGCCACCCAGGGGGTTCTTCTGAAAACCCTTTCATATTATGGTACAAAGAACCCTTGACGAACCCTTGGTGAAAGAGTTCTTCAAGGATTTAAGCAATCCTAGAAGAATTCTTTCTTTCAAAAAAACAGGTTCTTTGGATGAAAAGGGTTCATAATGGAACCCTTAGTCTTACAACAAACTCATGACAAACCCTTTCTTCAAAATAGGGTTTTTCAGAAGCAAATGGTTCTTGGCAGAACCTCAGAGCTTCAGGAAGAACCCTTTTGGGACCCTTATTTCAAAGAGTATCGGAGGACTTTTTGTTTCTGCAGTGTAGGTCTGTGTGTGCTGAGTGCATTGGTTTTGCCTTTAGCGTAAAGAAGACAGCACTGAGTATCTTTGCCTTTCCCTTTCTAAAAAAATAGATATTCTTATTCTGTCTTCATCTGCATAATCATGATTATCATCCCCCCATCAACATTTCAGCCTGACATTCAAAGAATATGTTGTCTTCCTGCCCTATGTTGTACTGAAATTTAATTGCCATCCAGTTTCTAAATTCACCCTCCATCCTAGCAGTCCATCTAAGCAGTTGGCACCCTTGCCAGGAAGCTGATAATGTGATGGCAGGTGCTGGTATCAGTGTAAAAACAACAAGCCCTCTCCCTGTCACAGATACTTGTCTCCCTGTTTGCAGAGCACTTGCCAGAAGGATGCACACTCACCGAGAGAGCCTCTTCCCCTCAATCCGCCTCGTGTTAATATTAAATAACCTTCAAAATGTTTTGCGGGACTTACTTTTCAAATTGGGTGTCGACTTTTTTCTTTCCCTTAGCAAAACTTAAGTTCTGTATCATCAGAGGATGAGGTGAAAAAGGAGAAAGAGAGATGGAGGGCGGATGAGTCTGTCATCTGTCGTATAATCCCAGGAAATGCCATAACTCTGCCGGTAGATAATTTATTCAGTGCATCTCCCCAAGATACCTCAAGGAATAGTCAGCCGTCAGAAAGAGGCCTTGGAATAAGACAGTGACATAACTTCAGACAGAAATGTAGCATCACATCAATCAATAATGCACCATCATACTTCTGCTGCAATTACTAGCAAGCAGTGAACTAGACTGACTCAGGCCCAGTAAGTTCACCTGATTTAGCCTGTTGATACTATGTAGTAATGTATATGATAGGCATTTTCAGACTAGCAAAAACAGTCCCCCCTGAGGGAGAATATCTTATCATTTTTCCCCTCATGCACGCTTTGAGTAGCCTGGATTAATTTTACATCAGGCTGCCAACTAGACGTCCTCGCGTAGGACTGGTAAACAAGGAGAATTTGTTTTCATCTCGACAGATGGAGGGCGACAGCAACAGAAGAGCACAGCTGTACCTCAGGGGTCGAGATCTTAGACCTCATTAAAAATAAGTTTGAATGGAATAAATTTCATCCAGTTTGAAAGATGAAAAAGAACATCCACCCTTAGTCACAATTCACTCACAGCACAGTATGTCATTCTCGTGATCTTGGAGGGCTTTTTTGATTTGTGAATTTGAGGCTGTCTCAGAGCTATTGACAAAATAATCAAGAGAAAAACCCTCAATATATCCAGTGACAAACATCTTGCGGCTGCTGTGACAGGACCCAGAGGAGTTTGAGGGAGCACACTGTGTGGTTTGTAACTTGTATACTGCAGTGAAGATGGTCGCACTTTATTTTACAGTGCACAAAAATGACATGACAAACTGTACTTTGTATTAAATTAGACAAAAGCTAGAGATAATTTGTTCTTTTTCAGACTGTATTAGACCTTTTAGTAGTAATCTATATCAGAGGGTAATTAGGAACACATTACTACAGAACTGTACTATAAACTAAAGTGTATTGTTGCCCACTGTTAGACCCTTATTAGACTTTCTTTGAGTGTCATTTGGGACAAACTAAAGTGAAATCACATATCTTGTTATCTGCTTTCAGTACTTCTGTATTTTGGCCTTTATTACATCCACATATTGTTCAGCAGATATGTGACTTCACTTTAGTTTACAGTACAGTTCTGTTGTAATGTGTTCCAAATTACCTGTCTAGTAAGGGTATAACAGTGGGAAATAATACACGTTAGTTTACAGCACAGTTCTACTGTAATGTGTCACTAATTCCCCTCTAATAAAGCCTAATAAGGGTATAATTAAGGGATAACTACTGTCTAAGCTTGTTATGTCTTTGTGCTAAGGCTTGTTATGTCTTTATGTACTGTAAAATAAAGTGTGCGTACAGTGTATACAGTTGTATTTGAATGAAGCATCCAATAAATTTTAAGGAAAAAACAGATCAAAGATTTGTCTTTTATTCATTACTGAATAGTTCCTAGATAGTTGCAGGCAGTGAAATGAAAGTGTGACACAACATAAATTTAGGCCAAATATTTCCATATCCATGTACACTGTGGCAGCTATCCCTAGCTGGCTCTTGTGAGAAATATAATATAAACTGTTGCAATATTGTGTGATTTTTGCATTAATGTGCTGAAGTAACTTGATTTGTATGTGATTTGTATTTCATTGCTGGGATTACACAAAGATCTCTGCAAATACTAAATGGACTGCATTTATATAGTCCTTTTCCAGTCTACCAACCACTCATAACACTTCACAACACATGTCAACATTCACACATTCATCACTGATGGCAAAGGCTGCTGTGTAAGATGCCAACCTGCTCATCAAGAGCAATACAGCGCTTTCTATCCAAAGCGCCCCCGCGATGATTCTATGCCCACCTATTCACATACACTCACACACCAATCTGTCTGATCATAAACAGATTTAAAATATCACCACATATGCAGTATCATTACTGTGAAAAATTTTATGCATATTTCTCTTGAGGGCCATTAACAGAAAAGAACCCTCCGCCTTTCGTTTATGGCTTTGACAGAAGGCTGAAATCTGAAACAGTCCACACATTTTTGCCCTCTGCATTAGCGAAAGGAAATTGAAAGAGCACTGAGGGTGACCGTTCATTACTGATAATGAAAAATAATTGACTTAATTTTCCTTAATTTTTTACTTAATTTTTCCATTTCGTTTTTATTTTTTTAATTTATTTTTTCATGGCATAATTCTTAAAGGGGACTTTCACCACTTTATCCGTTATAGTCCATTTACAGTTGTACAGGTGTTACGGGCCATTGTGTTTTCGGGTTATCTGTCCATCTCAGCTGTCCTTTTCCCATGAACGTGATATCTCAGGAATGCCTTTTGGGAATATATTACAAATTTGATACAAAAGTTCAGAACTGACTAAGTTTTAAAGGACAAAGGTCACTGTGACCTCTCAAGACATGTTTTTGACCATTACTCAAGAATTCATATGCTAATTATGACTAAATTTCACACAAATGTCTAGTAGGATAAAATGATGAAGTGATGGCATTTTACACTCAAAAGGTCAAAGGGAAACTTCACGGGGACATCATAATGTTCTGGAAAAACACCTGGAGCCCTATCAGTCTTCTGAACTCCTCTATAAAAATAGTCTCCAAGTGAAGACAGCATGTTCCTCACTGGAAATTATTCATTGGAATAATAGATGTATGGTGATCCATTTCGCCAAAAAATACACTTATTAAATTCTTTCAAAGACTTTAGTACATTTATTATATGAGCCTAGACAGACATGAACATAAACTGCAACTTGACTAGTTTATGGAATTATACAACCAAAAGGAAGCGTTACTAGTTTTAAACTATCCATCCAAAATCAGGCAGGAAGCAATTGTGGTTAGGCGCAACATGGTCTTAGCAGATGCATTATGAATACCACCAGTTAGAGAAGCACAATAACATTTAGTCAGAACCTCAACCTGGCAGTAATAATCATGTGAGCAATTCTGCTGTTTCACTCATCAATACCTGTGATTTTGTACATTGGAGTGCCTGAATAGGCTTAGTCCAGGTGTTTTTCCTCCACAACCACCCAGGTCCTGAGAGTCCACTTGCCCTTTTTGTATATGGTATTCAGTCAAGATATGAAATTTAAGTTTATGATAATATTTTTAGAATTTATTGCTTTGTTAATACATTAATGCACTCTTAAAGTGCTACTATTTGGCCTAAAACTCCCCTCCTCCTCTGCCTCCGACCACAGTAGCTCATAAAAACTCTCCTTCATTTTATGGGGTTACAGTGGGAGTGAAAGTGCATGGCTTTATGAGGCGTGTCATTGGCAGGCAAGTGAGCTCAGATATGGTTGTTCTTTGTTTGTTTGTTTATTTCCTATTTCACAAGACAGTGTGCAGATAAGTTTGAAAGATGACCTGGGTGAGCTTTTGTACTACAATATTCAGCTTTTCGTGGAGAGCCATGTGATTTGGGGAGACAAAAGGATTATTATTTTGTGAAATAAAGATAACTAGAATTTTTCATGATTAATAAGCTTCCGCACTTTTACATTTTTTGTTAAACAGCATAACTTAAATAGCACTAATTAGCAGCACTTTCATTATTTCCAAAAAATAAAGCCACACTAAGGCAGAGAATAAAATCATTTTATTTTCAAACATATCGGCTGCTATATGTCTGCCCCATGTGGAATTTTAACCCCCATCGTCCTGACATTATTCAAATGGAGGACATTGTAATTACAGTGACCGCAGACGGTAGTGAGGCATAAAGATAAAGTAAACCTTTCCTCTGATTAAGTTAAATACATTGGAGTGCTGGGACGTCTGCCCTTGGTGACCGATCACACAGAATTGGGTTTTAATCTAAGACTACATGGCCGACAGAAAGAAAAGGAGGGAGGGTGCATTTGGTGATCGTCTCCCAAGGACGCCTATCTGGCCGTACGCCTCACAGCGCTCTCCTCAGGGCTTTGACGGATGACACCAGCACCACGGAGTGATAGGCTATTATTTCACTTTGCATTGGATAAATGGCAGTGCGGGCTCCTACCTGTCGCCTGCCTTTCTCTTTCTTTCGTTCGGTCTTTTTTTTTCTCGGAGCAGCATGCCATTCCAGACCTGAATAGAAGGGGAAAATAGGATGGCTGAGATTTTTGTCTGTGCAATCTGTTGATTTCACCTCCACATTTCAGATGTGCTGCTTTTTGAGTTTTTTTGTGTCCTTTGAAGTTGGAGTGGATGTGGTGAGTGAGAGCATGGTCGATAATGACCAACCTGTTTGAGGCTGACATGTCATTTGGTACTTTTTCCCCCTCATCATAAAGTGTGAAATGCTTTTCTTTTTCTGGGAAAATGCCTTTTTATCCTGTGTGATCTAATATTCTCTCTGTCGCTTTTTCAGACCAGCAGTATTCATGGTCGCCCTCGCAGTACTTCGATGAGGACAGCTACTCCCCTCCACCCAGGAACATGAAGGGTCTCTCCAGCGGCCGCCCTGCCCAGCTCCAGCTCACCTCTCCCACCTCAGCCCACACCTGCGGCCTGGCTGATTGCGACCATTCCCTGGACCATCACCTCCACCATGGCAACTCACGGCCCCCCTCCTACCTCCTCAGCCCCACTGAGAGCTGCCCCCTCGAGACTCACCATCGCTGTTCCCCGCGGAGTTCCATCCACTCTGAGTGCATGGTGATGCCGGTGTCCATGTCGGCCACCGACCACTCCATCTCTAGTAGCACTTTCCCCCGCATGCACTACGGAAGCGCTTCGCGGGAGAGCGGCGGCAACACTTCTGGCGGCAGGGAATCCCGAGACGACGGTGGCTCCTCGCATGGTGGCAGTGGCAAAATGAACCGAATCCCAGCAAACCTCCTGGACCAATTTGAGAAGCAGATGCCGCTGCACCGGGACGGTTTCCACACGCTGCAATACCAACGCACCTCCACCACAACCACGACTACAGAGCAGCGCAATGAAAGCCCTGGGCGAATACGCCACTTAGTCCACTCGGTACAGAAGCTCTTTACAAAGTCGCACTCTCTAGAAGGTTCCTCCAAGATGAATGGCACCAAAAGCGACTCGCACCGGGACAGCTCGCACCACCACCATCACCACCACCAAGGCCACCACAAACACAGCAAACGCAGCAAGAGCAAAGAGCGTAAATCTGACGGCAGCGGAAAGCAGCGCTCGGGAGGTTGGTGGAGTTCAGATGACAACTTGGACAGTGACAGCACGTACAGAACACCCAGCGTCATGTCACGGCATCCTGTGGACCACATCAGCCACTGCTACCCCGACTCGATGCACGGCCACCTGGTTGGAGACCTGTCCCTAAAGACCTCCAAGAGTAACAACGACGTCAAGTGCTCAGCCTGCGAGAGCATAAGCATGGCACCAGAGGGAAAGTTCATGAAGAGGAGCTCCTGGTCAACGCTAACGGTCAGCCAAGCCAAGGAGGCCTACAGGAAGTCCTCACTCAACCTGGAGAAGCCCATGACGCCCACCGACCTCAAGCCCAACCTCAGGCCCTGTCACTATCTACAGGTGAGTTTGGCTTATTTTGCTGTGTCAGTAGTAGGGATTAATATGTTTCCTTTAAATAAGATATTTTCTATTCCGAGAACAGAAACACTATCCCGTAAATCCTGGGGAATGCATCTTTTTTTGAGGTATAACTTCAACTACAGTCAAAGCACACTGGTCATATTTCAGACAACACTAAATGCAACACTGAGAAATATGGGTTCCAAAACTGACTGCTTTAGTGTATAATTTGGAGGTATTAATCATTTTTGAAACAAAAGAACACCTTTTATGTTAATCAACATGACTATTATTAACATGATAAAAACTGTAAATGAAGCTTGGACTGTAGCTGTGAGAATGAAACACCAAGTTCACTGCCTGTGATCCGATGCTGTCTATTGGAAGTGATATTTTACAATTCTTCATTGAGCAAACAAAGGAAATTTGCTGAAGCAAGTCAGTTGGTGTCTTCAAAGTTATTCTATTATGCCAACATGGATTCATTCTGTTAGCGTTTAGAGGCTGAAGGTTGGCAACATGCCTACTGCAATGTTCACTTTCTTAAAACATGATATAATCAGCCTAAAAAAGTCAGTGATTGCTCAAAGTTAAAAAGCAAAACTGTGAGATTTCAGTTGGATTCTTTGGCCATCTTTCTCCAGCGCTGTTTTGAGAGAGGTACATTTCACCACAGGCTACTGTTGAATGTAAATCTGTCATGGTACCATCTCTGCCAGTATTCACTCGTTGAACCTTCATTGGATTTAATTGCTTGTTCACAAAGCGCAGCACACACTTTGCATCTCCATTGTTTTGTGAAGTATTTCCACACAAAGATGGTGGCAGAAATGGTGTTGTGCTAGCTTTATTAAGATGGTAGAGCCTCCAAGTCATCGTACTAACTGCATTAACGGCCAGAAGTGTTTGAATTCATGGCGCTTTGTGATTGTTAATTAATCAGTTAAAGCATTCAGTGCGTTCCATCTGCGCACAAACACAGCTGTACCACCAGCTCACACACACACACACACACACACACAGATGTTGAATATGTTTTAAGAAAGTAAACCGAGCCTCATTATTATCTAAATATATTCCCATATGTTCTAACTGTTTTTTCCAGTTATTATATTTCCCAGACAACTGCAAATGGTTTGAATGGACTTTCTGGGGAATCCGGAAACACAACCCTAGTCAGTAGGGTACACAAGCTTCCAGTCAACCACTACAGCTGCTAAAGTCACTGACCATACACATTCATGCACATTACTGGATGCCACATGATTGGAGAAATTCGGAGACTGAAGAACAAATTTAGTTTATTTAAATGCACGGATCTGCAGATTGCTAAATGATGGGTATTTGGAGGGTTTTGGTAAAAGGCGGTGATTTGGATCAAGTCACATGATATTGACAAACAATTGAAGAGATGATAAAAATCACTCCGTCACTATAATAGTCTTTGATCGCCGATTTGCCATAATGTAAAATTCATAAGAACTTGGGGCTCTGCAGCACAGAAGAGAGAAAAGAACATCAGCCCTGTATTGTGCAGCACAAGGCATTCTTTCTTCTTCTTTTTTTTTTTT
>JAJHUR010140512.1:893651-976711 GCA_027495735.1 Lutjanus campechanus | reverse complement strand
GAGAATAAAAGACCAGAGATCAATGTTGATTTCTACCATGTTGTTTGCTTCGATTTCGCATAGGTTTCAGCCCTCAGAAAGGTTAGCATTTAGCTCAGGCCCATGATCAGCTCAGCGGGAGACCCCATAGCTCTCTCTGCAATCAATTCAGAATGAGTCAGCACTTCATGCAGAAGTGTCTCATGGGTTTTATATGCATGCTGAAGGGTATATGAAAAGAATGCATGCATATAAATCCCAAATTGCAAAAGCAGGGAAAAATAGATTCAGTAACAACGCTGCTCAATATACAACAATGGGATATCTGATAGCTTCATGTAAGTACCGCCTGCAGCCAAAATAAAGTGAGCACTTCAGCACATTGGGAGAGAAGACTTGGAGACTCAGTGCTCTAAGCAGAGAGTGTGTTGTATGGATTAGGGACCGTTGTAAACGGAAAGCCAATACATTACTCAAATCAGCCAGTGGAGCCAAAGAACCCCTCTCAATCTAAGCTTACGTCAGCAGGAAATGTTTCAGAGGACTAATTTTGACTAGCGTATTTTTAAAGATAACTGATGATCATTTTGAACTGGACAGACAGTGCACTCACCCACTCCAATTTTTTACAATCCCACTAAGTGCAGTAATCTCTCAATGAGAGAGTCACTGTGTTTAGTGCCCCCCTCCACCCCACCCCCACCCCTTCCTTACTTCCATTTGGTCATTCAGCTGAGGTAGTGTCCGAGTCTCGGCACTATAAACACTTCTAAAAATATCCTCCTCTCCTCCTTCCTGCCGCAGGGCTATATTTAGCCTGGCGTTATCAATCCAATCCGTGCAGGGTGACACATCTTCCCTCCCCTGAGGAGAATCAATGCCCTCTCAGAGAGCTGGAAGATGCTGCGAAGGAGAGAGGCAGAGAAAGTTGAAGATACCACCGAGGTCTGAGCCTCTGTGGAGGCATTGAGATACTCAAGGAATCAGAGCAAAAGAGATGGCTGGTTTTGCTCCCCATGGCTAGTGTTGATGCTCATCACCACGAGCAGTCAGGCAGAGAGATAGAGCCAATAGTCAGGAATGATACTTTAGGCAGACCGTGGGGTCACATTGAGAACTTTTCACTTCCTGCTGCTGCTGAATTGGGATTACACACAACTGTCTGCACTATAACAGCATAAACTGTATCCTGAGAGAGTGTGTGCGCTGATCTGTCTGTCCACAAGTGAGAGTGCGTGTGGAGTTTTTTTTATTTATCACACAGCAGATGGTTTGATGATGTGCTAGTCACCTTGTTTGCGTCCTTGGTTGATGACAGAAGGAATAACAAACTTCTGAAGTGTGATAAAAGAATGAGACGGCAAACGGAAAGATATGCAGGACTCATCTTACTGAAGAATCTGAATGTTACTCTAAGTGCATGCAGCAGGTGTGTGTGTGTGTGTGTGTGTGAATCTTAATGTGTGTGTGTGTGTGAGGGAGTTAGCACGTGTATGTATGAGAGATCGATTAACTGGACATTGGAGAAGACAGAGATAGATTAAAATTGGCTGCTCTTTCTCTGAAATGACAAATGTTGGGGAATCAGACCTGACATTACCCATCGCTCTCTGTCTTTGGCTAAGTCATTTCACAAATTAGCCCCAATTAGCCCCCCACAAGACACACACACACACACACACACACACACACACACACACACACCATTTTCAGCATGTTCATGGGTTTGACTGTGAGCTTAATATTAATGGAAGGAGGTGATTGTGGCAAAACATTTGTCTGCTGTTGCTGACAGGCTCACCTGGATGAATTTCAAGTTCTGCATTTTGTGCATATATAAATGTAGGCACAGATCCCAGGGGGTGGCGAAGGGACGTGTCCACCCCAACCTCTAAAAAACATGAAGTTGTCCCCACGGAGTGAATATATATTTAATAAAGGCTGGGAGTTTTGAGCCCAACTCGAGCTCTTAAATTGTGAAAAAGGATTACTAACTACTGATCTTTTGTTGAGATAACTTTAACTTCAGATAAACTTGAACCTCGAGTTTTAGTGACCCCCCAAAAAATGTACCTCAAAAATTTTGGAGGAAACTCATTGAAGTGAAAGTGAATAATAGTTCATCATTTAACATTTATAATTGGAACTTGGTTTGAGTGGTATGCAATTTTATAGCGTCCTGACATTTTACCAGGGCACTACACTGTACTCCACTGTACTTATTAATGCTCCACTCAGCTGGGAAACAACATGCACATACAGGAGCTCCACTTGAGAAACAGCCTTTATTTTACTGAAAAAGTGAAGCCAAAACTATGAATTTACAGTGCCGTCTCTGTACATATTCAAAATTTAGAATAACGTCACTGCTCACCTTTTCCTCCACTCAGCGAGCATTCACCAGTAACTGTTGCCATAGCCAGTAATTAGTTAGGTCTTCACCATCTATAATCCTCACTAAAGTTACACACTCATGATGAAATGCTACTCTGACCAGTTAGTAGTCTGCAGTGTTTATAAGCTTGCCTTTATCATCTGGACTGAATCCAAAATGGGGGCACTGACTAACTAATTAGTCCTGAAACTTTATCACCAAGACACCATGTTTCTTCTTCTCATGAAAGCCATGTTTGTCCGCTCAGCTGCACTGCTGCACAGAAACTGACCCCTGGTGACATAAGCTGCGCACTAAAATACAGCTTATCAGTATCAGTCATACTGTTGGGATTTCTTAATACCTTTATACCACCCAAGCCTAATTACAACCATTTAAATTTTAAGCACCCAAATAATGACAAATCAGGTTCATAGCTCACTGTGAACAGTTTTTGAAATACAGATTTAGGGGGGCTTCAAAAACTCAAAGATTCAACTTTAAAGAATAAAAGTGAATTATCTCAACAAAAGCTTGTAGGCCAGTTAGCTTGAGTTTTCTCTTTCTTCATCTCTCTCTTCCTTTTTTTTAATAGTGAAGAGAGAATATATATTTACAGTAATTGAAACCAACTCCACTTTCCAAAATGATTCACACAGAAACACCACAAGTCGCCCCCCGTCTATCCTGGTATGAACCACATACATCACTTTCATTTGGTGAGCACTGTAGTGCCGGACCAGTCAATAGATAGAGTACATCTGTGGCAGACACTTCGCCACAGGATAGTTTATGGTGTTAAGGAGTAACTGACATGTGTGCCAATTGTGCCTGTACATCAAAGCAAATCAGAAGAGTCTTATGAAAAAATATGTCTCTACCATAAAACACCTGCTTTCCGAAAAGAGTTTGGTTTAACACTCTGCCCATTTGAAAGACGGCTGGGAGCAGAGGGTATTTTAACGTGAATAATTAACATAAATTGAACTGATCTACCTTCTTATAATGAACCTTGTAAACAGCATAAAATAACATATGAAAGTGGAGCTTAAACTGACTTGTTTTATGTGTCTCTCGGCTCGCAGTTAAAGCTCACGTAATAAGCACCAACTGCAATCAAAATAAAGACAGCAGCTCCGCTCCACACCACCCTACTCCCAGCAGATAAAACCAGAGCTGAATTTCTCCGCTGTCACCACCTAAATTGTAATGAGATCTGCACCCTTGCATATACACTAGGTGTTTTGGGTACCAGCTCTCTCTCTCTGGCACACACTCTCCAAATTAGATATGTAAATACACCTGGACTGCAGTAACAGCTGTAACCCATGCCTCCTCCACCTTCACAGCACAATAACTTTGTCTTACTGACAACTCTCAGCCCTGATTAAGTCAGCTGCTCCAGCAAACGCTACACTGTTCTCTCGCTGTATACAGTACTGTAATACAAAGGGAGGATTAGTCTTTGATAGTTTTGCTGATAGGGCATTGCAGAGGGATTTAATAAGCCAATTAATTGCCATGTTGGCTTGCCAAAGGTGGAGCTTGAGATGCAGAAAGGCTGCTGATTAAATTACAAAAGGGAAGTGCAAAGCAGCAGAAACAAAACTGGCACTGTGACTGAAAGCTACAGTAACACCACCCACCCACACACACACACACACACACACACACACTCACTCACAGGGGTTTCCTAACTTTTTCATTAAGGGGTTCCCAGATAGCTATCAGGCCACGAACCACTACTTAGTAAGGTTTTGTCCCAGGAACTCTGGGATCAGACAGCAGTTTGCAGCTAAATGTTACTCATCTCTGTTGCCTGAGGCGACAGCGTGGCTTCGTGGTTACCACCGTGTCAATGAGCATCTGCTCGTATTTGTGTTTCATTACCTCAGACCTTAAGTTTCCTTTGATTCTACAATGAAGATGTCAGGCTACAACCATTTAACTGTCACTTGTTAAGCACATTTTCCCATCTCCAGCACATACATCCTAATTTTTTGGAGGGTTTAATACCAGTATTTGCTGCTTTAGTTGTGTTTCTTGTCAAGAATTCCTCAGTGTGTCAGAGTCTTTCAGCATAACAAGTCACGTCATTTGGTGCACTCCAGGGCATACCTTGCAATGCCTCATGGTTCAAGTTTGGAGAATATGGAGGTGTTAAATAAATCATATGGTTCGGTTTGAACAGCTCTCATCAGTCTCCTTTAGGCAGCCATTGCCAGGAAAAAGTTTCTGATAAACTAACTGGACTTTAACTTTTCATCACCAAATGGCAGACAGACAAAACTACAGCAGCTGGTAAAGAAAGTCAAAAAATCTAGCAAGCATAGGAGCCAGATATTTGTTCTCAGAAGACCAGGACAGAGCTAACTGGAGAGTGAATATAAGGAACATTGGTTACCAGAAACACACAGTTGATGCCAATGTTCCATGTTTGCTGAATGTGCAAGTAGGCAACTGTGTTCCAGCACACCAGTAGCTGTGTATCTTCACCCGATTTTTTCATGTCTGTGACATATTCTGCAGATGTAGATATTGAAACTAGCGAAAGGTTCTCATAGTGCAGCCTACAGACCAACGGCAGCCCTCCGAAACATTTTGTGCAGCCCCCGAACTTGACATGAAATGCATGTATTATATTTTATCATCCACCATCCAATACTCTGGACTGCATTGGACTGTGCCCCTCTGTTAAGCATCTGTTAGGAGTAGCACCTTGCAGAAAGATGCCATTTGCACAGTGATTAGTGGAATTTTGCAAGTGTTGCAGGAATTATAAACATATTCAGTCATCAATGCTGGTGCTGTTAGCAAATGTTAGTGATTTCGGTGGACAGCTTGGCAGTTTGAGGTGAAAAGCCACCCCAGAAAAAAACACTGTATGATTGAGAAGAAAAGGAGGTTTCAGATAAAGTGATCTGCCTTGTCTGCAAACAGGTGATCTTGGCGCTCAAAGAATTTTCTATTAAATGCCATTATGTGACCAGTCACAATTTCTACAACAAGTTCTTGGTATTTCTTTTTTTTTTTTTTTAAAGTTATTTTTTTGGCCATTTTGCCTTTATTGGATAGGATAGCTTGAAGAGTGGACAGGAAATGGGGCAGAGAGAGAGAGGGGATGACACGCAGCAAAGGGCCGAAGGCGGGAGTCGAACCAGCGGCCGCTGCAGAGGACTACAGCCTCAGTACATGGGGCGGACGCTCGACCAACTGAGCTAAACCTCCGCCCCAAGTTCTTGGTATTTCTAACAGCTCTGGAAGTCATCGACAAATGATATCTTGCTGATTGTGGTGTTGGATCAGGAAATGTGCTGTTATGCAGGGCAGAGACAAGTTAAGTATTTTGTTGTTTAATCCAGAGGACGTCTTGAAAATAGTATAGTTGCAGCATCATTATAGTTAACCTCTTCCATGTCCATTTGGGGATGTCTATGTCCCCAGCTTACATCAGTCTCTTTCAGAGGCTGTAACAGGCTCCCTGTTAAAGCTAGAGTGAAATAATGCTCAATAACGTTCCAGTTAGGTTAAGTTAGGTCACATTTTGGTAGGAAAAACTTGCATGACTATTTTCATAGGGGTCCCTTGACGTCTTACCGCAAGATATTTGTATGAAAATGGGTTCGATGGATAGCAGTGAGTTTCCCTTTTATAGGCATGCCCACTTTATGCTAATCCCATTCAGCTTTGTACAAAAAAAACATGCATTTTTTTGCATACAGTATAGATATGTCATTTTTGCTTATTGTATTTGACTATTCCTGCATACTGGGGTCCCTAAATAGCATTGGAATCGCATAAATTGAGTCTGACTGGAAAACTGAGACTCCTGTAGATTAACCCAACTGCAACAATGTGTGATGATTTTAGTCCACATAGTGGCCATTTCATTGTAGTGAGACCATTTTTTTTAAACTTGGCCTCACTGTATTAAATGACCTATAGTGACCTCTAGGATAACCACAACCTGGGCATTCAGAGGATGTATGCCTTACTGAAAACAAGGGGGTTTTTGAGCTGTCCCAAGAACAAAAGTGCTCATCATCCATCCAAAGCACTAAATGTCAAGTGTTTGATACTAAATCACAGCTTGAATTTTATAGCATGGCTCTCAATCTCTAAGTGTCTTAATATGGAATTTTGGAGGGATTTTTCCATTTTTTTTATGAATTGTCGAGTGGTCAACAATGGTTAAAGTGATACTCCACTTTGTGAGAATAAGCCATTCAGTATGTACGCACCACTATGCCGATGTGATGATGGGTGAAGGTCTTCAGTTCACAAAACAATCCTGGAGTTTTAGGAGAAACAGAGTAGCAGCCTCATCCAGTACAATGGCAGTGAATGGTGACCATGGATAAAACGTTAAAAAAAGAACACAAAACAAACACAAAATGTCTCCATCCTGCTCATGTGGTGTAATCCAAGTGTCCACGAGCTGCAACATTAAAAATTAACCACAAAAGACGCCATGTTTTTAGCAGAAATGTCAACTGTAGCATGTAGCCGGTAGGATGTAAATATGGCGTCGATCTCAGATGAGGCTGCTACCCTGTTTTCTGCTGAAACTCCAGGATTGTTTTGTGAACTGAAGACCTTCACCCATCATCACATCGGCATAGTGGTGAGTACATACTGAGTGGCTTGTTCTCACAAAGTGGAATATCGCTTTAAATTAATAATAATGAAATTCTAAATTTCATGACACAAAAAGGATGGATTTCAATTTTTTTTATTGACCTTTTGTCATTTCATATTTTACACAGATATATCTTGATTAGCCTTATTAGAATAGCTGGTAAATATTTTATGATCAACACAGTAAAAATACTTTCATTCCTCGATTTCATTTATATCACTCAGGAAATTTATGAGAAACTTCTTCAAAAGAGAATGCAGATTAAACTAATTTTGTTCATCAAGGCTTGACTTTAATTTGTTACCTATCTGTAAAAACCCAAATGGCCTTCCTCCTCTCATGAGCTCCCAAATAAATCAACTGATTGCTGCGATAATAAAACTCAAACTCTACCATCAGGTTTAAGATGGAGAAAGTAATGATGCTAAAACGCGCTGAAGCGCTACTTCACGTTAAGTCATTTATTTCAACACTCTGAACACTCACCGCAGACCTTTATAAAAAGATTACAACTTTTATGTTGTAAATGCCATACTCCATAACTGACATTACAAGCATTCTTAATTTCTCTCAAACTCTCAGTAAAAACATTGTTGAATCATATGTTTACCTTTTTATTTTCAACAAAGAAAACTGTGAGATCACAGGGCTGTAAATGTTGATTTGTTCTTTCCATGTATAAAGATGGAAACCACTTTTTCCCCTGCTTTGCGTAAAAATTTGCAGGTCCTTTTGAACGGATTCTTCTTCTTTCTCTTCTTTTTGACATCATACACATCAACAGGTGTAACGGCAGCTGCAGCTCTGTCATGAGAAGAAATGGAGGCTGCGACATCAGTGGAGCCAGCAGCACTGGCTGATGAAGATCCTGGTGAAATGTCAAGGCTGAACATCTCTCCTTCTGAAAGTCCAAGACTTGAACTTTCAGGGAGTGAATCTTCTTTCTTGAAACCAGGCATTGATGATCTGTTCTCTAAGCCAGTGGGGGCTGAAACTTCTAAACCATCCTCATCACTGGAATCCAAAGTGTATGAGTGTCCATCACAGGAGTCACTGGAGGCTGGCTCTGTATCATCTCCATCACTGAGACTTGAAAGAGAGTCTCTGTCATAGGAGTCCCAGGTGGCTGGTTCTACATTATCTTCATCACTTGAGGTCTCAGTGTCTGCATCGTAACCACTGGAACTCTCAGTGTCTGAACCTCTACCAGTGGATCTCTCAATGTCTGAGGATTTGTCACAAACACTCTCATTATCTTCATCAGTACCGCTGCAGCACTCAGGGTCTGTCTCCTCATAACTGGAATCAGTGTCTGAGACTCCATCACTTGAGTCAGAAGTCAGAGGGAGATCTCTGACCTCCATTTCAGTTTTAGTCTTGCTCAGAGAATCATCTGGTTCATCATGATCCAAGCAGGAAATGGTCATGAACTGAATGGCCTCATCGGCATATGAGCTGATGTCCCCCTCATCTTCAAAGTGAACCATTGTGATGAAAGGGTGTTTCAAGGCTTCCCCGGGAGTGACTCTTCTGTCAGCATCCAGATGTAGACACGACTTCAGGAGACTTATGAATGCCATCCTGTCTTGATACTGAAAAGCATCTACTTTGTCTGCACATCTCAGTACTGCATCCTCCAAGTTCCTGAACAAGACAAAAAGGGTCGGCCAAACCTCAGGGTTGAGACCTGTTGCTTCCTTGTACTCCTCTGGTGAGTTTAGTCTCCATCCTGGACTGCTGGAGCCTTCTTCTCTGCTGAAATACTGCCAGGTGTTTATTCCAGCTCTCAGCAGGTGGTCCTCTGGCTGACCCAGCAGGTGCACCATCGCATTCATATTACGATATGCACAGGTTCCAGGGAAGAGGTTAATGCCAAAGTACAGGAACGCCATAACACATCCCACTCCCCACATATCAACAGCTTCGGACAAGGGGAGGCCCAAGGTTACCTCTGGAGCCCTGCAATGATAATAATAATAATACAGTAGTAACTTAATTTCTACAGCACCCTTAAAAACAGATTTTACAAAGTGCTTTAACAGACAAATCAAGAGCAGAATGCCTAGGAGGCAACATAACAACAGAAAGCCTGTTTGTGAGGCCAAACAAAAGCAAGACAAAGTTAAGATGAAATTAAAGTTAAATTAAAACACAAAAAGATGCAAAACAGTAGAAAGAAGACAGAATCATAAAAGAGATGGGAAGACTAAACACAGGTAAATCATGTCAACAAATAAATAGAAATGAGAGGCATAAAAGGAATAAAAAATATAACATCACATAATGTCATCTTGTCAATATGAATAACTAAGAATAAAAATTCTAAAAATAAAAAGATAAAAAGATGACATCATATGAAAGCCATTCTATAAAAATGTTTTTAGCAAGTGATTTAAAAGATGTCACTGATTCTGTGAGTCTTCTCAGGCAGGTCATTTCAAAGTCAAGAGGTCCTGATGGCAAAAGCAAGGTCACCTTTAGACTCATCCGTGTAGCAATGAAAAGAAAAGTTGTGACGCTGGATGGTTTGGCAAAGTGGAAGTATATAAATAGAGAATAAAAGTGGACCTAATGTTGAACCTTGTGGTACACCACAGGTAATCTGAGTTGTAGATGATTTGTACATACCTGTATGCACAAGCCTGTATGGTCATCCCAGCTTGCACTTTGCTCAGTGGAAGGGCCAGGCCAAAGTCGATAAGCTTCACCCTGAAGGGCTGATCCTTGTGGTTGACAAGCATTATGTTGTCAGGTTTCAAGTCTGTGTGAAGGATGCCGATACTCTTCAGGGCATCAAATGCAACAAGTAGCTGCTGGGTCACAGGGCGAATTTCATTGAGACTTAATGACATGCCCTCTCTGTCCCTAATCAGGTCCCAAAGGCTCCTATCAAGCATCTCGAAGGCCAGGCAAGAGACGTTGTGGAACCTGAAATGGTCCATGAATCTGACGATGTGGTCTTTCTCTGGGTCGAGAGCCCTGATTGCTTCCAGCATTTTCACCTCCCTTTGAATGAGATGTTCTTTATTACTTTTGTGGATCTTGACTGCCACAGTCTTGAACGTTGTTAAGTCAAGACACTTGGCAACTTTGCCAAAACATCCCTCTCCATTAAAGTCCATTACCAGGTAGCTGCTGGATTTGCTGAATAGTACATCACACTTCTGCAGAGGTGGCAAAAATACACCCATTTTTTTACTCAAGTAGAAGTACAGATACGTGTGTAAAAAAGGCTCTGGTAAAAGTACTGATTCAACTTCTTCACTCAAGTAAAAGTAAAAAAGTACAGACTGAAATGAACTCAAAGTATAAAAGTAGCTCTCTGCAGGACCTTTCTGCTGGCTGTTTCTGTACAAAACTAACTCAACCTCATGTCATATTCATATCTGTTGAAGACTAAATTAAACTTAAACCAGTCTAACTTCAAAAGGAAAAATGCTGAAAATAATTAGGTGTAATGGTATCTGAATCTGAATCTGTGTTTCTGTACCTGAAATTGTGTGGACGATGTCTTTTTGTTCTCTTCCTTTGAATGAGATGAGGTCGAAGTTGAAGTGGAGGAAGACATTTTTGCAGTCAGATGTTTCCAAATACTTTCCAAACACAGTGTCGTTCACTTCTCTTCTCACTCTGAAGGGAACCAGAAGGTAACTGACCAGATTCGGATGTTGGTGCCTTGATATCTGTAGCTCTCATTGTGACATCATTCTGACATTGTTCAGTTCTGTGACATAAATCAAAGCAGAGTTCTAAATTCTATAATTCAGTTCTTCTTTCCCAACTCTCCTTCTTTGAAAATAAATAAATTCAAAACAGCTCTACTGGTATGATTGTTAAACTGAACTGAACTGCACTGAAATAAATATCAAGAGCGTGCTGGTCAGGTAAGCAGTGTGGCACATGTGTTAAAGTCCCTAATTTAATCCCTTTATTGTCTATTTCTATTGCACATAATATTTACTTTAATCAAAACACCAACTTTTCCAACTGAGCCTATCATTGAATTTTTTCTGTGATATTTTGCTTTTCGGTGTTGCAGCATTGTTTTTAGCAAAAATGTGCATGAAAACAGGTGAATGGATTTGTTAATATTACACTAACAGGGAATTACCACCAGTGAAAGCAAACTAGCAAACACTGTTATTTGGTAATGAAAAGGTAAAACTACAATACTGAGTGAAAAATATAATGACTTACTATAGGAATATTTTTAACTATTATAGTTAGATATTAGACTTGGAAACTGGCTTAATGACCTTTTCCGCAGCATTTTCCTCCAGTTACTCCATAGGGAACTATGAGCTGCCAAGCATACTGGGAGATGTGTTCCCAGTGGGTCTTCCCTGGGGTCTCATTTCAGTCATTTGTGGTTGGAATACATTTGACTGGAAGCAGCCAGAAGGGTTCTTTACTGCTGTAGGTGCTTAAGTCATCTCAGCACCTCTTACTGTGAAAAACTAATTATTGATGTCTTGAAGTGAACTACATAAGCAAACAAGACCATCAGTAGAAAGATCGGCTATTTAGTTGTTCTTAATGCCTGCGACTGAGTCAGATTCTCCTTAAAATCAGAAGAAACGATCCTGTGATTATATTTTCTCAGGCAAAGTTGTATGTTAGCCACTTAAAAAGGAGCAGGAGGAGATTTTTATTTAGATAATTTAATTTTTGACATTGTAATATGTACAATATGTAGTAGCTTTAGCGTATTTTTTTTTATTTAAGTTCATTTGTTTTCATTACAGTTAAGAACTCAAACAATTCTTCTAACATGAAGTCCTTTGACTTGAAATGTTGAGTTGAAAGAATGTACTGTACAGAGTTAAATCAACTCATTAATCACATATATATGTGTGTATGATTACTGTAACTTGCTGTGTATCTCCTATTTTCATGTCTACGTGTTTTCTCAAGCACAACTGTATTAACGTCATGTTTATTTGACGAGAAAAGTTAAAATTTTAAGGCAGCCCGAACACAAACTTTTTGAAGTTAATACAAATAGTTTATTTGTACAGTGCGGATCTTCTTGAAGTCCTGAGCTGAGAGTTAATTTGCAACAATAGATTAACATCATTATTGACATGAATAATCTAACACCAGTGTTTTTAACATTAAAAAATTATTGAGGGAAATTTGAATATTTTGAGATATCTTATCAAACAACCCAACACCAGTTTGTTTGAGTGCACAAAAAAAATAGGATTTAGGAAAATAAATAAAAACAGAATTCAGTGTTTTAGTAAATGAACACTTCTCTTGGAAACAGCTCTGGGTTTTGCTTGGAAAAACACTGCTGGCATCAAAATGACAAGATTATGGACGTTCAACAGTGGCTAACATCCTCGGATTTTTCACACATCTTCTCGTGCATGACTGTTTCCTTTTTTCTTTTTTGTGTCTATTTACACCTCTGTGCTAACATCTGATAGCGTAAAGTGTCAGTAAATAAACAACATGAAGACAAGATGAATACACAGACTTTCAAATGTTGGCTGTGTGGGCGTGTATGTGTGAAAGAGAAAGACGAGAGAAGAAGAGCTGATTGTGGGCGTGCGGTAGGTGTTTAATCAGGTCTAGTAAGGAATCCGTGTATTCATTCTCCCCTGCGAGGTGGGAAGAGGAGACAGAAAGAGAGAAAAAAGAAAACAGCACCTGCTCCAACACACACAGCCTACCCATGCTATCTTGTGGGAAGAAATGAGGGGCTGGAGGCTGGTGGGTGGGATTACCAATGATTGAACCTTTAAGAGCTCTCCCTTCCTTCCTCACTCTCTTTCAGCAATTTCTCCATCTTTCTACACTAGATCCCTTCTATCCTGCCTGTCTCTCTCTGTCCCTGTCTATCTCATTCTATTTCTTAACTTAATGGCAGTGACTTATGTTTCTTAGTGGGAGAGGTGCTGTGTATAGATAGAGCTGCAGAGTTAATCAATGAAATGCACTGCTGCACTGCAGGAGAACTGGCTGAGGCCTGCCTAGCTCCACTACCCAGCTCACACACACACACAGAGTATACACACACAGCCTTGCCCGCGGCCTCCTACAGTCAAAGATCAAAGCACTGACAGTAAACGTAGACACACAGCTAATATGCCAATGCCTGCTCAGTCCTGCTATGAGATGCATGTGAGCCATTTCACCACTGTTATCTAATGACAAAGTTAAAGTGCCAAAACAGCTTTGGCGTACAGTGCATGTAAGGAGTACTTTTTAATCTTCAATTAAAGTGTAACTGCACCCTCAGGTCTGAGCCTAACTGAAAAATGAAAAATGCTAAACAGTGGAAAAGGGCTGCGAGAGGGAGGCGGGATGGGGGTGCGCAGGACTGCCACTGTAGGGGGTGTGGCCTCATGGCTACGTAGCAGGTAATGAGACACTGGAACACAGAGGCAGACTGAACACTGCTCAATGCAGCAGTAACAGATAGCAGTCTGAGCTAACCAACCGCAGGCAGCTATTGTCAGTCTCAAACTTAAAACACAGAGAAATGCTCAGAAAATGAGAGAGTCTGCCCGAGCTTTGTCATGAGAAGCACATTTTTGTAAAAGTTTCTGTGTTGTAGCTAGCTGAGCTAATGCTAGCAGGTCAGAGTCTAACCATATGTTCACATTACCAGCGACAAAGCTACAAAACCAGCTACATTGTTGCAGAGTGCTGAGAAAAGCTGAAGCCAACTCAACTTTAATTTGTGTTGGATGTCAGTGTCTGGCTTCATGTCACCAGCTTCCTTTGAAAATGACTTGATGATGCTTTGCCGCCAGTAACCTGAAGAGGTTCTGTGGTGTGTTTGCAGGCGAGTGTCAGTACATAGCCGTAACCCTACCGTTTATCTTTGGATCATCAATCCAGGGAAAGAATGCAGTCTGGTGGTGCTTCCACAGCTTTCAAAAGGGACAATATATATATATATATATATATATATATATATATATATATACATATATATCGATGGGGTTGTGGAAGACAACTCTGGAAGCCAACTCACAGCCAGTTGCAGAAGTTAGCATCAAATGTGGTATATACCAAGGAGATGCACTGTCCCCCCTGCTGTTCTGCATGGACCTGAACCCCCTCAGCCAGATCATCACCCCAAGAGTGGCTTTGGATACCAATTCCGAAGTGGGACAACAATCAGCCACCGCCTCTACATGGATGACATCAAGCTGTATGCCAAGAGTGAGCGTGACATTGACTCCCTCATTCACCTCACCGGGATATACAGCAATGACATTGGGATGTATACATATATATCGATGGGGTTGTGGAAGACAACTCTGGAAGCCAACTCACAGCCAGTTGCAGAAGTTAGCATCAAATGTGGTATATACCAAGGAGATGCACTGTCCCCCCTGCTGTTCTGCATGGACCTGAACCCCCTCAGCCAGATCATCACCCCAAGAGTGGCTTTGAATACCAATTCCGAAGTGGGACAACAATCAGCCACCGCCTCTACATGGATGACATCAAGCTGTATGCCAAGAGTGAGCGTGACATTGACTCCCTCATTCACCTCACCGGGATATACAGCAATGACATTGGGATGTCATTCGGACTGGACAAGTGTGGACGGATGGTGTGCAGAAGAATTAAGATGATCACCACTGAAGGGGTTGAACTACCTGAAGGCAACATAGCAGATGTTCAGGACAGCTACAAATACCTGGGGATCCCACAGGCAAATGGCAATCATGAGGAGGCAGCACGGAGATCAGCCACAGCCAAATACCTTCAGAGGGTGAGACAGGTCCTGAAGAGTCAGCTGAATGGCAAGAACAAGATCCAGAAAAGAATGATGAAAGTGGGACACGCACATCCCCGAGGCCCACTGGGTTGGGTGCTGGATCACAAAATGTCAAAATGAGCAAGGAAAAGAAGCGATCCGCACACCAAATAAGCTCCCTTATGCAATTTTATTAGCGTGACGTTTCGAGTCAATGCTCTTCCTCAGACTGCAGGGGTGCAAGATCCTGTGGGACTTCCAGTTCCAGACAGACAAACTGGTGATGGCGAACCAACCGGATATAGTGGTGGTAGACAAAGAACAGAAGACAGTCACAGTGGTGGATGTAGCGATCCCAAGTGACAGTAACATCAGGAAGAAAGAGCACGAGAAGCTGGAGAAATACCAGGGTCTCAAGGAGGAGTTGGAGAAGATGTGGGGTGTAAAGGCAAAAGTGGTCCCAGTAGTGATCGGGGCACATGGAGCGGTAACCCCCAAACTGGGAGAATGGCTCCAGCAGATACCAGGAAGAACATCTGAGATCTCAGTCCAGAAGAGCGCACTCCTGGGAACAGCTCCTGGTAGAGGCACAATACCGCCAGATTATATATATGTATATATATATATATATACATATATATATATATGTATATATATATCAGTTCATTCTATTTAAAAGGTGCGTAGTACCTGAAACCAGTTCTGCCAACATTAGCCCATACATGAGGGATATTCAAGGTTAAGTAGTTACTGGAAAGTGTACTGTTGTTGCAAGTTTTAAATGAGAGACGAGATGTGAGGTAGCTTGGAGGCTTCAACAGTCGAGCTTTATAAATGAATAACATGAGATGGCTATTTCCTCTTCACTGTAAGGAAGTCCATTCAAACGTGTGACACAAAGAACAATGATGAGTATGAATAAGTTCATCATTTGTGATGAAGCGTAATGCTCTGTGATACACAGGGCTTAACTGCTGAAGCGTTGATGGGGCAGCATGGCAATACAGAAATATAATGTATAAATAACTTTCCCCAAGTCATGCCTGCTCTTTATTGAGCACAATCCAATTAATCAGAGGAAGTAAAAGTTCTGTTATCACAAAGCTGTAACTTTAAATATGAATCTTCACACTTGAGCTGTGAATTTTCACACAAACCTTGGCTCATATTCACAAAAGGCTGTACGTCACTGCCATAAAATGTGCTGTAGAGGAGAACACATTTATTTAGGTACAGCAGAATCATCAAAACTTCCCTGAATAGTTGCTCATAGTTGTGGGATTTCTTTTGTCTCTGAATCTCATGTCCTCCCTCTGCGGGATCTTTAGGTGAGCGTCCACACCAACAAGCGTCCACATTTCAGCTCCACTAAGCATGCTGGGATGCCATGTGAGTTTTCACATCAGTCAATACGACTGCGCCGCTGCCCAACCTGTTTCTTTATCTTCACAGGGAGACACCCTACAATCTATCCAGTTTATCAGCGAATCCAAATTAAACAAATCTCACCACAGCTTGTGCCTGTCCTCTGGCGTTCCGTTCATTAATTAGACGTCTAAAAATATCAAACCCCTCCAAGACTTAATTAACCCATCGACTCCATTTGGTAGCTGGTGCATGCCTGTCTTTGGAGGGGAGATGAATGACTTTTATCAGTGTGTGTGTGTGCGTGTGCATGTGTGTGTGTGTGTATGTGTGTGTTGAGTTTGTGTTTGTGTCTGTCAGGGTGTGTATCTGTGTGTTCAGGTTTGTGTCCGTTGAATAGAAGGCATCGCAGGGAGCTTGTATCATCTTAATTCATGCATATCTTTCACTGCGTGTTTCTGTGTGTCTCTTGTTGCGGAGGTGAACCTTTTTGTGCTCCTTTCTGTGGTAATTTGCCATTACCTTTTCTCATGATGAAACACCACAGCCTTGCAGTGAAATTTTGCTGCCGAGCTTTACAGACCTAGAAGACACGCAGTAATCCCCATCAATCATGCTAACGCCACAACATACTGTAGATGAAACAGTCAAGGCTGCTTTGACCCAGCATACTCTGTGATTAACAAAGAGTGGGTTGTAATAAAGCCATAATTGATCAATTATTCATGCCGTTTTGATGTGATGTGACATTTGTTAGAATAGTAATTGTGGGTGGGCGTGTATTGATGCCAGAGGTTAGTAGAATTAGTGTCACGGGGGAAGTCGTTTTAACAGGATGTAAATGAATGGTTACCTTCAGTGCTGCTGATGAATTTTATGTCTCATAAAAGTGGCATGTCTGAATAGAGAATCCCAGCTGCTTTTCAGCAACACTTTATTTGAAGAGGTGTGCTTAAGCCTGTCTTTACGCTGTCTTAACCATGTCATGACACCTGTCTTGAACATGAATGAATGTTGTCATTAAGTGTCATCTGGTAAATTATGTCATTTTCAATGCAAAGTTGACATTGATTTCTTTGTCATGACAACGCGACATACTTGAAGAAACTGTTTAGCTTTGTGTTTTAATGTTGAATTAACATGCTTGGTTTTGGCACTGGCTGTCATGAGCCCATTATAAGTGTGCCATGAATATTTTCCTTGACCTCAAGTGAAGTGGTACATTTGGGACTTGTCATAAAGATGTCATTAAGTTTTATGAGGCGTTTTTCTTGCTGGGTTTGGCTCCTTGCACCCCAGGGCTCAGTCAGCCAATTCAGCAGTTAGCTCCACGGCTAAACAAGCTAACTAGCTAACACCAGCTACAGATGCATACAGCGGTTAGCCTACTTTAGCAACAAGTGAGCAAGCTAACTGCTATCTGTGCATCATTTATGATGAGTCCAAAATGTACCACTGTACTTGAGGTCAAGGAAATTGTTCATTACACACTTATAATGGTCTCATAACAGTCAGTGTCAAAACCAACCACATTTTTGTCTTGGTTATTGTCAAGCAAAGACATTGGCTTGATTAATTTCAAGTTGCCAACAAAGGCATCTCAAACAATGTTAACTTTGCATTAAAAATGACATAATTGACCAAATGACACTTGATGACAGACAACAGTCATAAACATTCAAAGGCTGTTCATAATAGATGAAGTGTTACCCATAATTTTATGCATATAAAACTAGTGATTTTTTTTTTTTCAACAGTGCATTGTTGGAAAGGATTGTTTCTGTTGTCATTTCTATGCAAATAATAATAACATTTCAATTGTTATTTTCCAATGGATGACATTTGCATCAGAAAATGATTAGAGTCATGTGTCTGACGCATTAGTGACATTTTGGTGCAGCCTATCTCTTCCTGACATTTGCCACAGCCAGTCAGCTGCCACCCAGTTTATTGTGAACCTGTGAGCTGTGAGTTAGTCACTGATTGGCAGAGGAGGAAAGTTTTAAAAAACACACAAATTATCAGTATAATCTCACATTTATACAGTATTTAATCATTAATCATTAATAAAGGTTAGAATGCTATTTTAAAGTCCTTCATCGGTGCAGCTCTGGTCCTGTAAAGTCAAAGAAATATGGACCCAAGTCAGATTTAACTTAATGAAATCTAGAGCCGGGTGGATTGGCACCGCGCCGAGGCTGATCCGGCTGCCAAGATGTTAAAGTGACGGATGGATACGGCATCAGAGGAGCCTTCAACTTCCACACAGAATTTAATGATTACTGACAATGTCATATTTTATGAGTGCAAATCATTGACCATGGAAATGCGTGTCCAGCGAAAGCCTCTGACCATCCCACACAGTCAGCAGAGTGCAACAAGGTAAATCTAAAAAGGAAAATAGAAAACAGGCGAGGAGAAGCAAGAGAGACTTGTGCTTTTTGAAGGCGTCTGCACCTCTGTTGTGTTGTGTTGTATCATCCATGTTTGTTTATAGGGGAGGCTAGGACCCTGATTCAGCTGCTACTGTTGTTATCACAGTAATTGAACTCTGTTGTACTGTTTAACTAAAGCGAGAAAATCAGAGAGTGCGTGAGTCACGGAGAGAAATAGAAAGAGTGGTTTCGTGTGTAATGAGCTTGGGAACAATCATCATCAGTTCATTCCGTGAGTGGGTGAAGTTAGCCCAGCAGATTTTAATAAGCTACACCACCATCTCCAATACAGAAACCTATTAGGATCATATAATAACATTTCTACATGTTGTATAATGGCATGTACCATAATGGAGTCGCATTTTTCTTTCACACCAAGACCGCAATTCGGAAAATAATTTTGCTCCACATGATCTCTATTCACAAATGTTCTGATATAACTATTATGTCAGTAATATGCTCTGTTTGAAATGGATTCCAATGACAAACATGCCCATCTGAGCAAAGCATACGAAAATAATGTTAAAGTGCATTAACCTCGACTTAGTCCTGTCAGAGCACCTGTATGCCAGATGCACTGTTTGTCTTCCTGCTCGCTCCACACTCAGCGTTTAAGACTGCTGTGATGCCGCTCATTCGGTGTGAAATACTCACTCCATATGTAGTAAAGACAGGCGGCGAGCGCGAGCGAGCATCCTTTTCTCACTCTGAATGGGATAATAGTGATGCTGACGTCTGGATACTCAATTACCTGGTTTAACGAGTGGAAGAAAATTGCTACATGTAAACTGCCTGGCTTGTTTTGATGGCAGGTTTCCATGTGCGATAGCTACGACAGGGTGAGCAAAGATAGCTCCTTTTCTCTATTTTTTTCAAGGTTTCTCTCTCTTTTTTTTTGCCAGTAATTATGATGAACAGGCCAGCCAAATTTATAACAGTGTTTCTGTCACAGTTTTCAGCAGTTTGTAACCTGGCCAAACTAGAGAAAAGCTGAAATACTGAGCAGCTGTGGAAGCTGTGAGAAGCTTTTAATGTGTGTTGACTCATTATGAAAATGGTCTTGTGTAACTCAATGGATGGAACTAACTGTGCCAGAGGTAGGGGGTTCAATTCAAGTGTCTATCAAATGGCACATTACTTCAACACTGGAAAATGTTATAACAGTGCTTTTTATGGTTTTAATGTTCCACCATTGCTTCGTTTAGATTTATATGGTCCTCTATGAGTTAAGAAAATCTCAGCCTTTTTATTGTATATTCAAGATTACATAGTTGTTGCCATGCAGAGGTAGCAATATAATGTAATTCACAAGATGTACTGTTATGACCTTTTACCTGCTGTAATGTTGGTTGGAAGACAGGCAACATGTAAAATCTTGCAAAGGAGTCATCTGTGATTCATAACAATATCTGTTGGAAAATTTATAAGCGAGGCTGGCTTTTTATAACTTCAGTAATGTGCTTGATGTATATTATGCCTGATTTATAATGTGCCTGAAATGTGGCGGACCTGAGAGGCCTCAGTGACCTTCAGATTAGAATGCTTCATGTTTTGTGTCAGGAGTGCCTGCCTGTCCGATGGACCTTGAGAGTTTCCAGTCTCATGATAATTATGAGCAGAGAGACAAATTGTTGCTCACATTATCTGGTGTCATGATGATACGTGATTCTGTAAGATGTCAGACATACTGTTTGGTATGAACTGTGCCCACGTGTTCACACTATACCAAGCTCTTCTCTGTAAAATCATACTGTATATTGAAGTAAGAACAACTGAGGCTCCTCAGGTTCAGTCTTTTGTTCATCAAAGTGAAGACTGACCAGAAGTAATAAATATATCCAAGGAAAATCCCTCTGAAACACAAAGGTGATATTTATCTTAACAATAGACCAAAAAGCATAAAGTGAAAGGTGTCACGTGTCATGCCGAACTCAGAGATTTTCATCCAATGCTGCAGTTCCCCTCAGCTCTATTGCGCTTTTTAGCATAATTTAGCTAATTCTTTGGTGACGCTGTTGTCTCAACACTCTCATACCGCAATTTTCCACCACAGCAGGCATCTCTTTTATTGAACCTCTAAAAAGCCTCTGTACTCTTCCTCATCAGCACCAGATTGCTGACTGGCAAAGTTAGTGACTAGCTGGTGAAAATGGTTTAGCATTTAGTAGCTAGACAGCCAGATATTTCCCTCCTGAGTTGGTGGAGACCAAATCAAAGTTAAAAGGGGTGTGAATATTGGATTTATATTTATCAGGCAGCTGGAAATATTACAAATTCAGATGTTGCTTTGTGGCTGCTGAACATATAAATAAACAGTCAGCTGTTATGCTGCCATAGCTTTATAAAAGGATAATATGACAGTGTCGTGGTTTACAGCTTCTTGCCAGAAAATCTGTTATTACATTGACAGTTTACCCTCCCCATGTCACCCAGGTGCCCCAGGATGACTGGGGGGGTTACCCTGGTGATGGGAAGGATGACGAGATCCCTTGTCGTCGGATGCGGAGCAGCAGCTATGTTAAAGCCATGGGGGACGAGGAGAGTGGAGAGTCGGACTCCAGCCCCAAGACATCGCCTCAGAAGTCAGTGCGGCCTGACGCCCTGGTCAAGGCTATCATCAGACCCAGGGACCTGCTGGACTCCCAGAGGTACAACATACACAGTCTTCTTTTGTTGCTTCTTTTGTTCTCTTTGCTTTTTCTCACATGTCCCTGTTTATGTATCCACTCCACCTCCAGAGTAGATTTACTGACTCCATCTTAACATTCTCAGTCTTAATTTGGGTCCTGAAATCTTAAAGCTACTATAAGGAACTTATTATACAGTGGCTTATAATATTTTGTTGATTTTTGAGGCCCCTGCAGACAAAAGCAGCAGTGTTTCTGCCACCATAACCACAAAATATAAAAATAAAAACTCCTCCTGCTTCATTTTAATTGGCTAACATACCACTCACTGTACCTTTGGCCGGGAACATGTAAACACAGACTTGTTTCATCTTCATCTGAAGGTCTAGTTAAATTATACAGGTCATACAGAGGCATCAGTAATAAATTCAGACTGTTTCTTGACAAGCTAAATCTCCTTATAGTAGCTTTGAAGTAACGATGTGTAATGCTGCAATCCATTGCAAGTTGCAAGTTGATCATTCCAAGTTGGTTTTCCTCACTTTCACTTTTTCATTGAACTTTTACATGTCAGAGTTCTAAATACAATAGATTGCAGCATTAGATACTTTTTTTTGATTATATTGACTGTCAAGGTTTTTTGTTTGTTTGTTTGTTTTTGTTTTTAAAACAATTCCTGTCAAAAAATTTACAGTCTATGCATTTGTTAATGCCCATAGATCTTAGTGTTCCTAAGGGTGGGATTAACTTGGGATCCAACCTGGGAACACTAAGATTTTTAATACTACCACTGGGGATGCCAAAGACAAAAAGTTCTGCATATAGTGGCTTTAAGTATACTAATCTCCCAGTGGGATGAGATAACTCTTTTTGTTTCTCATGTACTTCTAGAAAAATCGAGAAATGCCACATATTAAAATAATATGAAAAATGATTATAAAAATCCTGAAACAATGTGATTTGGTGGAATGGAATTATCTCTGTGCACTAGGACATTTCGTATTATTTTTCGAGACATGCTTCTGTCTGTGCCTATTTTGAGAGTACACCTTTTCTCGGCTTCCTATCTATTTATGTTGTAAGCGACATCATACTTGTTATTTATTTGCTCTATTACATTCCCTCCAGCAGTGTTGACAGTTTTCTTATGGTGCTGCCCCACCACTACATCAGTGTCAAGCACTTGATAGCTGAACCCTGTACTCATTAGAATGCCTTAATGGGTATTCATATCAGTGTCTTCAACCGTAAGAAAGTGTTGGGTGCGTTCTTCTGGGATGTGTCCCACTAAATGGTGAGGAAATAGAGGGCTTTTGTTTTGGTAAGTCGGCGGCGGAAGAAAATGCTCATAAGAGGATTACACGATGAGACAAGCTGAAGACAATGTCACAGAAAAATAAACACAAGAAACTATGTTATGGAGAGATACAAGGAGTTTTATTGTGATTACAGCATTAACACATCCATTAGATTAGGGTGAAATAAGATTATAGAGTTCTTGCCCCAAAAAAGAGTAATAGAATAAAGAGTAGCCTCATCTGTAGTAATGTTATAACTGAGAGACCTTTTATAGCAGCTTTTCCCCCCAGGGTATTTGCTGGGGTTATCATTAACATAAATATTAAGATTATCTACCTTTCTCCATATTTATTTGTGCAAAGCCAATTATAGTAGAGTAAGATGCAGTAATGATAGACTGCAGGGGTTACTCTAAAGCTGTTTAGGTCAGAATTGAATTCCCCTTTCTATCCTGCTGCTTTGTTGTATATTGTATGTCCTGGTGATTGTCTGTTTTATCTTTACGCTCTGCCTTTGCCTCATCCTCGGTTGCACCTCTCATCCTATCTCCATCTTTATTTCGTTCATTTTCAGCATGACACATGGCACTGGATAGACACCATTCATAAACAGACAACACGGATGCCATCACCTGTCATTTGATGTTTTTTTAAAAAATCCCACCTTCCATTCCTTCCAATAGTTTTTGGATATTCATTTTTCAATTATGAATCCACAGGTGAAACTATTCAAATGTTAATTATTGCCTTATTTCACTCCCTATTGTGGTTTTAAAAGTGTATTGTTATAGTGCCTCAGATGACGAATTATCACATTGTGCATGGCAGATTCATCTTTTCCAGAGATATGGTTGGGTTTTTTTTTTAAGATTCACTGTTGTTCCCCATTCAAAGGGGCCTGTTCCTCTTTGTTCGCAGCAGAATGTGAAAACAGTAATTACAGCTGAAATTCTCAAGCCTATTCCTATTTTAATAATATGAGAATTTTAAAAAATATCCTAGGCCTGCTCTTTCAAAACACAATCTTCTTTATCTGCCTTTGCTGTGCTTCGTGAGCGGTGCATATCATTAAGGTGCACTTACCCATCAAGGTTTGAGTTTAGTGTGAGAGTCCCAATCAAAGGCCTCCAGCAGCACTTCTGGTAATTTTGTCACCAGGAACAACTGTGGTGCAGTTTGACGTAAAGCTTGGTCTAAGAGGAACATGCTTTAGTTAAATCACCTGTTTTCTGCACCATCACTTAAAATCAGTGTGCTTTATGCGTTCTGATACTCATCAGCTTATTAATTAAAATAGTCTGCTGCTCCCACAAATCAAAGACTCAAACTGATGTCATTATGTGGATTAAGTGGGGTTTAAACAATCTCGTCCAACCCCAGTTATGTTTATATCGAAAGTGTCCAGGTAGATTTGAATAGGGCCATTTCCTGTCCGCGCTTCCCCTTCCTCCAAAATATAAAGTAATCCAGCCCACAAAATTATGTTGTTTTATTAAATAATTTTTTTCTAGTTGTTTCATACCAATTTAAAATACCTCTTCATCTACAATTGAAATGAAAACACAATTTAGCGCTTGACTTAAGCACAGACAAAGCCAACAATGCTCCGCTACCACATTTTCATCAGGCAAATAAAAGACCAATTTGAAGTGATAGAAGAGTTGATGTATTTGTGTCCAATACACGGCTAACTAAAAAAGCATAGAAACTGCTGATTGTTTTTTGTGGAGCGTGACATTGATATGCAAGAAATGGAAATAAAGTAAATTTTGAGAAATATTGCGCTTTCTTGTAGTTACTTGAAAGATGAAGTGGTCTTCCCATGGATGCCGGTGGTGGCCCCAAGCCAGTTTAAGTGTGAGACCCCTGCTTTATACAGAATATAGAATATATACTGTATATAAACACATTTTTTGAAATGATCCGTCAAAAGTGGTTAAGATTTGTGACAAATATATGTAATGGGGGCAGAATATTTCACAGTTTAAGAATGAATCAGGTCTAAAATAATACTGGGGCACTGAAACACTAAACTTTAACGAGTAGTTTTAATAATCAGAAATAACTATAGATTTAAAAAATATGCATTGAGCAGAATATATGTATATATTAAACCAGAATTAATGAATTTAATGAATGAATGTATGCATTAATAAAAATACCAAATAAGCATAAAATGGTGCCTTGTGTTCTCATTTTGCACATATGAGACAGTATATGCCAATAACAATATAGACAATATAGCAGTGATGGGCAATAGTGGTCAGCAATACTGGTCCAATAATATCAGTTGCAGTCTAGTTCTGAATTCATTATACAATTGGTCTAAGTAACCAAAATCCTTCCTCTTCTGTAAGTGTCATGACAGAAGAGAAATTTGGTTTATACAACTCAGGACATCCTGACATCACCTGCATAGACAACTGACAGCTGAAAAGCTGATACAAGCATTATTCCATCAGCCTCACATAATGAATTACCTCTCAGTTAAATCAGATTAAATGTTATGTAAATATTTGGTCTACAGAAAGAAAAAGAGAGGAAGAAAGAAAGACATCCATGGGATTGTGAAAATTGTGACAATATAATGACATAGGAGACAGTTACAGGTACTATGGGGGATGATTGCTAGAATTGTTTTTATAAAGACTACAATCATACAGCTAAGGCTTAGGATGCTGTTGCTCCATCTGTTGGAGCACAGTGAGTATATGCTACTTCTTTTCTCACCGTGCAGTGTGTTTTACTCAAGGAGGTTTGCTGGACTGTGTAGAAAAACTCCACAGGGCTGCTGCAACTTCTGCATAAATCACACCATGTGTCTTTTCTGCTTCTGGTCTGCACGAGCCCAAAGGCAAATAATCTGACATAAATTGTCGACATTATGCAAAGACGACCTTGTGTCTGACCTCAGTGTAGAGTGCGTCCTGTGACAGACACGTAGCTGCAGCATGTGTAATGTCAAACAGTCACAGTAAGAGACAGTGATACTGACTAACAGTGATGATTCCCTCATTCTTATTGTCATATCCTCCTCTCACTCCTCACGCCGCCGACCCCGTACTCATTGCCATTCAGCAGAGGTTTTTAAATTGCTGCTCTCTCGTACAGAACAGCCTTTTCCCTGAAAGCTTAGAAACTGCAGCGGGCAACACCCACAGAATCTGCTAATACGCATCGCCACTGTTAAGCTGACCCTGATGAAAACACGCGCATGCATACACACTAACAGAATCGCTAAGTATTTCTGGCAGTGTTCGTGATGTCTTTCTGCAGGATGACAGGAGCAGGAGGAAGGGCAGCACAGACATTCAGCTCTTACAATCATGGGCCACAAGTAGTGCCTGTTCATGCTTACATAATAAGCCAGATATTCATCCCGGAGGATATATAATGACGAATCGAATGTTATTGACTGCGATCAGGCAGGATCATAATGATATCTGTCATAGACGATGCAATTGTTTGGCCTTTTTTATGAACATTTACATTTATGAAGTAATGTATGAGGCAGCCACAGTGAGGTATGCTCCCTTTTCCCACATCTTGCAAAGCTTCCCCTGACTATCCCTTTTTGAATAGCTGTAAACAGTGAATGATTTATGAGGATGCAACAGCAGGAAGGGCTATCAGTTGCAGTTATTGTACTCCAAGGCCCCTCTGAATTATGGTTCTCTCTGTGGTTAGACCGAGAGTCTGCTGGGCCCTGCTGAAAGAAAGATATTGACCTGCATGGATCAGGCTGTGTGGCCTGCCTCTGAGTCCATTGACTACAGCAGCAGCATTGTTGATATTTAGGATGTCATTACTGGAGAGTCCTGATACTCCTCTAAGAATGTCACAATTGTGATATCTCAGAAATATCATGTTTTTACTAATCCCAACAATGTGAGACTGGTTTAGTGCAGTACTGGAGCGATCAATCATTTGGGTCGATATAACAGCCAATATTACCTTCACACAGATATTGCTGTATGTGTTGGCCCATGAATAACAAGAACTTGCGGTACAGAAATAGAAGGGTAAAAGATACGTGTGAGGTCATTTAATAAACTGTGTTTCCATTACATAGCGACCACTGACAAGTTCATTTTTCAGCTCTAAAATGTCCCACTCAGCAAATAATGCTCACAACTCTTAGAAAAGGCTAATTTAGGAGATAAGATGAGATAAGATCACATTTTATTGATCTCAGGAGGAAAATTTTGCATTACAGCAACATAAGGACACCAGTGGAGATGAGAGGAACAGGAAACAGATGCGTAAAGATTTTCTGAATCTTTTAATGATATTATAGATTGTAGATGTCAGATGATGAGAAACGTTGTTCTTTAACGGTTGGACTATTTGCCCACGCTGTTTTTCACAAAGTGTTGAACTTTGGCCTATCCTTGCATGTGGACATCTGAGTCTTTGTATGGCCTTTGTATACCCAGTCATGAAATTACCACCTCTTATTACTTAACCAGTTTACAGATGTAGTGCTCCATACCACTGTTTTTTGAGCATTCCACAACTTTTCTAGTCTTTCGTGGCCCCAGTCCCAATGTTCTTGCAGCTTGTTGCAGGCATAAGAGTGAATATTTACAAAAAGACAATAATGTTTTAACATTAATAACTTTTTCTTGGTACTGTTTTCATTTAAATATAGGTTGTACAGGATTTGCAAATCATTTCATTGTTTTTATTTATGATTTATACAGTGTCCCAACTTTTTTGGAATCTAATGCAAAGCCAATAGTGTAGTTTTCATAATCCAGATCAAAGTGATATAGTTTATACACTATATTTTAAATTCATACTCATATTTTTTATTTTTTGTAAACAAAGAAAAAAAACTTCAAAAATGTGGTATCAATCGGGCTGCAGTTTAGCTGAAAACACGGGCCGCTTCAAAGTGCAGCAAGAGGTGATTGTCAAAACTGTGAACTTCATTTCCCATAAATCAGCTCACACCAAGGACTACATGGCAAGCTTGTGTTTGCAAACCAGGCTGCTCTGTGATCGTGTAATGCCAAAGAATACCAAAGGGACAGGCAACCAAATGGTGGTGTGGCCAGCTTTGTAGAAAAAGGGGAAATGCTCAGTGTTGTTGACAACAATTGTTTCACACTCCAACATTTTAATTCACCCATTTGGACAAAGATATTCTTGACTTTTTATCAGATTTGAATTGGACACAGTTTACACAGAAGTTGTGTCCAGTGCCATTTTAAATGTGTCTCTCATCATTTGCTCAGAAGTGAGCCTATTTTCATTTTTTGCATTCTTGGCACCACCGTGCTGTGATCTGAATCTGTTACTGTTTTAAGTCCACACATAAGAGGCTCCGCGGATGCGAGTGCCACCTGACATGAGAGCTCTCAAGCTATTATGGTTCATTGGGCTTGTTGGGATGGAATTAGATTGGATTCAAGACAGACATGGCGTAGGTTGGATTTCCTCTGCTCTTGTAGCAATTTGATGTCCCGTGGGGGCATTCAGATGGGCCAAACACAAATTTGACAGCAGCGGCTCCCTGAAGCAAATCATGTTAAAGTGAGAACAGCCTGTCAGGTTGTGTCACCTCCCTCCATCTTTCCCTCTTTCAAGCTCTCTGTCGCTCTCGTGGTTGACAGGATCGCCTCTTTGTTACTCTCATCAATAAGGAATACATCACAGTCACAGGCCCACTGAGCTGGAACAGCCTGTGCACCAGAAAGAAAGTTAGATGTCAATGATTGTTTTAATTAATAATCATTTACACCCCCCAGCCACCCTGCCATTACAGCTTCACCCCCGGGTTCTGTATGTCCTGTAAGCCGCGGAGCCGACAGCTATGACAAATTGAATATGAATCAGCTTTTCTGTGCCATAGTAGGACCTGCCAAAGATGTTTAAAGAATGTATCAATGATGATGGGAAGTGAATGACATGTGGCAGATTTCACTATTCTACATTAGCATAATGAGTCACTGAATCAGTCAGTAATGATATGTCACATCTGATAGCAGGCTGCGTTGATACACACGCACACACATGCACTGAAGAATACCAATAATTAACCTCTGTCTCCGGCAACCTAACTTCTTTTTAAATGACTGTGGCCCGGTCTCTAAACACCACAAGCCAATCAATCCCATCCATTTTTTGGCAGTTTATAAAATAACTCACATTTGTTTGCCCCTCATCCCTGATTAGCTTCTTGAAGCACCATAATTAATCAAAGTTAACACTGGCAAAGCATTCGATAATTCCTGATTCGACATAATGTAATTACTCATTCACAAAGCATTGGGTATGAGCATTTTCCCTCAGATCTCAAGGTCAAAGCAGAATTCCAATCCATTGATTTGTGGCTGCGCGGGACGTGTCATGCATACTGTAGTTAGCCTACTTTTCACTTTCCAAGGCTTTTTCTCGACACATTTTTGCCTCCACTATGAATGTAGGACTTAATAGTTTGGCAAAAATCAACCATTTTTGTCTCCTGCTCCCTAATGTCCCCATTCAGAATCAACTGCTGGATATGGCTCTTGATCTTTTGGCATACAGCTTGAACAGAACCAAGAGAATACTTGATAGAAAGAGTTGTGTGTGTTTTACAAGACAGAGTGTATGCCATGAATCAGAGGTGGGACCAAGTCATTATTTTGCGAGTACGTGCTCATGTCCCATGTCAAGATAGACAAGTCCCAAGTTCTAAACTATGAGTTTCAAGTATAAACTAGTGCGCTCATTAAATGTAACGCAATTTTAACAACTGAGCCTTGACTTACTGTTCTGTGTGCTTCAAATGCTGAACAAAGTTGGAAGTTATTGTGTCTCCATCTGTTATTTTCAACCCACAAGTTTTGCATAGGCTACTGCAATTCATTTTTATGTTGACCACCGCATAGTTTTTGTATGGGAATGAAATTATCTTTGGCATAATTTTTTCCAGCTGGAGCTTAATAACATAACATTAGTTAGTTCTCTCCTTCAACTTCATTGGATGCTGCCAAATTACTTTAAACAAAGTGAATCTCAAGAATTGTGTCAACAAACATGTCATCTTGCTGAGAATAAATAATGAATGTTAGTTGATTCAGGAAGTAAGGGACATATGAGTGTCATTAGTGCTAAATTAACCCCAACAGGGTGGTGCAGCACATGTCTGACATGAAGAGGAAGGATCTTGAATCACCCTGAAGTGACATTATGCTGCTTAGTCCACAGTTATTTACTTAAAATATTATTAATTTCAAAATAATTTTATTGCACCTTCAGAGTCTATGATTATAACTGCGTCCATAGCAACAGTCCACTATTCAGAAATAACTTGGGATGCTATAATTGACCTATCAGAATCAAGTATTCAACAAAGCCGTGTAATGAAGTGATTGGTAGCACACTTTTTAAAAAACATACTTTTTAATCTTTGGGCTTAGGACAAGGTATCAAATATTTTTAAGTCAAAAACCTCAAATTGGAGTTAAGTCACAAGTCATGGGTATTAAAGTCCAAGTCTTTTTTGATTTTTTTCATGTTGAGTATAAAGTCATGTAACTCGAGTCTTACTCGAGTCCAAGTTATGTGACCTGAGTCCACATCTCTGCTATAGATACACTGATTGTGAAGTGTATTAAACAGATTGACTTTTTTTATTCCTTTCCTCAGGTTTTTTTCCCACCAAGATGAGATTCACTCCTCTTGTTATCCTCCATCACACTGGGAACATATAATTATTCTCCACAGGCCGTCTTACTACATTATGTGTGTCAAGAAAGAAACGCATCTGCTGATTTCCACACTCTGGACTAACAGACACATTTCCCTACAGCCTCATTGTAGCTTCATCCCTTTGCTCTCAAGTTTGTACTCATGTCAGTACATACAGTACATTAACCCTTCTTCTGAAGTCTTCTCTTCCTGCAGCATCTTTTTTTGTGCTTTAGAGATGTCCTTGTTCATGATCTATGCACTGTTCATCCAAATACTTCAAACCTTTCTTCTTAGAAATGAGGACACAACAGCGAATGTCAATGCTGTTTTTCTTTTTTTGTAACCACAGAAAGAGTACTTTTCATTGGCAGCGTGAAAGGCAGGAAGTGTGAGATTCCCATCTTCCCTTGCCTTTATATTGGCCAACAATGGAAGTGCATTAGCACCAATCAGAGACATCAGAGGAAATTTGCTCTGGCATGATTTGATTAAGGGCCAACGCATTCTCAAAACAGCCTCCCTTCACTCAAATGACGATAATAGACATCTCTACAGGCGGGGATGGATGAAGTATGCCTCAGTACTGCCTCAGCCAGTGCACTTACATCTGATCTTGTCAGCTAAAAAGCTCCACTAAGTTTCATTGCTCAGGGAAGGATGTTAGGTAGGCTTTTTTTTAGTTTTATTCTCATTTAGTTCAGTTAACCTAATTAGCCACACTGGGAAGGAATGTGTGCTTTATAATGTAGTGTAATTGTTTTTTGTGTGCGACATTTCATTGTTGAGTTTGTGTTATAATTTTTGGTCAGTGATGAGTGTGTGTGTGTGTGTGTGTGTGTGTGTGTGTGTGTGTGTGTGTGCGCACAAACAAAACTCATAACACACTCCTCATTACGTTGTTTCATTTAAGTTATTGCCTTCACCTGGCAATCCTGTCTGCCAACTAAATGTAACACACACTTTAATCATGCCTCTGGGGCCATGCTGGTCATGTTGTATCACCCTAATGTTTGCAGCACTTTGGTGAAAACTCCCAAGCAAACATTCAGTTCACCACAAACACCATACAGAGCCAGCTCCATTCGACTTGTGCCCAGTGACGTCACATCCATCCAACAACTCCCACTTGTGGGATCCAGTAACTCTGTTTTCTTTTCTACCCACAGCTCTTACCGCCTGGATAAAATCAACAGTGACATGCGTAACTACATCACCAATTTTGCTGCAGACTTAAGGTGAATACAGGCTCAGCGCCTCCCCTCCCCTTACCTCTCTGTTGCTGCCATGTTGCAGTGGTCAGACGACAGAGCCAGCTGGCTCACTGCCCTGCTGACATACCCAATATGGACGCCTCACAGAGCAAACACTCAAGACGAGTCAATGAGAGGTCACCTGGGGCAATGTGCTCACGCTGGCAAAGCCTAAGGCGCTGTTAAACATAATATAGATATGATCTGACTCACTGCTATACATTACACCTGCATACAGTTGCAAGTCTGTCTTTATGAGAAAATATTAAAAAGGAACTAGTAACATTGTTGTTGCATTGTTTTGAGAGATTGATCACATTAAAGGGATAGTTTAGATTATTTGAAGTGGGGTTGTATGAGGTCACAGTTTGGACAACAGCCAATCAGACCACAGGGGGGATTTTACAACAGCCAATCACAAGAAAGGTGGGTTTTTACAATAGCTAACACAAACAATCTAATTGATCAAGGCAGAAACAGACCAGCATTTGGCTTATATGACGGCAGTTTGCCACAGAGACAGAGTGCAATGCGTCATACCAAGCCCACTGGAGGGAAACGGTGCCACAAAAACATTGGATTTCAGCATTTCAAAAAATTATTTTAGCACCCAGAGACCCCCAGAGAGGAAATGTTATACTGACAAACTCAATATTGTCTATATATCACAGTCATAACTATTAGATTAAATCACCAAGTAAGATCAAAACCAAGCCTTTTATAATTTAGTTAGCTTTAATTTCTACAATTTGTCTGGACACATCAGCAAATAGCAACTGTATAAAGTCATTGAGTACCAAGATCCTGCAGTCGTCCCCATTCTTTCTGCTGACATCTCACATCTCTATCCACTTTTGTCTTCTTAAATGCTCAGTTTTTTGGAACAGACGGTTGTAAAAACTTGGTCCTGGGTTCTTTATCCTGGTGGTAGTGCATCCCACTATGCAGCAACTTTTTTTTTTGCATTTTTCTGTTGTTTGCTAGCAGGCAGAAACGACAAGGGGACACCTTCACGCAATACAAAGTCAATGGAGAGCAATGATTCCCCTCCAATGTGGGCAGGATTTAATTACACTCTATTGGAAAAGGCTGTCTGGCACAAGGTAAAGGGGTGAAAATATTCTAAGTATAGGGTACACTTAAACTGATATTGATTTTTGTATGTGGGTCTTTTTCAAGTGGCTAAAATACGTTTTGCTGCTGACCCTGTCCACAGCAGTGCAGTGCTTAGCTTCCATGCTGATACTACTCTCTGCTTCTCCAAACTGGAAGCATGCCAACCGCCATCTACTATAGGTACACTGACTATTGATAAGCACCTCATACAACCCCACTTCAAATAAGCCGATCCGTCCCTTTAATTAAGAGATAGTACTTCTTCCCATTTGCAGCTTCTTTACTGTTACCACTTCATTCAGGCTTGATCTCTGGATGTTTCTTCTCTAGGATGTTTAGAAGGTTGACATTATTTTGCAAATACACACAGCTTTGCTACAGCGTGACAAGATGGATTGGAGGACTTTTAATCACACTGGCATTTTCCTCGCTGCCAAACACCAGCGTTTATCTCTATAAAAAGCTCAGAAACTGCTTACTCATCCTTGCCTGTCATTAGAAATATATCTGGTGGAGAGAGCCTCATTTTGGTATTCCTAAAGTGACTCACATAGTATCCTTTAGTTTACTTAAAGCACCTTTCTCTCTCTATGTTTTTCTATTAGTCTCTCCTGCAGATTTCAAAGCAGACTTCAGTTTCTGAACATCTCTCTTGCACTGCTGGGGTAGCACTTTTAATTGACCTGCCTGACACCGGGGTGCTCTCTGAAGTGCTTGCTCACTAACTAGCTCCTGATTTGCATTTCCCTCATTTCCAAGCATTGATTGGATGTTTCAGCAGAACAGAAATCGAACCACCTTTTTAAGGACACCGGTGAACACATCAGAGTAGTCGGAGCGAGAAGAAAGAGAGACACAATGTCATAACCAGTCTCCCTCTCAAGTTCAAGTTGCTCAGAGGAGACCCGCCGCCCTCACAAACACACAATTGTTGGGTTTTTTTCATGTTACACCTGTAGCCACTAGTCAAACTGATTGTTTTTTAGTTAAATTGCATTTAATTGACTTGCTTAAGAAATCATCACTATGGCTGAAGTCCCACTCCCTGCCTGCTTCTCCTTTTTTCTCTCTGTTCAGTCAGAGCTACCACTTGCAAGCCACCAGGGACATGCACCCAAGCATTGCCCTGGATCCCTCTACAAACTACAACTCTCCCAAGTTTCGCTCCAGGAACCAGAGCTATATGCGGGCCGTCAGCACCCTCAGTCAAGCTAGCTGTGTTAGCCAAGTGAGCCAGGTGAGTCTGCACCCCAACAATTAAGAAAGGTTGTCAAATCCTGTCTTTTACTGTAGAGCAGAGGTTCTTACACAGGGGGCTGCTGAGGGACCCTGAGGACCCTGAGGATCCCTTCAAATAAAAAATGTCACTGAATAATTTTACCGCAAATTTCTTCATTTAAAACCTCAGTTTAAGAGCATGACTGTCCTCATCATTGTTTTCTCTCTCACTGTGAATCTTTTCTCTGACTTAATTTTACTTACTTTATTTGACAGTTCATTGCACATTGTTTATCTGGATAAATTAAAAGACTCCAGCAGGGGTTGTTGAGATATCCATCTCCCTCTTAAAAGAGAGGGCATATTGATTTGTTCAGTCTTAAAAGCTCAACTAAACTCTCACTAATTCCAAATCCCAGTAGAACAAGATGTTTGTCTTTGATTCTTGATATTGCCAAATAGGAACGGAATGATAACCATCAAACTAGTCGCTCCCTACCTCTATCTATTTCTACTCAGTAAACAACCATTTTTAACGAGTCAGTATCAAAGACACAGACAAGATACTGTATATCATATGCATGTGAAACGGGAAAAAGAAATAGTTCTTGTCAACGTCAACAACAAATCTTTCACAGCAAGACACAGTGTGACCTCGATTTCATGAAAATTAACATCACGTTGTCGTATGCAGACGAATCATGAGCTACTGCAGCAAAAGGAAACCAGCCTGCAGGTTATCTGCTAATGTGGAAATATAACAAAACAATTTCCAGGCAATGCTCAAAAATACAAAAATGATCTTTGTGACTTAATAAAAACACATTTTTCATTGATCTCTCTGCTGTCTTCTGCCTATTAAAACATGTGCACTCATTTGATTTTAGCTGCAAGCCTTGTTCTCATTTTAAGGGAAATTGACAGAGAACACAATGTCAGGTTTTTACAACCGACCAATTAATTTCTCCTGATGAACAAAGAATTATCCTCGCTTGTTTAACAATGGAGAAGGCATGCTTATGGCTTTTGTTCCCCACAGGTGAGTGAAACAGAAATAAACGGCCAATTTGAATCAGTGTGCGAGTCGGTGTTCAGTGAGGTGGAATCGCAGGCCATGGAGGCCTTGGACCTGCCCGGCTGCTTCAGAACCCGGAGTCACAGCTACCTGCGAGCCATCCAGGCCGGCTACTCCCAAGACGATGACTGCATCCCCCCCATGGCCTCCACTGTCACCTCCACCATCAGGTCTACCACAGGTAAGAACAACTGGATATAAAATCAGTCTAATGCAATGTGTGACTTCCTGGATGTTGGTATTTTTGTTTGTACGTACAAAATGACACCAAAAGCTTACATTTGGCATTAACGTGTGTTAATGGATGAATATAGAACAGTTAGTCTGTCAAACAGCTTCATATCTTTGCATGAATCATTCTTGTATGTTTCCATTGTTTTTGATGGACGTATGATTACCGTAGCGACCACTTGTGAGCTGTGCTAGTTCATCCTACTGTATTTTGGATACAGTGCTTCATCTGCTCATCCATTGGATGCATCAGAGAGTAAAGCTATGAACCCTATTGAAAACCACAAATGGAAATTGTCTCACGTAAAAAAAAATCAGATCAGAGTGAAGACATGACTTTTTTCACTACATTTTGGAAATCTGACTTTCTTTATGATGCCACATGGTGACACTTACTCACAGCTTTATTGCGAATTGGGCAAAGAAATGGTGAAATTGCAGTATGCAAAACATGCATTGTTTCCTTCGCTCACAGATTGTTCAGACAAATTATTTTGTCTCCTTGCAAAGCTCATGTTTACACACAATGAGATCACATTACAGAACTCCACACTATTGTGTCTAGGCCTGAATAATCAATAATGTTAAGCTGGCAATGAATATACCGGTAACTGAGCTGTCGCACTGGTTAGTCACGTATATCACATATGCAAACTTGTTACAATAAATCTAAACCCTACTCAGCTGACACGTGCATTTATTTCTGATACTGAGCCTTGATTATAAATTGCAAGCTGCTGGTGGTTTCAACAATTCCCATGATTGCTGGATTCACAGAGGAAATGATACGTCTTTGTACAGATGAAGAATGTGGGAAGAAAAGAAGAAAAAGTGTCCGGAAGAGAAGTCTGAGCGGATTCCACCTCTTCCCACAGTAGATTCATGAACTAACAACATCAGTTGGACTATAATAGGGAGGGTTAGAGGTGTGGCCATCTGGAGATGTGCTTATGATCAATTCTTCATACCTATAAATGTTTGCTTACACTGCTTTCTCAGTAAACTCAAATATCTTTGCATTCTTATGATACAGAGTATGTGATGGATTTCGCCACTATTTTGGACATGGGGCAATTGGTGCTTCGAATCAATCTGTCAAACTGGACCTCACACTTTCAATAGGGTTCATACTATACTTCCTGATTGATGGGAAATGGTCTGGAAGCTTTGCTCATCTTTGCCTCTTTTCATTGCACAAAGTACACATTTCTTTACCTCAACCGAAAGCAGAAGAGCATGCAAGGATTGTTCTTACACCTCATTTATTAGAAATATTGTCCATTCTCTGTGATGTGTTCCGAGAGATAGGGGTTTCAGCTTTGTGCATTGAAAAGATGTGAAGAATGCATGCTACAAATTAAGGTTGAGAAGGCAGTGTAAACCATTAAAGGAAATGAGTCAAAATGGGAGTACTTTCCCAGTGTTTCACTGGTTTTCAACACTTTAATGTATAAGTATCTTTCAAATTTTAGAATAAAAATTCCTCAATAGACATCTACAGTATACAGATGCGTAAATTGGGGCAATAATCTTAGGGCTAGCACTTAGTTGTTAGAGTTTTCTGCTATAATCTTATTTTGACTCATGGCATTCAGTGCATGATTTGATGTTACTGCTTTGTGGCAATAAAAAAGCACATTCTCTCCAGCTGCTCACACCTGTGGCCGTATTACAGATACGTATTCACATTTGTCTTCCAGACAGAAATTATATGCAGGAAGATTCTTGTTTACCCGACCAGACCAGTGTACATGAGGATTTGGCAGACACTCCTTTGGCTCATGATGATCTAGGCTGTCCCATCAGAAGAAGAGACAGACTATACCAAGATAGCATGGGGGCTACAGCCAAACCTCTGTCTGGACCGCCTGTGTCTCCAAGCCTCTTCAGATCCCCCAGATCTAGTGCCCCAGAACGGCCATCGCCAAAAGCCATCCAGGCCAGTATCAAAGAGTCTGCCACCTTGGCTGCAGCTATCAGTATGCAGTGGAAGGAGGAAGTCTCAGCCATGCGTCGAGAGCTAGCTGATCTAAGGAGAGATCTCTGTAAAGAGCTTCGTGCTTTCAACAGTAACTTTAATACTTTCACACAGCATTACAACACATGGTCTCCCCAAGGTGCCAACATGGCTGCTGGAGCTGACGTAGGTTTAGGCGGAGGAACAGGGACAGGGACAGGATCGAGGTCAGGTGTGGGGGCAGGGGCAGGGGTAGAGGCAGGAGGACTTGGAACCTCTACAACAGATAGGGGGACTGGGGGAGCGAGAGAGAAGAAACCCCAGGTATCAAAAGTGTCTGTTGGAACCCAGGCCAGAAGCAAGGTCCTGGTCCGGCAAAGCACTGCAGATGCAGCCGTTAATTGTCCAGAAGAGAAGGAGGAAATGAAAAATGCCCGTCGAAACCTGCCAAAACAGCTCTCAATGGACCCAAGCATTCTTGCCTGTCCACAGTCAATGTATGTGGAAAGTGCTATACCGCTCTCTTTGGATCCAATACTTCCAGGCTCTGCTAGAGCAGGCGAACCAGTTGAGACATTTAGGTTAACTGCTTTGCCCTCTAGGCCTGATCCAGAACCAGAACCAGAGGTACCAGACCATGCAATTGTGAGGTCATCTGATGTGTTCACTAATGAGCCCATCACTGCTGATGCTGCAGTGCCAGTGTCCTCAGATGCAGCCCTTGACAGCCCTCAGGATTCAGTGACAGTGGAACAAGAAATGCTAATCACTCCACAGCTAATAAATATAGACCCTGAAAATGAGTCACATTCAGACACTGAACCATCTCACCCTGATGACATGAAATGCCCAGACTCAGAATTAATTGAAAGAGATAGGATACAGTTACCATATCCAGTTCCTGTAGTTACTGTGTCTCCACCAGAGGAACCTGATTATGATATCATGTCAGATTCGGACTCTCCGGATCCTGTCACTGTGGACAAGCCAGACTCAGAGTCTCCAGATCCGGTCACTGTGGACAAGTCAGATCAAGTGTCTCAAGACCCTACTACTGTGTCGTCACAATATTCAGGTTTCAAAGATCCAGAACCCGCTGACCCAAAAGAATCAGAGCCAAAACCATCAGCCATGGTGCCCTCATCTGACCCCATTAGTCAAGACCCTTTCTCAGGTTGTGATGCAGCCACAGATCACAGAGATCTTAATACTGTTATACCACGTGATTTAGAGAGTGCCATCAGATGTCCATCTATTGTGGTGTCAGAGTACCTTGACACAGACTCTCCAACAAGTCCAACTGATAGTGATGCAAATCAAGATCCCATTATCACCTTCCCAGATTATCCTTCTGACCCTCCCCCAGAGCAAATAACATCAGTCTCGACCTTTGCTTCCAGTTCAGATGAAACACAATTGAACACTGAACCAGAGTCCCAAGACTCAGAGTGGCCACCACTTCCTGAACCACTTGATACCACTCCTATATATCATGCCGATCTGGTCCACTTTGACTTGGTCATGCTGACTTCTCTAGATCAAGACGATCTTGACTCAGTATTCATGGACCCTGAACCAGAGCCGCTTGACCTGAGTGTTGACTCTCCATCTAATACAGAGGATTTAGATCCACCCATCTACGAATCAGATTGTCCAAGTTCGCCCACTGTTGACCCTGCCACACTCTGTCCCTTAGATCCTGCACAGTCAACAGAATCTGCCTGTTTGGATCCAGCTATGGAGTATCGCTTAGCTCACATGTCTCAGGATGTAGCTGCAGAATTACATAAAGCCCAACTACCACAGGTCACTGTCACTATATCCCCCCCTAGTTCAGTATCTCCTGATACATCACTGGAAATGGACTTTGGACCCACAAGTCCAACCCCAGATCCTCTTCCACCTGATACAGATCCATCAACACCAGATCTCGCAGATGTACCCTCAGACATGGAGTCAGATGATATGATTGTCGAAACATTGGGGTGTATGGCTGTTTCCCAAGTGTATGAGGAACTTGTGGAAGGTGAGACACACATGGATCCAGATGATGTGATTGTAGAAACACTGGAGTGTATGGCTGTTTCCCAAGTGTATGGGGAACTTGTGGAAGGTGAGACACACATGGATCCAGATCATGAGATTGTAGAAACACTGGAGTGTATGGCTGTTTCCCAAGTGTATGGGGAACTTGTGGAAGGTGAGACACATATGGATCCAGATCATGAGATTGTAGAAACACTGGAGTGTATGGCTGTTTCCCAAGTGTATGGGGAACTTGTGGAAGGTGAGACACACATGGATCCAGATGATGAGATTGTAGAAACATTGGAGTGTATGGCTGTATCCAAGGAGTATGGAGAAATTGTGGAAGGAGAGACCCCTGTTAATCCAGAGAGGTCCTCAGGTGAGGAAGCTTTTCTGTGGTACAGGTGGCAGAAGAGGGCCCAGAGACGACAATCATTGCACAGGAGTGCCAGTGTGGAACTCTGGAGTGGAAGATACGAGTACAACAGTGCAGAAATCACATACGTGTCTCTCACTCTGTGAGCTCATACCTCATTCTCAGCAGACAAAATGTAGCTCAAAGTATATTTATAGTCCATGGTTTGTAGCTGCCAGTGCACTGTAGAGATACATGCAGAACTAAATGTCATGTGATCATTGGCATCCGAAGCAAGGACCTCCTCATACACAAACCTGCAGTAGGATTCCAGGAGAAAAGACTGCAATGGTAGCAGCAAAAACCATATTCCAAGGATTGCACCATACTGCAAAAATGTGATGAACCCCCAGTGGTGACAAGTTTACTGAACAATCATGCTTCAAAAACTTTACAATATGAACCTCTCTGAAGCTCTTATCACCACTGATGTGAAATATCTTCCAGGACAGTACTGCTTATTTCAGTATACCTTATTCAATCATTGGATACACTAGTAATGAATGCTCTTGTTCAGTAAGTGTATTACATCAAAGACATGATGACACATCCATTTAAAGAGAGTCTTTTGGAGCTCTGTTACAGACTAAGGACAAGATGGCCTAATGTATACAAGGTCTCAACAATCCTTGCAGTGATGATGAAAACTTTCCTTCCCTTGACTTATTTTGAGCTCTCTGTTTATGGTCACTCTAGAGTGGAGTGAAGTAAATCTTGCAGTTATCATATAACTATAAGGACATACTGTTTACTATGTGAGCTGTTGGATGGATGCTGCAGTTATAAAGCAAAAGGAAAAAAATATGCTGTGGAAAGATGTTTGCACAATCTACGATGGAGCTGGAATACTATACTGTTAATTTGTTGGGGAAATAACTCACATCATTCACCTTAAGCTCAGATATAATCACAAACAATTACAGTTATGATATGTAGCCGCTATGTACACACAACCTGATGTTAACTACATGCACATACTAGTGTTGCACGGTATACCAAAATTTAGGTACTTTTTTGATACTTTTTTGTTAAAAATGTTTGGTATTAGAATTTCCCAATGTTCGGCACTTGTTGTGGGTCAATATTTGTATGTTAGCATAGAAAATGATGCAGATTTTCTCCTTGCACAAGTAACAAGGCCGTGTTTGTGTTCAGTTCAGCCTCTGACTGAACTGTGCACTCAAGGCTCTTTCTGTTATTTCCCTCCAGTCTGTTTTACCCTTGTCTGTACGTTCCCAAAGTAAAATACATAGGATCAGAGCAGGATCCAATGTGTCTCACAGTGTTTATTCCCTGAGAAGCTCCAGCTCTTTCCCTTGCTCTCTGCCCCGGAGTTCCCTGGTGCTCAGCAGCTGTCTGTCAGCAAGCAGTGGCTCTGTCCGCCCAGACCTCCCCACACACTCTGCAAAGCCCCACAAACACATTTAAATTTTTTTTTGCAAAAGTAGAATATTTTCAACTCATGCTTTCAACTTGCACTTAATGCAATATTGCTGTATTAAGTGGGAGTTATATGTGGGTTTTTTTTTTGTTTGTTTGTTTGTTTGTTTATTTTTTGGTTTGCTTTGTTTTTAACAATGTTTAATAGCTAAATGGCATAGCGCTGCAGGCACTAACTATATGTCACTTTTAAACTACTTTTTGAACTAGCCATATAATGATACATGGGCATTGTGCAGGACAAGCCAGTAAAACATAATATATTTACATTTGAACCGATAAATATAACCATAGATTAGCAATTTGCCCTCATATGTACAGTATGAAATTAAAATGATATAGCTAAGCTTTCATTGTGAATGTATTTGGTGCACTCTGCGGGTCTCATGGTTTTGCAGCAGCATGCTGTATGTCCAGGTCCTTGTAGACATTCAGTTTTTGATCTATTAGGTGTTGAGCTTCAAATCAGTATTGTTTCAGTCTCAAGTATCATTTGGTATCAAGTATCATCACACTAAACTTGGTATTGGTATCAAAGTCAAAATTTTGGTATCGTGACAACACTAGCACATACACTTTGCTATCAAACATACAGCACATATCCACACATCTTGCTGGATAATAGGATAGATTTACTTCAAAAATACACAATAAATGGTAATTACATTTATCTGATAATCTGACTATAGTAATAACAGGCCTTGTTGAGAGATGATATTGTATTTTTTACTGTAAGATATCTTCATCTTACTGCTCAGGAATCAAAGACTGAGAATGTAATACAACTGGGACATAAGTGTAATGACATGTTGAATTCTGTTCCTTCTTGAAAAGAGGTGTAAATCGTGTGGCTATTTTTTATTTAATATGTGTGACACTGAATGATGAAAATTATGTTGTAATGGTGCATGACAGATGGCCTCAATATTTTGTGCATTTCATATGCAGTGCCTCATTGTAAGTATTCGGTTCTATTCATAGTTTCATTTTGATATTCCATGCAATGAAAGGAGCCTACACAGCCCACCACAGAAGACGCAGAATTCTGTTACCAGCAATGAACAGCTAAAAAGCCAGGCAAATCACAAGATATATCTGTGCTATCTGTCCAATTAATGGGCTCTGTATGGAATCGCCCACTGAAGTCTGTGCTCTAATAAAGTGCGCTGGAACAAAAAGAATCTCTCAGCTGAACATCAGTGGGCTGCCAGAAAAAAGGATTTTTCTGTGTGCTGTTTTGAATTGAATAAGTGCAGAACACTTTATGAAAGTTTGCTAAATTGAGTGAATCTGAAAGGTTTTCAAAGGATTGGGAAGTTAATTAGGGCGTATTGTATTCATTTTGCTCATTTCACCGGCATAAAACAAGGCACCCCTTTCCTCCCTGGACCCCTTTCATGTTTAACTTTTAAATTGTTATCTAAAAGTAGCACATAATTTAACCTTTTCTACAGTGACATGTTTATTCATAAGATGTAATGAGTAAATAAACTGCTTCAGGATTCAGTCATGCAACAAAATATACTGGCATATATAATGACAGACCCATTTTTCTACTGTGAACTTTGAAATAGAGGGAAAATGGTGATGAGCAGTTTAAATTTCTGCTTAATTGAAGGCGGTTTTGCTGAGAGAACTCGACCTGCTCGCTGACCTTGTGTTATTTGAACACAAGACTTACTGTAAGTAAGCCAATTATGAGCATGCAAGAAGAGTGAACTGCTGTACTGCAGTTTACATAATTGTTTGTTTTCTGTATATGTCTATTTTCATTTATTGTGAACCTCATACAGCTCAGGGGGAGAGTAATAGGTTGAGAACCTTTAAAGAAACATTCTCCAAGTGCAAGGTTAAACAATGCCAAATATCACAATCAGGATCTTAATCTGTCACTTCACCAAGCTTTTGCCATGTAAGGGGAAAAGTTCTCTGACTTAAAACTTAAACCTGTGATGATCAGTTGTATCTGTTGTTTGCTGAGTTTAACAGAACTTTTTTCTTGTTTAAGACAAAATCTTGTAAATGGAGAGGGTTGTATTGTATCCTTAAATCAGCAAATGACTAGAAATGACAAAACAGAAGGATTAGGAAGTTGAGAAGGTGTACAGTTTATGTGTATTGAATGGCATTTTGAATACAAAATTATAAAAAAAAAAAAACAGAAAATAAAATCTTATCCTATCTTATCATATCTTAATCTAAATCTTACCCTAGTATAGATCACAAATACATTTATGAAAGTGGCATTCTAATCTAAGAACATTACCAGTCACATTTAACTTAAGCGTAAGCGGTTTCTCTATTTTTAAGCAAAAATCTAATTTATTGTCATTGTCAGACTGGTAATATTGATATCTGCAACTGTACTTCAATACACATCACAGCTAAATCGAGGAATTGCAGTAGACCTTGACGGGAGTTGGCTTTCATTTCATCAAAATTGGTTGTCGAAATGATTTTTTGGAATCTATTTTCTACATTTGGTCGTCTTGCAGGAATGTAGCAGTTTCGGGTCAGTGATAAAACCATGTTGGGAGGAGGGTCATGAAGCCACATCAGATGATGTGTGTTGACCTATTTACATCAATCTCAAACACAGGTCACTGCCTCTGTCTGAAAATGGTGTTCAATAAACATCAGAGATGAAAAAGATGAAAAAACAGAGTAACAGCAAACACTGTTTGCATTTGTATGCATGCTGATTACTTTATGTGTCAGTCAGTCTCTGATCAAGGTGCTCTGTTAAAACATGGATTTCCTAGTCAGTGTGTCTCCCTCATGTAGCCATTTTTAGTGTCTTAGTTTTATCTTTATTGTGATTTTACCTTCAAGCATTGATTTTGTGGTACATCATACTGATCCTCACAGTGTGCAGTTGCTCCCTGGATCCACTCTGCATATGCCTTGTGTAATGTAAAGACATTGTGTACTTTGTTTGGGCAGATATGCCCACTTTTCTGAATATCCACCCCACTCCCTTGTTTTCAGGAATCCAGTTCTGCCTCCCCTCCACCTGCAGCATTGATCGGACTCCCCAGCAAACCCCAGGTAAACCAGCCACCTGGGGAATCCTCCATTGCTCCATTTCAGTGTGAGGGGTTTTATTTTATTGAACCATGAGTTGTCCTGTGGCAAGTTGCTGTTAAGCACGTGTTTAAATAATGTTGAATATCTGCAATTACTCTCACATTCACAGCCAAAAAGAGCATATGTGGACTTCATCAGAGGTCACTTTATGAAAAATGAATGACCATTTTATTTTGTTGAATAAAAATGAGTAATTCACACTAAAAAGACCTATCTCTCTGTATTAATGCAGATTTGCAAGTGGTCATTGTCCTCCATTCTTTTAGCACAATTGACCCTTCTTAAGTCCCGCCCCTTTTGGAACTTTGGTCAACTTCCTTCCTCCCTGTTTTCTGTACTTCAGTACGCTATGTGCTAGGCTTGTCTATATTCGAAAGAAGTTGAAAAGATGTTTTGAGACCTGTTAAAGCAACATACATATAGTGATATCTTAAGTTAGCTCATGTTAGCAAAATACTATCTTATCATCTTGGCCTACTCAATTCTTAGTTAGTTAATAAATCTTATAGCTAATGTTCCCAAAGCGCTAGCTAACTCTCCAGCTAATCTACATCAGGCTAGCTCAGTTTAGCTACCCAGTTAGCTAGCATTATGCTAATATTAGTTAAGATATTTAAGGGACACTTAAGATTATATACTGTGGGCAATATGTCACTTTTACAAGTCCCCCAGCCACATCTTTTAACAAACTTCAAATTCTGGTTTTCTTTTCAGCTAGTTCATCTAAGCATAGGAAACAGGAAAGGACAAAACAAACAGTAACAATTGTTAAACAGAGGTTCTACAGGGCACCAAGCTTGCACAACTGTTATTGGAGCGCAGAGAAAAAAGGAGTGGGCCTTAGGAAGGGTCAATCATCTCTTATTTTGTCATCACCACTTATAGTATACTATGCTCCCTGTAGCAGGTGGAGGATGCAGTTGCTCCATTACACCTGCTCTGCAGCCCGACTCTATCCTCCTCATTAGTTTGTTGCACACTAGAGACATAACAGAGCAATTGTTAAAAGTGCTTTCTCCACTATCGCTTGACATATTTATGATAGTCTCTTTCTGAGACCTGCCTTCCAGCATCCCTCTATACTAAAGTCTGCAATGTCACATGAGCGCACAAACACATACACCACCCTTCAGATGTTTCTATTATTAGCCTTTGTTGTGCTTTTTAGTGGTCCATCTACTCGACAAGAGGCAAGATTTGTTTTCATGAAGGGTGAGTTTAAGACCATGGTGACATGAATCTAACTAGTGACATGCGGATGCTATTCACCGTGCCACCAGGAGCAACAGCGGGGGAGTGTCTCGATTACTGACTGCAGCAGCCATTACTGAAAGACGGACTTGGCAGTGTGACTTTCATGAACAGCAGGACAACATCTGAGTTATAACAGGCAGAGCAAAAGAATGTCCTTGATCCACAGATCAAGAGGAAACGGCCATGAAATGACTATACTTGCTGCCACAGGGGTGTTTTGTTTGTTGCAAACAGCGCTTTTGTCCTCAGTGATTCATCACAGTGCTCAGGACATCTTTACACTTTTGCAAGCCATCCAGGTTCAGTTAAGTAAGTTTGAGTAATGACTCACCCTGGCTCGTTTTTGTTATCTATTTTGGGCTGTATTTTATATCCACTTCTTTATTGTTTCTGTCTGCGACACTCGTGACAGTGCCAATAATGGAGTTGACCATCCATCTTCCGTTCCCTCCCTCCCTCCAGATCATTTACATATCCTTAAAAGCCTGCTGCAAAACAAACTGGTGCATTTCCTCTACAGCGGTAAATCCAATCGGGAAGAAAGACTCTTAACGATGTGTCACTCAACTCCCCTCCCACCCCCCACCCCCATGTTAGCATACAAGCCAGTCCTGATAGATAGAGAGGTCCTAACAGAGATGGAGTGGTTGAATCACTGCCTTTGTGTTTCACGTTAATCAGTCTCACTGGCACAGTGGTAGTTGTTTGTGCTGGTCTCTCTGTGTGTGAGGGAGATTAAATAGAGTATTCATACTGAATACATTAAGCAGAGATACCTCTACCAACCGCCTGTTTTAGGCTGTACTCACTACTGTATATACATTGTAAAGAAAAGTTGAGAAAACTCAGAAAACTCATTTCAAGGCAACTGCCTCTACTAGATTTTTTGAGTTTAGCCAATCTATAATATTCTGTTGAGTTAATTTACTTTTCTTCTTTGCGTTTTCATTTTCTCAACTTTTCCTTTTCACAGTGTACTGTTCCTTCAAACCTCACCTGCATACAAGGGAACATTTTTGTTGACCTTTCTGTAAGAATATGCACCATTTGAGCACAATATTAACCACTGTTTCTCAAACTTTTTCTATCATGCCCCTTTGGAGGTTGAAAAACATTGAATTTGCACTCAACTATAAGGAGAAGTTATCGTCAGTCTCTGCTGTGTTTGAGCTTGGTGTTAGCTTGTGGGGAGTGACCAGGTCAAAACCTAGACATCATCAAAGTTGTATTTATTTTACATTCATATCATCTATTCCAGCTGACTGATGGAATTTAATTCAGTTTAGTCATATTTTGAATATGGCTGATGTCTTTGTTTTCTTTTCTTTTGTCTTTGTATAATTCATGCTCACCTGAATCTTGATAGCCATGCTTGCTTGGCTAACGTTCTGTCATGAATGAATAAATTAATAAAATCAGATAAATCTAATTAATTCATTCCATTTTTGCCAACTCACATTTGAACATTTTTTTTACATCAGCAGAAGTTAGAGTTTGGTGTCGAGGCTCCAACCTCATCACTCCCCACAGATGTGTTTACATAGAGCGGCTGAAAGAACAAGAAGCAATACTGATGCGGGCAGCAGTGCGTCGACAGGGCAGAGAAATTTTGCACCTTAAATGGATAAATTGGTAGGGGGTGTTTGCTAGATGTTTGTGAAAAGTGAGGCACGGCATGTGTATAGCAGTGCATCTCGAGTTTACTGCCTGAACTGGCTCCATGTGCGCTGCCTTTGCAGTGGCATGCCACCAACAAACTAAAATAAGAACTTAAAACTTGATGTTACTGTAACACAGGGTCCCTCTACGAGATGTGGCCACAAGATTAAATAATAATGGAGGAGCCTTAGTGCCTTAGTGGTGCAAATCCCTTGCCAAATTTTCAAGTCATCCAGGTGAGTCTTCGAGAACTAAGGAAATGGTTAATGATGAATGGTAAAATAATGGGATACCCTGTGAATAAAAATCAACAAACAATGCACAACTTGTCACATTTTCATCACATTACACAATATTGGCTTATATTATAATATCACATGAAGCAATAGTAACTAGCTAGCTAGCAGGCTAACATATAGGCAGCAGGATGCAAAATAACTCCTCAATTATGACCATTACATTATGTGTGCATTCTGTAGAGATACAGGAATCTGGTAGTTTTGACTGTTGAATAATGCTAGATAACATATTGTTCACAATATTCACAGGGTGTCCATTTTCCTCTGAGGTCAGGTTCAAGGTGGGAAGCTCAACTGTTGTACTGCTGTTTTCCATGTTACAAGTCATACTAGAGAATCTGACAAATGATCATTATTTCATCATTTCCTGACTGATCAGCAACTGAAAAGATGTTGGTAAGTAAAAATCCAGAGGGACATCAGGTCATATTTCAAGGCAAAACAACATATTTAATAACCCATTAGTCACCGTAACTAACATTAGCATTCAGCCACTTCCTAGCTAACGTTATTGTTTATAGATGATATGACTGGTAAGACACATTTATTTAAGAATAGAAGTAAAACACACTGGATGTAATCAAGCTTGCAATGTAGTGTTAGCTAGCCGTCTCTTCATCTGACCTGAGAAATGTTCAGGCTAAGTCAGAAATGTTATGAGACATTACGCTCACTGGAACACATACTTCTGTCCAGAGTTCATACAGATTACATCAAACACAAAAGTGTTACAAGTAGTTTAGTAGTGTGTGTTCTGAGGGACAGTAATGATGTTAGTAACGTTAGGTAGGAAGTCACTGAATGCTAACTTTAGCTGTTGCTTAATGTTAGCTAATGGGTATCAAAGCTTGAAATATGGCCCGTAGTCCCTCCAGATTTTCATTGTCCATTGTCTTTTTAGTTGCTAATCATTCAGGAAGCAGTGAAATGATAAGGATTCCTTACATTTTTATGCTTGCAATATAACAATTGAGCAGATGCAGCTGATAAAGTTTGAGCACTCAGTCACCTTTTTCTCCACAGGCCTATGCTCTTAAGCACAGGACATTGTTTGATGCTTTTGCGGCAATCGAGTGAGTGAGTGACTGAGTTAGTGAGTTTAGTGACCAGAATGACTGAATGACTGAGTGAGTGTGCACTGGCTGTGTTCACTTCAGATGAAATCTAAATGCTTAGTAATACTGCCACTGCCAAGATGGGAGCAAGAATTATGACTCCCCTTTGCACGACTGGCTGGCTAATAATGGCTCTATTTTGGTCCTCCTGCTGAATCATGCCCCCTGAATGGGTCATCTCTTTCCTCCCTTGATCTCTCCTCGCTCCCTGATTTATCCTCGCTCTCTATCTCGCACACACGCACGCACATAAACCTTCTCTCTCACCCTCTCCTCCTGTCTGCGCAGATCCACTCTCCTTCTGTTCCCTCTCTTACCCCTTTCTCTCTCCCCATCTTCCTTGTTCCCCACTAATGCATCTCTTCATCCATGAGAAGTTAATTTTGTGAATGGACAGCAGCATGAGTCATTAAGCCCTCGGAGCAGAACGCTCTTCATAGACCAGACGTCTCTAGCTATTTATAAACACAGCCGAAATGCGGGTGAGAAAGAGGCCAAAAGGCGTTTTAGCAGGTTTGAGGTGAAGCCATAAATGATGATGTATCTAAAAATGGTTGCAAACAAAAGAAAATGTCTCCCTTGTTGCAGACAACAATGTGTTTGTTCTGTAATTTTGTTGTTCGGGCTACAATGTAATTAGGATGAAATGCTATTAATTCTACGCCACAACTTTCGGGGGCCTGTGTGGGGGCTGCAGCTCATTAGAACTCAAAATAGATCAGATGTTGGTCTCACAAGGACTTCCTTAATTGCTTTGTGTGATGTAAGCATTTGTAAGACAGAAACAGAAACACAGAGTTCAACGCGGTTCGCCTCTTTGTCAAGGAAAACGATAACCCATAACTTAACCTGCAGCGTGACTCAGTGTTCCTCCTCTTTGCCTCCTTTCTTTCTTTCTGTTCTTGGCGCCGAGGCACCTGGCACACTCTCAGCTTTGATCAGAACATGCTGAACACAGCTTGTGCTTCAGATGTTTCAGCCTGTAACTACACTGAGTGAGATTTTCTCTCAAAGCCATGCTAGAAAAATAAAGACACGTCAAAGTCTAGAAGGCGCACATGACCCGTTCCTCAGTCCATCTCTCTGTGGATTAAGTCCATATTCTCATTTGCACTTGAAAGAAAGTAATCCCCCTCTTTCTGTCGTGAAATGGGCAGAATAAGAAGATGAGAGTTGTCAGGCTTCCTTGAGCTGTACTGTACCTCCTCGCCAGGATCCTCCACACAAGTACTGTTGATGAGTACTCTCTGATTTTTCATCATCCATGTCTCATAAGTGTCTCCTGCTACAGAGGCTTTGATGTTACTCTATGGACTTATTTATTATTTTAAAAATATAAAAAACTTTTTTTTTAAATTTTGACACAGTTGTACTCATATAACCGGTGTGACAATAAACACCTTGAATGTTAAATATATTTTCAGAACCTTTAAAAGGTACCCACGCTTCAGCATTCCTTCCTTTATCTCAGCACTGAGAGTGAACAAGTGGAGGGAAAAGGTTTCTGCACCGGTAAAGAGGCAAACACACCTCACAACACAACAGGAGCCCGGAGCTCCGATCGATTAGATGATCAGCAACAACAGAAAAGTACAAACATCAAACCCACCTCACAAAGTTTGCCACAAGTTAGGCGACATATTTAGCACCAGTTACATTTTATCAAGTTGTGAAACAAATGATGCTGGTGCCTAATGTCCCATCATAATCGCTGTGATATATTAGCTCGCCACTTATGTTAATGTGGTCATTAGGTAATAAAAGTAAGTTAATTAAGCGACATTATTAATTCATAATACATTGAAAAGTACTTGCCTTAATCAGCTTGTTGACGTGTAACACGTGGGTAGGAACATGTGGTGTCTGCACGATGTCTCTGCTACATTTTGATCTTGAAATGTTGTGTTTAGAGGAATGAGTGGCACTTTCTCTGAAGGGGTGTCCATAAAGCTGTCATCAGACTGTCATAACCATGTCACGAACATGAAGGAGTCTTTGTAAATGTTTATGACATTTCAGTGTCTTTTTTATGACAACTTGACATGAATCAAGCCAATAATAGTGAATGAACCACTTTACTTGAAGTCAAGAAAAATATTCATGACAGTTTTTTGGTAGCACTCAACATTACAGCTTAGTAATAACATGGTAATAGTGGGATAATAGTTTGATAATAAAGAAGTAATAATAAAGTGATACCTTATCTATATCTATACCTATATCTAGGAAATATTTATATAACATGATAATAAGTGGCCAAAAACAAAGGGTAATGGAGACACATTTAAAGATGGAAAATAGGCAAAACTATTTAGTAATTCAGTAATTAGTAGTTTAGCATAGTTATATTTTGGAATCAACAGGTAACCTTCCAACAATAAAATGGTTATATCTACAATATCTGGATTTAAAAAATGGTAATATGGTGAAATTAATAGGGTAATAACCTGATAATATTGACCTTTTCATTTTCATGAACTCTTGAACTAAACTGTAACAATTGTTAACTATTTACATTAATCCAACTATTGTTGTTTGTTTTGGAGTTGGAGGAAGAGGATAGTATAGCACCACGTTGTATAAGCTGACCAAACCCGACCCGAACAGGAACATCCTGTCTAAATTTTTCTCAGGTCAGGTATCCACCCTCTAATGTGTTGGGTGGGCGTTGGGTTATCCTGCCAATGTTATTTTAACCTTTATATCACAGAATCTCTAAAGGATTATGTGAAACACTGGAGGGAATATTTATGAATTGTTACAAAAATTCAGATTTACCTTCCCTCTTTTACAGTACACTCTTGGTTTTCAGTAGATGAAGAGGTCTGAACTCATATTACATTTTTAAAGGCCAGATTGTGAAGACTTAAACTTAAAATGGTCTTTTGTTGAGCTTAATTATGGTAAAATAAGATTTAATCGCATAAAAACAATTTGATTTTGCAATTGCACTTATAAAGTACAGAGAATTCCATAATGCTTATCTAGGATGCAGATATTTGTATGTAAATATAATGACGTCTTTCTGCATTTTCCAGCCATCACCTACACACCCAACTACAAGAAGACCCCTCCTCCAGTCCCGCCCCGCACCACCTCCAAACCCCTCATCTCCATCACGGCCCAGAGCAGCACCGAGTCCACCCAGGACGCCTACCACGAGGGGCGGCACCCTCACGGTGGGATGTGGGCCTCCGACGGCCTCAGCCTGGGGCTGACCCCAGGCAGAGGTCTCTATAACTCCACCGACAGCCTGGACAGCACCAAGGCTGTGACCATAGCCATGGAGGCGGCCGGAGTCATGGCTGGGAAAAGACACCCCTCCACAGACAGCCACAGCTCAGTGCTCACCTGCGACAAGGCCATACTGGTGTCCAAGGCTGAGGAGTACCTGAAGACACCTCGGTCCTCTATAGGGATACAGGTTAGGATCAACTGAGTATAAAAATTCTTACAACTCACACACACAGAAACAGTGCTCTCTTTAAAGCTGCTAAAAATAGCAGGAGTGAGTCATCTTACTGCAATCCATCAATTAAGATTCAACTCATGCTGGAGCAGGTTTTAGTGAATAGTAGTTCACTCCACGCTTCATTCACTCCCTCTCCATTTACTGTATCTATTCCTCTTTCTCTCCAGTCTCACACTCTTTGTGCTCCTTTTCTCTCCTTTTCTCTCCTTCTCTCCCTTCTTCTTTCCTTTTCTCTTTGTCTCTCTCGAGCTCAGACTCTGTGTGATCGTATCTTGGATTTGTCTGCCTCTGTCTCTGACATTAGCTGAGGTTCTGCTGTTGTTGATCTCCAGTTGCAGTCTAAGGGTTGCAGGTCTGCTGCAGAACAAAGAGTGAAGAATCTGTGGCACCTCAGAGCCATTTATAATATTTTTATCAAAGCAGGATATCAAATATCACTGCTTTCCTACACTGGTCTTGGTTCATGTATTTCAGTAACACTTACACTGACTTTCAGTACCAACAAAAATAACCCAGCATTGCTTCCATACTCTGTCTGCCGTTTGGCATGGCAACATGTCAATTAATGCAACAACTAAGGTATTTCAATCACCATTATTTATAACCAAGCATTATATTTCAACACTTCATCATGTTTGTGGCCCTTCAAATAAAGTGGTGCTCTGTCTGTCTTTAACACTGATGAATAACACATGGTTAACAGTGGCATAATTGTAAGAACACATACAGTATATCAACCATTTGTTTCTTATGCGTACATGAGGAGTTATATTTATATTTATTTCAAATACATGATGCCTAAATATACAAAATGGTTAACTTCATTTGAAGGACCACAGACGTGATGAAGACATGAGGAAGAAATGTTCAGGTGATGATGATTACAACCCTTTAATGCAACAGTATTCATGAGACTGTCCCTTTAACTTCAGCCCATGATTGAAATAGCTTAGTTGTTGCATTAATTAATGTATTGTTCTTGCATTAAGGGGAAACTTCAGCACTTTTCATGTGGATGTTCAGGCAGTGTTGATGGGAGATGTATTCGTTTGAAGCAATAGATTCCTCAGTTTGTGTTGTAATGACCAAGACAACTGTGCTTGCAGAGCTGTGCAGCAGTGCGTACATGTACCAGGATGCACTGCTAGCAAGCTTCTCATGCCTACGCCTATGTTGCGGTGTTGTCACCACCCTACCATCGGTGTCAATATAGCACACATTATTGCTTCAACTGACTACATTTCCCATCACCACTTACTGAACATCAACATGAAAAGAGCTTTTTCTCTTTAAGTCATGCATGAGATAACGTCAATTCTTGTGCCCTCCTGATAGTTCATAAAGTGCTACATGAATGAATTCATGCATTTTATTGATAAGAGCGGTTTATCTTTACAAATCAAGACCCAATAGTCTCACAATGGCATAGCCATCAGTGCCAAAAAAAAATGAAAGAAAAATCTAATCTTGACTTAAAATCAAAAGTCGTGGATTTTAAGAATCGTGACACCCTCACTTATAATTCTGTTCTCAACCCCTCAGCCCCTCTTTATCATCATTTCCCTTCATCTACATTTACTTTTTCACATGAATCTTTCATACACTTAGTAATTTCTGCCATTTACTCCATTTTTATTCTCTTTCCCACACATAAATCTATAATTTCACACACTCGCTCCCTTGTCTGCTGACTGCCCAATTTTCTCAGTCCGGGGCAAAGTTGAGCTTGAAAACCTTTCAAATATTTGAGGAAGAAAAAAGAGAAACAGACCACTTCATTAATCTCATTCTGGAGGTGTTTGAAAGGCCCTGTTCAAGTTTCAAAAATAAGTCAAGCACACCTTAAAGGGCAATTGCCATGTTTTCTTTTTTTTTCAGGTGATATTAAGAGGTCCCTTTGGCTGGAGTTCAGTCTAACACCTAAATTACACAGAAGTCATTGACTGTCAGATGTTGCCACTGGGGAGTCAGCCAGCGAATAAATGATCCCTTCAAAGTCAATTGATCCTGTTACATTCACTGCGTTGTATCAGGTCCAAACTTCGAGAATATCCAGCAGCAAGTTTTGCCCAGACATTACATTTAACTGCAATGTGTAAATGGGAGAAATTAAAAATAGCCCCCAACACATTAGTCCTAGCAGCCCATTAAAATGATGTACTGTAATTTAGCCTGCATTCGGTGTGTTAAAATAACCAAGTTACTGTTGGCTGTCTGCAGGATCATGAGTCATAAATCTTATGTAAACAAGAAAGGTGATTAAGAGGAATCTGGTCAACACAGCTAAACTTTTGCTGAAGTAACTTGCGCTCCTGCTCCAAGTCTCTCTGGTCCATGTCATATCTGGACAAGAAAACTCCAACTTTCTTTTACTGACCAGAAAGTTAGCAAAGTATAGTTTCAATGTTTGTGTCTGTTCATGTGTGTATGTGTGTGTGCTGAACAGAAATGTCTTTGTAAAAATCAAGCACCACAGGGAGCGTTACTAGGCCTGGAGATATTTTGGCAGCTCAGATATATGCATTCTCTAAAATTTTAATGGGCCCCCCTGTTGGTCACTAGATTCATGTTTGGATTAAGTTACATTTGCACTACGGCTCTACGCCCTAAGCTGTAAAAATTATTTGTTTGTTGAGCCATCACATGTTCTCCCACTCCTCAGAAGAGATCTGATAAACTCCACTTAAAGGGACAGTTCACCCCAAAATCAAAAACACATATATTTCATCCTACCTGTCGTGTTGTTTATTCATCTAGATTGTTTTGGTGTGAGTTGGCGAGTCTTTATTTATTTTACTATCCATGCCACCACAGTTAACCTTATAACTAATCATGGATGATGTACGACTACACAGCAGGCTGATTCTGAAACAAAGTATTACAGGAAAGACAAAACTAATTTTCAGTTACATTTCAGGGATCTCATAGTGAAAATATTTCCATTTGAAGTGTTTTAGTATTTTGATAGTATTAAATGCTTATAGATTATGTAATTTATTTAATTTTTAAAATTAAACTAGTACCACTGCTGGTATGTGTGCCACAATTAGAGAATCTAGGCCCTAAATAATTTAATTAACTGACATGAAAATAATCCACAATACTTAAATCTAATGAGCGACTAAATCTGAAAATGAAACTGAAACACATATGTTTAATAAGCCTGTTTGCTCCACTAAAGAGTAGTGTGCTTGTCCAACAGAGCCTGTATCTGAGCCATCATCAATAAACACTAGTACATACACCTTGTTTCAAATGTAGAATAGATGTTAGGGGAGATATCAATTAAATGTAAATGCAAGTTTCTCATAACATTAATTTCTTGCCTCATGTAAACATAGTAATTCACGAAAGGCAGGAAATTAATGGAACGTGGTTACTATGAGACTTCCATTTACATTCAACTGACTGCTTTGATCCTGCAGTCATTTATTTGCTCACACTGCTCACTCTCTGACTCATTTCTGCACTTGACTGTATGACTGACACTTACAGTTTCTGATTTCGGCGTGAGTCAGGGGTCAGATTCAGTCATGCGGGAACGATCAGCGCATCTAACCACACTGACGAGTGCTAATTTTAAATAGCAGAACTGCAACATGAAAATCTCATTGTCATGCTTCACCAAACTTTGTGGTGGGCGACACTCAATCTGGGCCACCATCTTTCCAAATCAGCACGCATGCAGCTCAGATTTAGCTCATTCATTACCAACAGTAGGGGAATACAGATCAAATCAAGTGTGGATGAGATAAGTGCAGTGTGGAGCGGAAAGAGCAGGACACTGTTAGTCCTAACTGTTCAGAAGGAAGTGAGGGTGGATTTAAGGAAGGAGCCGCCAGGGAACAACTAAATGTATGTGTGTGCATTTCTGCCTGTCTGAGTTAGAGCGACAGAGAGTTATATTGGCTTTCAAATTGGCTCCAGTGATGTGTGTAAAGTCCATAAGCACTTTTGATTGTCAGTGCAGGTGCAATAAAGGTCCACATTTATAGAAACATCCAAGAGGGACAGAAATGTTGGGACAGATTTTGCCTGGCAACAAGGCTTTGTTAAAAATTGTCCCAAGGATTCCCCTTAGATGCAGTCCAACCCCTCAAAATCACCCCAACACCACTTTGAATGTCATTGTGATTGTCAGAGCATCATATTATTGGGAGTTGGTACATCACATGTTCACATTAAGGACATGAGGTCATGACTTCAGTATTTTTTCTTGGAATTAAGAAGTTTTATCATCCCAGTGGAGGAGGATAGAGTAAAAAACTTACACATGGCAGATCTTTCTTGGTATCCAAAGATATACACTCACTATATTTAATTTTGACTTCTTTTAGATCAACAATCAAAATGAATTCATGTTTTACTATTTCTACACCAGGATTATTTCCCCTTTTAGCAGTAACGAAGTAATAAAACCCATCAGTAAAAGGATTTTGGTAGTATTTATACATTTATGTCAAATAAACGTTATGTCAAGTATCATGTTACAAAGGACGCCAGATGGTGTGTGTCTGAACATTATTTTTTTCGGAAAATGTTGCAGATTATGCCTTTAATTTAGGTTTAAAGTTTGCAAGCAGTTGCTGAGGTCCAGATAATTTTCCATGAGAGAACTTCTCCAATTAAATAGAACTGCTAATTTAAATGTAAAAAAAATACATAATAAATTGCTAACCCATTAAATAACATAAATAACCCAATTAATTGAAAAATATTTGAGACCTGCTTCACAGTGTCTGGATTGTGTGGGGGTCTTCAAATAATGACCTCAGTATTTCTAAAATCCTGGCTCATACAGCACTGTTACAGTTCTGCTGGCATAATTGTTAGAATCTAATTCCTCAGATGTTCCAAAAAAAAAAGGCTTTGCTATCCATTTATAGGCCACTGTATATAACTACAAGGCCATATTGTTGCCTGCCAGCTCGTTAATAGCTACCATTTCAGTTGAGTGCCTGCTGCAACACATTATTGTCATGAGATGATGACAATAATGTCCTGGGGCTTTGCAAAGATTGATTTATCAATATTGCAGACAGCCTCAGTTGCCTCTGCGTCACATCACATGGCCAATCAGTCTGCTTCACCTACTACTGGAAGTATAATTAACCTGAATTAGCCTGCCTCTGTATTGATTTGCCTTTCCCTTTCCAACACCTCTCTATGTTAGAGGAGGTCAATATATTTTTAATCTTTGATCTCTGACCTTGTGGACGTAGTGATGTGTTGACTTCCTGTAGTCCTTAAGGACCGCTTTATTTCCGACTTTAGATAACCTTTCGGTACCCTAAAGCTGAGACATGTTTGTGTTCTGAAACACTGATTGATTTATTTACAAAAGTAGTTTTAATTGGAGCTGTAATGAGGTTGCGTAAAGAAGAAGTCAAAGCTTTTAACCTTAAACACAGTCAGGTGCTGGGAAAAGTCACCAGGTGGTGTTTGTGTGTTTTGGATGAAAGGCACAGTGGTTCAACTTCTTGCTGATACTCACAGTTTCCACACCTGTGCTGACGTTGTGACTATGATTACTGATGCAGTGTGTGAGTTTATATGTGTGTGTGTGAATGCATCTCTACGAAAACATTTTCAGGGTAGGTAAGCCTGTTGAACATAAATCTCACAGCCTCCTGGATGTTTTGTCTTCCCTCCGTCCTCATCCATCACAGACTTGAAACTCATTCTCTTTTCATGAGGTGGACTTTGCTCTGCTTCTAACACAAAGTAATGGAGGTCACCTCGGCAAGCTGCTCCACACTCATTTCCCCCCCTGCTAACAGCTTTTCCCAAACGGCCTGACAGAATACAAAATGGCTCTCCAAAAATGTCACTCCCCAGCTTTAATACTGACCACTCTACAGCACAGGTAAGGTTGACATTTCCTCACAACAGAGCCACACCTTTTTGTGAACCTGTGTCTTTGGCTCGCTCTCACAGTCATGACACTCTGAAAGCCTTGTATGGACATTTCTGGATGGCTCTGACAATCACTTTTGATGGAAAAGGCAGGAATGGTATCCCTGGTATTAAAGGAATGTGTCTTTTAGCCCCAGTAGCAGCTCTTTGAAGCTGTGCTTGCACTGCAGTGCTACCATCAGCAGCTTAACATGTTCACATGCTTACAAGAATACCTAATATATTGATATTTAGCAATTACAAATCCTTTTAGTGCCAACGTCATTCTTACATTACAGTGTTAGCTGGAGGCAAAACAAAAGAAAAGCTGGAGCAAACACTAATCACCTCAGGGTGAGATGCCACGTAACAAAGTGAAAATATCTTTGTTGTTAGGTCCAAAATTAAAGCAATAATGGCTCAAAATTGAGGATTATCACACACCAGCAACCACTAATCAAAAAAACAAGATGAACTCACAAAGTGTCAAGAAAGGAAATATTCTTAAACCTATTTCCTTATTAAACAGAAAAATACAACCGACCACCTTCTGAATTTAAGTGTCTCTCTTTTACCAAACTGAGACAAGGTTCAATTGCCTCATTAATTCGCCATAAAACTTAATTTTAACTCTACAGACAGAAACAAAATAAAACTCCAAAACCATCTCGGTCAGTCTTTCCACTCTTATAACAGTCACCAGCTCTGGTTTGGTTTAAATAAATCCTTAATTCACTGCATTAGATGTGCAAATAGTCTGGCTCTGCAGGCTGTTTTCCTCTCAATTGTCTTACGGCCCAGTGAGTGTGTACCGTGTGGCTCAGTGTGCATTATGGAGCATCAACCGTCACTCATGCAGAGCATTAAATTAGCTTAATAAAATGACAAATCGACCCCAAAAAAGCAACTGGTGATGGACTCAGCAAAGCGCTGATAGCCAATGTCCTGCTGCCCAACCCACAATCATAGAAAGTTCATCCATCCATTCAGTGAGCATGTATGAGCCAGCCAGTCTGGTCCCATTGGCTAATGTTGATTTTTTAAAGTAACACTTGCAGTCCTGGGGGGTGAGCAACTATTCATAATCAATAGAGCTTGTATTTTTTCAGTCATTGTGAAGAAACAGTCCAACAAAACTTGCTAGCTAGTGGTAGTGGTAGTGGTAGTAGTAGTTAACATATTAAGGGAATTGTTATGCCTCCACCAAAGCTCCGCCCACAAGAAAATATAATAATGTTTACTGAGGGGTCCATAATGTTCACATCTTAGTTTAGTGTGTTAGCATGCTAATATTTGTTAATTAGCACCAAACACAAAGTTCATCTGAGGCTGATGGGAACATTAGTTTTGCACGTATTTGGCCATTAATGAAAGTACTGGACAGTAACCATACATCTCTCTCTATCCCACTATGTAACATCAAACTTTTGATTTGCAGACCATTTCTTGTACAGTCCCAGAAAGAAAAGGCTCAGTGGGCACTAAAGAAGAAATACTGAAATGACAAAAAAAAAGACAAAGAAAGGCTTAAGACAGCAGAAGAAAGGAAAAGATTGTGACAGTAAGCTCGCAGGAAATTGTGAACGCTAGACAAAGAAGAGAAGTGAAAGCAAAGAAATTAAACAAGTAAGAGATGAGCAATTGGAGAAGCGAGGAATAAATGACAGATAGAAGAGTGTAGCAGAAATGGTGAGCACTGACAGGGTTTCCACAAAGGCAGTAAACATGGGGCTCCAGGGAGTGGTAAAGAGTCTCTGAGTCTGGGCGGCTGGATCAGGATCGCAGCCATGCAGGGGCAGACAGGATCATCATCAGTCATTTGTCCTCCTCATCCCATAATATCCACTAATGTTGCCCTATCTGTCACTGCGTAACTATGGTCACACAGCTGTGAATACATGACAAAGACCTATCCATAGTACTTACCTTTAAAAGCAAATTATGAAGGATTTTCCCACAAAACAATATAATCACCTACGACCCACCTGAAGTGTGTGGCAGTGCCAGCATCTGCAAAGTTCCTGCCCTCTTCCAGTACCTTCTTATTTCCATTATTTTGCTGTGTTTGGGACCCTTTACCCTTTTTCAAAATATTGGTTGTTGACATCCTGAGAATGAGACTTAACAACCAACGATCGTTGTGGTGTGTTTACAAATAGAAACCGACAAATCCTACTTATTCTACCTTTAATTGTTGAGTATTTTTCTTTTCTCTTTCACAGATATTTGTGTTACTTATGGAATAGTAAGTGAATAATTAAGCAGCTTTTTTAAAACCATTTTGGGGGCAGTGCAACAAGCTGCAAATGTAAATGTTGTATTGGCGAATTATCACCAAAGTTCATATTGCTTGTTTGAAAAAAGGTCATGTTTCTGGCCTCACTTTCCTTTTAGCTTTTGTTTGGTCCAAATCACTGCTTCCCAACGTAGATGTCCCGACCCCCACGAGGCGTCTCCAAAGCGTAAGAAAACCTCAACAAAAATATATACAGGATACCTATATCTGAGAAGTTCATTAATTTCTGTGAAGGTAAACTGTTATTTTTTAGAACAAAGGAAAGCCCTTCGCACATCTATTGAAACTCGACAGGTGCGTTGGAGAGAGGAGACCAAAAAGTTGCGAAAAGGACTCCCGCACACTGTTCAACTTGCAATATAAAATTTATTTGCAACGTTTCGGTACTAGACCTTCATCAGGCAAACATTTCATGTTCAATGTTCAATGTTTGCCTGATGAAGGTCTAGTACCGAAACGTTGCAAATAAATTTTATATTGCAAGTTGAACAGTGTGCGGGAGTCCTTTTCGCAAACTGTTATTTTTTAAAAATATATAAACTTTTTTTTTTTTAAATCTCAAAATAAGGGCATGGTAAGACCTAAATACAAGTTATATTCACAGAGCTTTCACTCTCGACTTAATATCCTTATCCTGCATTAGAAGAGTGTGTAGTTAAAATAACCAAAGAGCTACTAGAACAATTGCCAAGTGTCAAAGAGAATTGTATAAAGTGTTACTAAAATTATCAGGAAAACTTATCTCTGATGCAATATTTACAAGAATTAATCTGCACAAAATTCATCCAAATCGCTTTTTTTTACACAAACTTTCTGCAATTATTGTGTTCACTAGTTGGATAAATTTTACAGTTTATCAGTTGTTCTGCACTGTTGATGTGTATATGAAATATACATCAAATATGTCACTTAGTCAGGGGTCGTCAGTTTACTCAAGGATAGAAAAGTTGTCCCTTTAACGAGGACTATTGATCTAAACAAAGTTATGAGCTACTTATGAGCTTAGTTACTGAATGCTCATACTAGTAGTACCAGCTAGTTTCTTACCTCATTTGTCATGTTTGATGCTGCGCAGCTAGTGGATGTTTCAGAGCTTTATCACTAAAAGCACCATCTGTGTCGAGAAAGGGTGCTGATTAGAGTGGTGTGAGTGAACCAAAACAGTTAAGTTGTTTGCTGTAAAACCGAATAATGAGCTGAAAGATGCTAAAAAGCTCTGTAAAGCTGAGGGCAACTGCAGAGTCAGGTGCTAATTCTCTGTTGTTTCCTGAACAAGTGTGTGCCTTCCCATTACAAATAGTCATCTGACCCATTGTTTGTATAAAAATAGTGAATATTGCAGCTTCAACCTAATGGAGTCCTGCCTACTGTGGCAAAAACATTTTCTTAATTAAAAAATATAGCTCAACACAATACTCCATACCTTCATGATGTAATAAATCATATGACCTGAATCTATGATATATAACATTGCATATATCAACACAGCACTGTAGCACAGCAACAGTTTAATGAGCCTATAATATATTATGAATATTACAAAACATTCAACCATGAACATTTATGGCTAAAATGATCTTTTTAAGTGTGCAATATAACATGCAGCACCTCTCCCTTCATTTTGTAGATTAGTTTCCATAGAAAGCTAAAAATCCTCTGCAGGAAACCTCCTCAGTCTTGTTGCCTTTTCTGCCTCCATAAATCATACAATGTTTACTTTCTGACAGGCCGTGTACAGTTAAGGTGCTCTGTCCAGTCCCAAACCAATAAACCCAGAAGCACAGGGGAATGGTAGCTCACATAATGAGAAGCACTTTTGGCTTGTATCATTTCTTCGCATTAGGTGGAAGCAGCCACGGACTCTGAATCTGAAAGCAAAGGCTCGAGGGAGTACCACTCTGTGGGGATCCAGGTGGAGGACAACAAGAAAGGGTGAGATAATGGTTCTGGGGTTTTAAGCTCATTAGAAAAGCTCAATCTCTGATGTTTGCTCTCACTATTATGAACAAAAGTCCCATTGTCTCTGCCCTTATTTGCCATTGTGGCCCGTGTGCATTCATCTGTGTCCTTCTACCTCAGACAGGGCAGGTTCAAACGCTCCAACAGTGTGACTGCAGCCGTGCAGGCCGACATGGAGTTGGAAGGCTTCCCTATCATGGAGGACAAGGGCCTGCAGTTCGGTGGGGGCTTCCAGCGTCACTCGGAGCCCAGCACACCCACCCAGTACGGGGCAGTGCGAACCGTACGCACCCAGGGGCTCTTCAGCTACCGTGAGGATTACCGTACCCCTGCTGAGCCCCCCAGTCCCAGGGAGACCACCAGTGAGACCACCTGGCAACTGGAACCCCCCTCCCCACGGGACAGTGCGGCCTCGCCGGCCGAGTCGGGCAGGGCGTCCCCCTCCCTGAGGAGGGACGGGAGCTGGTTCATGCAACTGCTCCACACGGAGACCAAGAGGATCGAGGGCTGGTGTAAGGAGATGGAGGCAGAGGCTGAAGAGAATGACCTGACAGAGGAAAGTGAGTGCTACTCAGCTGAGGCTGCTTTTGTGCAGGCAGATTGAAAGATGGATGTACTGAACTGAACGTATGACACTGTGCTGTGTGTGTTGTACTTGATATGCTGGGTGTGTTTCAGTCCTAGGCAAAATCCGAAGTGCAGTGGGAAGCGCTCAGCTGCTCATGTCTCAGAAATTCCAGCAATTCTACTGGCTGTGTCAGCAAAACCTGGTAAGAAACCTATCAAAGAGTGGGAGTGAGTCTGTGTGTGTGTGTGTGTGTGTGTGTGTGTGTGTGTGTCAACTGGGGCGGATTTCATATTGGGCCCTAAGGCAAACAAAGGCATGGGGCCCTCTACATCCCCCCACTTTTTCAGTCCTTGAATAAATAATAAGTCATAAAAGTAAACGTTCATTTATGGATGGAGTGCAGAGGATGAATTAAGCAGCCCCACAGCCTTAAGAAAGAAGCTGCTCTTCAGTCTGGTCGTATGGCAGCAGACACTTCTGTATCTCTTGCCAGATGGCAGCCATGTGAACAGGCTGTTGCTGGGGTGGGTATTGTCTTTTAGTGTCCTCCTGCTTCCTTCCTCCTTTTTTCAGCAGTAGTTGGGTAGCTTCACTTCATTTTTCAACAGTCTGTACACTATGCTGAGCCATTTGTGAGTTTGCTACTGTTTTCCTGTCTGAATAGTTTTAGCAAATGCACAGTAAGGTCATGGAATAGTCCAAGTGTGTGGGGAGGCCCTAAGACACTCATGAATAAAGCATAATGACGCCATTTTAGCAGATGGATTTTTAGAAAGACATAGTTGCCAAAAAGTTAAAAAACAAAACAAAACACTAGCTTAGTCAAGTTGTTGTGTGGACAAATGTATTCTGGGTCACAGCCATTCAACTTCAATAGCAAGTGGGCTAAATCATAAAATCACAAACTTACAAAATACTCTGTCGAGTAATAGCTACTAATAACTTTTACAGTGTAATATTAATAAATATAATCCTCAGAGGCCTCAGAGGAAAACTGGCAGAAAACATGAAGTCAAAACACTAGCTAACAGTTCATGTGGATTCGCTAGCAAGCTAGTTATTGGGCATGTTTGTAAAATTAGCTATGAGGTGTAACTAGTTTGCTAGCAATTGATTTATATTAGTTAATATATAGTTAATATATTAGTTATATTAGTTAGCTAGTTTACAAATGTTTTGCTAAAGAGCAAAATGCTAGCTATCAAGCTAGCTAACAATTGATGTAGATTAGGTAGTTAGCTAACACTTTGATAACACTGCCTAACTTGAACCTGCCACAAATAGTTTAGAACTGTTAAAGGGAAGCAAGAGGAAACACAACCTCTTTTGTCTACAGGGGCCTCCAAAATCAACAAAATATGAACATTCCTTGTTGTAGCTTTAACTGTGACTATATTTGTGTTGCTTTAACAGGTCCCCTGGCAACATTTTTTAACCATCTTCAAATTTTATTTTTATTTTCAACGTAGCCCTTCATATAGCTAAATACAGGTGACATGAAAGGCGAGATTTGGCCGAGGTTCCAAAAGGGCCAGGACTTAGAGTCAATTGGCAATTTTCACAATCAACTGTGTGTCTCTTTAGCTTCCAGAGACATTTTGAAGCCTCTTGTTTGCTCAGCTTGTGTGAATTTGTTTGTGAACATGAGGCCTGACTGAGCGAATGGCAAGTACAAAGTGGATGTAATCCTATTGCAGCCAACCACTTTAAAAAGATGTAACCAATACCATACTGGTTCATAAAATGTAATCTATGGTGCAGATTGCTCAAAGTAGCTCAGAGATAAGCACCTTAGTTTTATTTATCATATCACACACGTGCCAGCCTGATTTGCAGACAGGCTCTTGTCAAACATGATTACAGAAAATCTGTTTCTGTTCCTGTTATATTTACAGTAGATATTATCAGATTATCTTTATACATGTAACAATAACAACAAAAGAAACAACAGAAACAACCACTGCATCAACATAATTAGCAATGTTAGCCATGTGTCCATCAACATATATTACATTTACATTTTGAAATATCACATTAGAAAGGTTGAAAGGTTGAATATCGCATTAGAAATGTCAGCAAAAACGTGTTTACTCTCACTTGAGAGTTAAGTTCCTTAATGGGAGATGGAAACACTTTTTTCAAATAAGCTCTGGCACTCTAACAGTCTCCTCATGGCTCCCACGGCTCTGTAATACATCCATGATCACTCCACACTGATCTTATGTAATCTTCCTCATATTAATACATGAAACAAACAGAAATTTCATATTCCATCATGTTTTGTACACTGTTTTTCACTGTGTGAACTTTGACTGGTGGTCTTTTAATTATATTACCTTGTTGTGGCCTCTTCATCTCCTTCTTCTTCTTCTTCTATAATAGTTTTCTGACTGGAGAGTTGGTGCCACCTATTGCTCGTTTTGATGAACCAAGTCCTAATAATCAGTTATAAAGGGAAACAAGCATTTATTCACATTTGCTTTGGCCGGGTTACACAAAATTTGGTTAAGATTAGCAATGGATGGAACATGGCTAAGAAGTCTTTATGTAAATTATACATGATTATTCATGAATGGTAGAGTACACATAAAAAAGAAAGGGGTGGAAAGAAGTTTCAAAAGGAAAAAAGTTGGGAGATATGAACCAGCCATCTTCATTATTCACACCAATAGTTTATCTTTTTTTTTTCAATTTTGCCATGTATAAATAATTTCTCAGTCTCAGTAGAAAAGTCAGATTTTGTTATTTTCCACTGCAACACAGACAAACTTAGCATTCAAGTCTCATGTTAGTCAAGTCCAGTTTTGCAGCCCATTTGTAAGCTCCAGATCAGAATTTAAATAATGAAACTCTATTCAACTTTCTGCTATATACATCAATCAGTAAACATCACATATGAATTCTAAGTGGGAAAAGAAAAATGAGCAGCTGCGTAGTGTACAAAGCATAAGAGTCCAAAAACACAGGCTGCGGTGTGAAATTAACTTTTATCATTAGAAACAGTTCTACATTCCTTTATGTGTCCTCACAACCTTCAATACACATTTAATGCTTCAGCCGGGACTAACAAGCTCAATCAAAGCTCCCTGAATATCATTGATTGTGGAAAGCTACAACACTGAGAATCGATAGCTATCCAGCACATTTCTATGTGACCTGAACGTTTTTTGAAATGAACAATACATTAGCGTTGATGGGTGTGTTGTCAATGATGCAGCTTTGTCCTGAGCCAAACCCATGTTTAAATAGACCTAAATATCCAGACATCAGCCCTACGATTGCTCATCCAGTGCAGGAACACACATAGGGTCAGGGATTTCTGCTTCATATTTTTCTTGCACTGTTCTCAACTCATTTTATTGATCTGAGCCAAGTACCCAATATTTCAAATGAAGTTGGTTCAGAGTTATGAGAGATAGTGTTGCTGTTTTTGCAATGTGCAGCAGAAAGTGCTCATTCAGGGGGAGTGGGAGTTGAAACAGGGATTAGACACAGTGTACCAGCCTTTTATACCAAGTCAAACACTTTGTCCCACTGAAGGACGCCATGTCATGCAAGTTTAATAAAAGGCATTACAAAAAGCTGCGGCATGATAAATGCATATGGAACAATATTCAGTAACATTTTATTTGTGGTTGTTACACTGTCATGAACATGATGTGACATGTTTCATTAACACAAAGGAGTCTTTATGAATGTTTATGATTGTCATTAAGCATCATTTGGTCAATTCTGTCATCTTTAATGTAAAGTTGACATTGTTTGAGATGTCTTTGTTATGACAACTTCACATTAATCAAGCCAATAGCCTAATACCTTTGTTTTGACAACCTAACATTAACCAAGACAGTATAACCTGTTAATGTCTTCATTATAACACATGAATCAAGCCAGTAATTTGTTATAACTTGACATTAACTTAGACATCATAACCTGTCGCTGTCTTTGTCATGACAACTTGACATGTTTTTCAACATCACACTGTACTGTCATATGTGGTCAGTTTTGACCATTTTAAGTGTGTCATGAATGTTTTCCTTAACCTCAAGTAAAGTAGTACATTTTGGATTCATCATAATAATGTCATTAAATGTTATAAGGCCAGTTTGACAACAAAGAACAATGCAGAGGTGATGTAAAGAGTTAGCCAGCTTTGGTTAGCTAGTTTATATGTTTCTAAATTAGGCTAACTGCTATCTGCTGAACTGGCTACTAACTAGCTCATGCTAGCTACAGCGGTTAGCCTGCTTTAGCGACAAGTAAACTAATTAACTGCTATGTGTCCCCCAGGTATCTCACCATGGTGCTGAACTCTGTCGTCAAACTGTCCTTATAAGATTTAATGACATCTTTATGACAAGTCCAAATGGTGACACTTTTGTTGAAATTAAAGGAAATTATTCATGACACGTTATAAAAGCATTTGACAGACTAATAAAACTTAGGACATCTTTATGATGTGATTACTTAAGGTCAAGGAAAATATTAATCACGTACTTATAATGATCTCACGATGGCCGATGTCCAAACCAACCACCTTTAACATTTAATGTAGTGTTAAAACATAAAGCCAAACAGTTTCTTTAAGTCTGATAATGTCAGGTTATCGTAACAAAGACACTGACAGGTTAAACTGTCTTGGTTAATGTCACAACAAACTGTCACAAGTTGTCATAGTAAAGAAATGTCAACCAATGTCAACTTTGCATTTAAAATTACATAATTAACCAAATGACACATAATGACAGCTGTCACATTCACAGAGATGCCTTCATGTTCATGACAGGTGTCATGGCGTGGTTATAACAGTGTAATGACAGTCTTATGCACACTCCTTCAAATGAAGTGTTACTCAACACATACATTGACTTCATTTGTCAAATAAATGCATACAAATTAGAAGCTTGAAGAGATGTCTAATTGTCTCATCAGCCTGCTTCTCTCTACCTCATGGATCAACTTTCATAAAGCCTGGCTTAAAAATGCTCTAAAAGAGAGACAAACAGAGCATGTGGATCACTTCTTTGGGAGGAGCTCCAGGATTAAATGCACACACTGACACAGCCAAGGCTTAAAACTCACTGACTCCTCCTAAATCTGCCAGCTCCGGATATTTGAAGCCGTAAGACTTCCGACAGTTTGCAGAACATCACAAGTTCATGGGTCAGAATAAAGCTGATGAAGTGCTGAGGCACTCCCTCGGTAATTACAGATAACAGAGGTGTGTTCTGTACCCGGCTTACCTGACATGATAGATACTGTGATATTAGAAATGTAGAGTAATTTAGATAAATTATTTTGCTGTACAAAAGAGAATTATATTAATCTCATAATACCATACAAATATCAAAGCAAAACTTAGACTCTCCATTGAAATATTATGCAAATTTAGAGGATTTGAGTCACACCGTATGAGATTTTTTCCCCCAAGTAAAATTAGGTTACTGTAAACTTTAATCTCTTTATCACTGACTGAGGCACAATTTGGCTAAAGTCATGTGATGATTTGTAACTTAAGGAAAGAGCTGATTAAAAGTTCTGCTTTCATTTGAGCTTGTTTTTGTGGCGCCGTAACATTTTGCTCTTACAGGATCATGAATGTTTAATATCAAAATGAGGCATCTCTTTGATATATTTCTTGTTAAAACAGGGTAGTGTTGCAGGACATAACGCCAGTCTGAAAAGCAGAAAGATCCACTGGACAAGAAAGAATAAGGAGAAATTATGTAATGACTCAGCCATGACTGTAGCACAGAGAACACCCGCCGCCATCATATTCTAATCTATTGGACCATCAGACACCCTTCACCGGCCACCTAATCTAAATGTCACAAGGTTCAGAGTGTGACTGGGGGAATGTCTCTGGGGTTATTGAATTGACATATCCTGTCACAAATGTGTTGTTTAAATAGGTCTGTGATTTCTGGAATCTTGGAATCTGATGCAGCTTAAGTTGCTGACTCTGTTGGCTTGAGGTTGATACAAAGAGATCAAAAAAACAATCTGAAGCTGCAGTTTAACTTAAACTTTGAAAAGAATAGATACATGAAACCACTTTACTCGCAAAAGAACCATAACAAGGACTGCAACTAACTATTATTTTCAGATTTATCTGTCAATGAATCATCTTCTCTTCATTGATTAGTTGTTTGGTCTACAAACTGTCAGAAAATGGTGAAAAATGTTGATCAGCACAAGTTGACGTCCAAAAATGTTTTGTTTTGTCCACAACCCAAAGATGTTCAGTTTACTGTCAAAGAAAACAGAAGAAACCGGAAAATATTCACATATATTCACACATCTAGATCCTGAAATCAGAGAATTTGGACATTTTTTTCTTACAAAATGACTCAAAATCAATACACAATTATCAAAATACTTGATGATGAATGTAATAGTTACAATACAACTAATCAGCTGATTGTACCGTGCTGTTGTTTATATATAAATACTGCCCACAGCTGGATCCATAAACATAATCTCAAATTTCTGCAAGCCCTGAATTGCATATCATTTAAAAGTACAATTACACATATAATTAGTTGCATTTATGCTCAAAGCATTATGTGCGAGAACAACATACAGTTGCATAGGAAGGGGTCCTTGTACATCTAACAAATTTTCACCCAACCGGTCTGAAAGGTTTCCATAAGATCCAGATAAATTTTATCTGGAACACATGAACAGCTTTAGCGGCAGCAGTAGAAACAACACTGTCTTTCACATCAGTCTGATACCACAGATCATTTCAGGCATAGACAGAAGTTGGCTCTGCTCGGAAAAACCTGGTGCTGATTGAATTTCTGCATTGGATTTTTGATGGACAAGGTTGAAATTAAATTAAAATCTGTAATGAACAAATGTTAATGATATGCAGTGAAGTTGGCACACTTTTGAATATTTAATGTTTACATATTAATGGGGGTGATGTTTTAGAACAAAATGTGAATCACTGACAACTCAAATATTTTGACTTGCAAATGTTACATATATTACTGTTCTCTGAACATCGAGACTACATGACCTATAAACTCTGTTTCCTCAAGAGCATATGAAGCTACTTGCTAATGTAGGTGGGTGCAGTTTTTTTTCTGGTAGCATTCATAGTCATAGTTCATGTATTTTCCCTCACTTATCACTCTCAACATCTACTGATAGCATTCCCCAACAGCCCAAACAATAAGATTTTGACTTATATATTTGAATATTATCTCAAAATTCTATCATAAACATTAAGTATTAACAAAGAATCTCATTACTCATTAAAACCTGCAGAAACTGCAGACCAGCTGCTGAGACAATGAGGCGCTCCTCAATCTGATGTTTCTTTTCATGTCAGGAATCGAATGATTAAAAGGACTGAGCTGACAAAGGCAGTTTATTATTTCTGAGCTCATTCATGGAAAAAAGACAGAATTTGTCTCCATCACATGTTGTTATCCCTCCTCTCAACCCTAAATCTCCAAAACTGATATTCATGCCTGTTCTGAGTCTGATAAGGACATCTAGTGGATCTGAGATGAAGTACAATAAATAGTGATGACTCTATTGTCTGCATATGAACAGTATGTTCATGCGTAACAGTGGTTATTATCTGGACTCCAGGCACTGAACCATTAATCTGTCACCACGGGCATTAATGTCATCTTTATTATAACTCTGTAGGACCCCAGTGCCATGCCACGGCCCACCTCTCAGGACCTGGCTGGGTTCTGGGACCTACTGCAGCTCTCCATCGACGATGTCACCATGAAGTTTGACCAGCTGCAGCAGATCAAGAACAACAACTGGAGGCCCATGGACAGCCCAGAGAAGAAGGTGAGGCACTGAACCCAGACAGCCTTAAAGGAATAATACAGATTTTTTTAAGTGGGGTTGTATGAGGTATTTATCCTTTATAGTCTGTTTATTTGCTATAGTCGATGGCAGCTGGCGTGCCCCTACTTTGGAGAGGCAGCAGGAGTACTGGGCAAGACATATTTTGGCCCGCTATAAGTTTAGGTCACTAAAATACACTATATTTAGAATATTTCCACTGCTTTACCTTGCTGTCAGACAGCCTTTTTTGTTGGAAAACTGACAATATGAAAGGCAAATATCATTCTCTCCAAACCGGCCTGACTCCACTGGAAAAATGGACCATTTTACCTTTCAGAACACAGGAGTTGCTGGTCTACCGCTGCCTTAATCTGTTAGTTTGTTGTGTGTTATTTTGTGACTTCCCTAAATCAGAACTAACCCTTTAAATGTATGTATTTCCATCATCGTTGTGATAAAACATCCCTTAATTATTCTGTCTTCTTCTTAAAGCCACCAGCTCCTGTACCAAAGAAGACAGTTCGACAGAAGAGTATGATAACGAGGGAGAAATCCCTGGACCTCCCAGACAGGCACCGGCAGGAGGCCCGTCGGCGGCTCATGGCCGCCAAGCGGGCCGCCTCCTTCCGGCAGAACTCAGCCTCGGAGCGAGCAGACAGCATTGAGATCTATATTCCCGAGGCTCAGACTAGACTTTGAGAAGATAGGGTCCGGGGCAGACACGTCTCTCTGCTCCCACGTTCAAACAACTTTAAAACTAGCCTTTTTTCTAGACTGCTACTCTCTCTACTCTTCCTTTATCCATCTGTTGTCTGATCTCGATAGCCATCCTCAGAGCCCATCGCCAACACCATCGGTCTGTAGGATGTGCCAAGCCTCTTCTCCCATCGCCAGAATAAGTGTTAGCAGAAATGTATGTCTGACATGGGTCGGTTGGGTTTCTCCTTGGTTTGCTGGTGATCATGACACCCAGCCTACAAGCTCTCTCATCCAACGTCCTGGATGGGTACGTCTGTAGTTTTTCAGCATTTGCAAAGTGCCATTTAAAAAGTGCAGCTTTGAAAACCTACCAGCAACCAGGCCTTTGAGCTAAAAAGAGCAAACGAGAGAAATTATCTTTATTTCAAGTTGTTCGAAAATGGTCAAAGTTAGTAACCCTTCAGTATTTTTTTAATAATTTAAGGTTACATTATGATTATTCCTTTTGTTTCACTAGTCTTTTTTGGGGTTAATGTTAATTACAAGCTAAATATCACAAAATTGTTGTAAGTTCAAAACTTTTAAAAGTGCCAATGCTTGAAATACCTCAACTATGTGCATGTGGCACTGATCACCCATTCAAGGTTATTCAGGCAGCCCTTATAAGCTCTGGACTGGTCAGTGTTGAAAAATGCAGCTTTCTACCCAATCTGGTTGTAGTCAAACATTTTTCTTGGTCTGGATTGGTGGAAGAATGACATCTGTCAGCTCATTAACATGCACATTTCAAATACTTTCCTATATATCTCATGTTCCTGTTGCCAACTTTCAAATATTGACATTTACTTGAAGCTGAAAACATGCAAGTCTTGTGCCAACATTTTCATTATGTCAATGCAGTAGAAAAAAAAACTATGAAGGTTTGTGTAACTCCTTAGATCAAAATGTGTAGACAAATGCACTTATGCACTTATTACAATTCTCTCTATTTCCAAGGGAAATGTACATACCCAAGTTCACAATAGTACTGTTGTATTTTTGAATTGTGAGCGGGAAGAATATTCATTGTGTTTATTTTTTTTCCCTCATGTCCACTGCTTGCCTGCCCTCTCTATTGCTTTTGGCGAAAATCTAGATTTGCCGCATACATACAGTGGCTTGATCACACACACAAAATCATACAGCCGTGTTCTCATCCAATATACTTCTCTCAGGCCCTTTCAAGTAGTGCCCTCAGCTACAGTTAATGAGGAGTGATAGAAAAACTGCCAAAACAAAAACAAAGTATCTACTAGTTTCTTTAATCCAAGAAGCGGTTTGTAATCTTCGTATTTCTTGAAAAGTTCTGTGTTGCTGAAAGTCTCCTGCAGCAATATCATTACTGCACTCACTCCCTCTAGGAAAGGCTGGGAAATAATGAAACAAAATTGGGGCAAAGACATTCCAGGGGGATGTAAGCGTCAAGTCCCATATAACTAAAACTTTGCAAATCTTCTGTTGAAAGGAAATACATGAGGAGTATGTATTAACTGTCTGTGGCTGTGCAGACCAGTTTGTGGTATTTTGTCAAAACATGATGTAGCTGGCTCGATGTTATCATTTGCCTTTGATTCCCATCACAGTATTGAGATGTACCGACTGCACCAGCTCTTCATACAGTAAGTTCAAAACGAGCATACTTATAATTTAAGTGTTGATTTTCACATCAATAAATTAAAACAGGATGACCATCCAAAAAAATTCTATAGTTTAGTTGTTACAAAATGCTACACACACTGTCAGGTGTAACTGTTACAGTATCTAGCTAACTGAACCAACTAAAAAAAAGACATTAGCTTGTTAATATATGACCCATTTAAATCAGTACTATGCCATTGTTATTAATATGTTCCATTATTCTGAAACCCTAATTGCCCCAAAAACCACTGGACCGGAAGCCCCCTTGTCCAACAGTGCATTATCCCAAAAACAAATCCTTATTGCTCCAAAAAGTTATTTAAACCGATTCCATGATCTTTTACCAAACCTAACTAAGTAGTTTTGGTGCCTAAACCTAATCAAACTGTGAATATTTCATATGGTTAACACGTGTTTATTATTGTTACATTATTGTTACATGACCAATGTCACCTGGCGAAGGTTGCCTGCTGTTAGCACATCAAAATTAAGATATTAAGGGCAAAAACCTCCAGAGAGTCAGAGTATGCATTTTCAGAACAATGGACCTTCAGGTCAGTGGGCAGTTGTTTTTTTTGAGATAATGGAAAAGATCACGGTTTGGGTTCAAATAAGTATGTTAGTTGTGACAGTTAGGTTACTGATGTTATTTTGGAACAATGGGTCTTTGGAGCAATGGGCTTTTGTTTTCTGGATAACAGGCTGTCAGACAAAAGGGCCTTTCGATCCAATGGGACGTTTTTCAGATTTTTGGGGTTTCGATTAATGGGCCGACAGAACAATTGGCTGTCCCCTTTAGACTGTGGAGTAAAAGATACAGAGGCTAAATCAGGCTAAATGAGTAAATGTGTAAATAAGATTAGCATAATCTGATATTTTCAACTTGATCTAAACCACATGAATACTGCTAACTCTGAAACACATATTTCAAATTTAAAACATCGAACACTTACTAGCTAAGACATTATTTTTTAAAGCTTTTATGGTGCAACCCGATTCCTTAAATCCCTAAATAGATACATAGAATAAAGACTTTGTAATGGATTTACAAATAGCTGGTGCAACCCAATCATGGTACAGTACTGTGTGTGATGCAAAGTGGAAAACTTAAAGTTATGGGGCCTTGGATAAGAGTCTCCAGTGGAATTTACTTCCAGGTTAACTCATCTTGAGTAAAAGCTAAAAAATTCTGCTGCTCTTTGTAATCAAACTTTGGTGCCAATAACTAGAACATCAGTCCTCACTGTATTGCCAATGTTATATTCAAATCACTGACCTGAAGACTGAAGTCTATTGGTAAAAACTTTGGATAATCAACCAACTAAATGGTGCTGGGTTTTTTTTATTCAATAAATACAGCACTAGACAAACAATCAATGCAACACAATGCGCTGTCAGCCAACCATCACTTAAAAAATCTATTTTTATGACTTAGAAACTTTCAGTTGAGTGATTGTCCCAGTGTCTACTATGGGTAGGACCAGAGAGATTTATCATATAGCAGTAACAACAAAGTACATTTCTCTGGATTTGAATATGCCGTGTGAGTGTGTGTATGTGTGTGTTGTTGTTATGTGCGCATGTATCTTGTTTTTGTAGCAGAGTGCTGACATATTCAGAAAAGACAGGGTGAATCTGGGGTTAGTGTGGCTTGATTTCCCCCATTACTACCCAACTGTGGCCTGACCTGCATCTCTCTCACGCAAATACAAACACACACACACACACACACACACACACACACACATTGTCCCTACAATCTGAGACATAAAGGTGTCAACTAGAACTATAAAGGGTTCTTCAGCTCGTCCACATAGAACCCTTTTTGGTTTCTGGTGGAACCTTTTGTAAAATTTAGTTGAAACGTGGAACCTTTTGTAAAGGATCCGCTTGGAACCCTTTCAGAGAGTTCTACTTAGTAGCCAGGTTAGTGGGTTATACCTTGAACCATCTGTGAAAACTTTCACCTAGAACCCCTTATGAGAAGTTCTACATAGAAGCCTTCTGTGGTCTAATGGTTCCACCCATTAGACCAGGGCCATTTCAACCAAGTTAGCTCTGGTTCTCGAACCGGTTCCAGATTCTATAAACCTTGGTAACGTATGGTGTACGAGCCCACATTTCCACTAACTGTGGAAGTGGAAGTGGAACATTGTAATCAAGGATGTCGTCAACAGAGGGAACCGCACAAAGCACAGCAAACTGTAAAATATGACACACCATCTTTGGTTGCCAAGGAAAACCTGCTTTTTTAAAATTCCAGCTGGGAACCAACTCAATACTCAGAACAGGGATGGTTCCTTGTTGGTCTAAAAGGCCCACCTTTCCACCTTCTGAGTTTCTAATCCACCCACGGGGTTCTACTGAGAACCCTGTTATATTCCAAGGGTTTCATTTAGAAGCCACCTTAAGAGTTCTACCAACAACTCTTTTATATTCAAGGGTTCCATCTAGAATCCGCCCTGGGTGTTCTACGAAGAACCCTTTTATGTTCCAAGGGTTTTTCCTAGAACCTTTCCAGGGTGTTCTGATGAGATCCTTTTTATATTATAGTACAAAGAACCCTTGACATACAAGTTCTTCTCCTTGAAGAACTCTTTCTTCCAAAAATGTATTTATAAGAGTATGTCATCAGCACTCTGTTGAAACATATTTTAGATACCATAGCATATAATTTACTTTTTTGTGCTGCAGATTGTATTTTTTTTTATAAAACGCAATCAAAATAGTTAAACCATATCTTTGGTTAACTCCTAACAATCATGACAAAGTATATATATATATATATAGTATAGATTTGTCCCCAGTGTTCAAAGTAACGTTTCACTGTATCAGAACACATGAGACATTGTTTAGATGTCACACAGTCTTGTAGCAGAGCTCAGACAATAAATCCCAGAGAGCTAAGAAATATATTCTGTCCAACAAATCACCAAGTGACCAAAGTCAGTGTATCATGCAGTGCAATACTTCACTTACAGACTGAGCTTTCAATAGCCCTCGGCTGAGTGTTGGATTACAAGTTTTTTTTAAAACACACCCATCTATAATTCTGCTGTTTTTTCTTTGCAGAGGCAGGGACCTTTTAAGAGTATGACAGCGGGTTTCTGGAAAGCGTCTGGGTGTGTGATGCCAGGCAGTTGGCAGAGCAGAGACGTTCCCCTGCTGTTGCCACAGTGGCAGGCAGACGGGAGAGAGACAGACTCGGCCTGACATATGCTGGCTTAGAGGAGACGAGAGCTCCGCACTGAGCCCCAAACTGCTGGTGTTGTATGCTGTTGTGTAGCTGGAAGGCTGTTCTGTGAGGATCGCTCGGCACTGTGCTGGGTATTTTTCAGCCTGCCTTTGACTAAGCAAAGCAGCTTATGTAAGATTTTGGGTCCTTGGTGAGATCAAGCAAACAGCCTCCAAGGCCCTTCAAAGCTTGTGTTGATAAATGTATTGCTGAATAGTGGCCCATACTGTAGAACTTAAGCATCAGCAGCACTGCACGTCTTTCTATCAGTCTGTGCTCTGCTAGTTTCACCGAAGGCTGTCACTGAAACAACAGAGGAGTTTCTCTTGTATGCAAATTGATCAGGGCTGTGAGAAAAATGAAGTGTGTATTCATCACCTTGGTTCAGTTTAAAGCATATCTCTCCTTTCTCCTGCAAGAGGCATTCATATAATTGCGGTGAGACCTTTTTTGAGTTAAACCATGAACGAACCGTTTCAAATAGTAAAGTGGAATTAGTTTCAGAAGTCAGGAGGGAGCAGGAAATGTTGAAAAGGATTTGCGCAATTGAGACACAGACTTTGGTACATTTACAGCTACAGTTAGAAGTAAGAACTGTCCTGGCAGACATCATACATTTACTTTAAAACCCCTTTTGGAAGACTATCTTAGAGCCATTTTCTGAACTATGAACAAAATCTCTCAGCTGTAAATGCTGGGTCAAGATTGTCATTGTTTTTTTGTTTTTTATTTTGTCGAAATAGGTGTGAACACACTTTTAGATGACAAACTGTAAGAGCATCCTTACAGAGTGATCTTGTATTTCCTTGTTATTTCAGTAGATATTTTATGTTGGATAGCTTTGGTTGATGTACACGAGTGTGGTGTGCATGTGATTCCTCACTGCAACTCTTGTGATTATTCAGTTTAAAAATTAATATTGTAGGGGAGACCGGGGATGGTAGTAACACTTTTTGTTTGAGCATCAGTAACTCAGTGGTAGCTCATCAAAAACCTCTTAAATTTTGATACATGGCACACATATTTGTCTACTACAAATAAAACTCAATTTGACATGATTTGATAATGATAATGACAGATTATGTAAGGTCATGTCAAATACAAATAGTTCCATTGTTAAACCTGCACCACCACAAGGGTGAGTTGTAACACTAGCTGGAGTTAGATGTGACAATGAGAGGTAATTTGCTCCAGTTTATGAATGAACTGAAAAGACGATAGATGGTGAACATTTGGGGGGACACGGGGCCATATTTCAAGGTAAAACAACATATTTGATAACCCACTCGCTACCCTTAGACAACAGCTAACATTAGCATTCAACCACCTCTTAGCTAACATTATGATACAATAGGAAAGGCGTGAATTAACTATTTCGTTGATATTTCAGAATTAATTTAGACCTTTCCTATCTTATTGTGTAACACTATCAAATGGTTATGTTAGCTGGGACGTCACTGAATGTTAATATTAGCTAGTGATGGATAATGGGTTATCAAATATGTTGTTTTACTTTGAAATATGGCCCCATGTCCCTCTTGATTTTCACTATTTATTGTCTTTTCAGTTGCTGATCAATCCAGTAACATTATAACGATTTGTCAGATTTAATATGTTAACAAACATGTTTAGAGCACAGCAGTACAACAATATCCTTTTAACAGCGTTTGAGCTTCTCACTCTGAGTATCTGAGTATGAATATGGTAAATTCTCCTGTGACCTCAAAAAGTAAATGCAAGTGTACGATATTGATGACATCATCGCAGCTCTTTTCTGCTTGGTCAGACTGACAGGGTTAGAACTAATGCGGTGTTGCAGCACTCCCCAGTCTCCCCTCCTCTTTCCGAGCCATTTTCTAAAGTATGAACAAAATCTCTCTGCTGTAAAAGCTGGGTCGAGTTTGTCTCCCAGTGAAAATCATTTTCCATTGATGAAAAGTTGTTTTTTTTTACTCTCCCCCCCAAATAGTTTTGAACACACTCTTAGACGAATGGCTAAGGTTAAAGGCCTCCCTACAGAGTGATCTTGTATTTACTTGTTATTTCAGTGCTTGTTTTATGTTGGATTACTTTGGTTGATGTACACGTGTGTGGTGTGCATGTGATACTGTCTGTGAGCATTGGAGGATTCCTCACTTGGTGATTATTCAGTTTTGTTTTTTTGTTTTTTTAAATATGGTAATTTAACAACTAGTCACCCAACAAAACCTTGTGCAAACCCCAAGGGCAGAAAATTGCACCAGTGTCACATTAAATGTCATGAGGGCAGCAATTAACTACAAGTGCCATCTTTTTGACTTATCCAGCATACTGTAAAATCATTACTCTACACAGCACCAAATTCATGTAAGCAACCCATTCCTGCCGTCGCCTTCCATCCCTAGTCACATATTTCTCATCGTTTCAGCTCGACATCTGTGGCCTCACTTCTGGTACGACTGTCTTTCTGCTTTTAACTCTAGAACCCATGATGTGAAATATTTCAAGGGGACTTTTTTCGTAACCATGCTGTGGAAAGAGCGTCAGACTCACTGAGATAGACTGATACAACACTTCCTTGAACTTGGAATGTGAAACCACTCTATAATTACTAGATAAAATGAAAAAGGTAGTTGTTTAGCTAAAACTATTTTCATCTCTTGTATATCATATCTATAGTGAGGATGAATATAATGCCAAATATTCATTATTTGTAAAGAAATATATATAGATATATAAATATATAATATATGCTTCATTGAAACATGACTATTTTCTGCATTTGCTCATGTTTTGTTGTCATTTTTACTTTGTTATGGTTATTTTATAAGCTGATATGATGGCATGCGAAATACTGATTCTGAATGTAGGCTTATTTATTATGTTTTTTGTTAAAGATTATGACACTGTCCCACTGATATGTTATGTATTTATTTAAGTCTATCACATATGCATTTTTCAATGTGTGTTTCAGTGCAAGTTAACGTATCATTGGGTTATTTTTGTATTATTTCAGTAGTTTGCAAGGACATATGCATTTTCCTCAGTTCTTTCCTAGCAGAGCTATTGAAAGATTTTGCCTCTTTGAGTAGTTTGATCATTGCTGAGGTCATCCAATGTAAATAATTCTGCAATTAAATTTTTTGAGAAAAACTTTGGAAAAGTTTGTCAGTGTGGTGCCTGTTTACTCTGAAAAAATCAAATCATAACCTTAATTATGCACTCTCACAACTGTGGCAGTTATAGTGAAATATTCATATGAGCAAAATGTTATGAATTGATGTTTAAAATAGACGTGTAACACTTCATTTTACAGGTCCTGAATTTCATGATAAGTAGGTGATAACTGACAATAACGTATTTGAAATTGCATTTACATCACTGTCTCTGTCTCTGTCTCCGTGAGAGCTGCAGAAAGAGCTGCACACACATACATACACATATGCAGAGCAGACTGAGAAGACGCAACACAGGATGAGGTTAGCTTCAGCAATATTCACGCAGAATCCAGCACTGTGTCGAGGTGTGGGCATGTTTGTTTGTGGTTTAGAACGTAGCCATTGTGAAACAACCAGAAAGTAACATTTCATTTCTCTTATTCATTGTTTGGTCTTGTTAACGATGGCCTCACTTCATTCACTCTCTTGTTCACTGAGCTGTGGAGGAGGATCCAACTTTGATTCGAAATTTGGGGGTAAATGTCAATTATTCTCAAAGAAATTTCAAAGAGGTTCCTTGCTAATTATCACTTATTTACCATACAATTTGGAACCTGTAAAATGAAGTGTTACCAAGAGATTATATTTCATAGTCAGCCACCAAGCTACATTATACAGATATCTAATTCTTGTCCTGATAGCAACAGTATTCCTGGTGGTAGTATTTTAGCTCACAGGAGGAAACCTCAATAAATATATCAAAGTGTTATTGACATTTCATGCATTTTATATCTGTAAGCAGGCTGCAAACCAAAATAGCAATGAGATGAAGAGGAAGGGTAGCTCTGAATCATCTGTCAGAGAAAATGGTGCATTTAACTTTTACTGTTCTTGGTTAAGTGAGTCAGGACAGTCACCAGTGATTTGGAATAGAATATATCACTTAAAGGTATAATATGCAACATTTCCCTGACAAAAATATTGTATAGAGTCATATAAATATAATCCCTTTCAGTTATAACTTGTCCCACTGGAACAGCATTTCCCAGTGCAGGTTTGGGAAAGCTGCAGTAGAAATCTGCAGTAGGGGTGTCCGATTCTCCAAATGCACAGTTTGATTTGACTTGCAATTTTAAGGTCATGATTCAATTCAATTTTTCGATTTAAACTTTTTTTTTTTTTTTTTTTTTCCTGACGGCTATGCCAATGTTAAACTATTGAATCTTAATTTATAAAGATCAACATATAATAGGTTTTATACCTTGATAGATGTCATTTACATTTTCAAATTCTTCTTTAAAAAGATAGATTACATTGTATTAAGTGTAATATAACATAAGCCACACTGTGAGGCTTTTGTTTTGTTTTTTTCAGACATGTGTTGGGCATCGCAAGTAAGGGGTGGAGAGAGAGAAAAAAAAACACATACTGGGACAATCTGAGATTCTATCACCGATATCAGTTTTGCTGTGCTCTGAATGCCTTCTCAACCCAAAACATCTGGATTTGGCATCTTGAGAATGAGACTCAACAATCAACTATCTTTGTGGTGCATTTATGGATTGTTTGGACAAATCCTACTGATTCTACTTTAATTTAAATAAATATACAGTATAGCCACCAAAACAATCAGTGTAACTCACATTTTAATGTGATCCCTTAAAATCAAACAAAATATTGAATGCGCAAAATAATTATGGTCTTAAAAATGTTCAGATCAGATCCTCCAAATCAACAACAATGCTGTTCAAAGACATTTTATTAGAATGGAGACGCACTGGAGTAATTACACTCTGACATGGTGTTTGTCTAAAAAAGAATTCTCAGAGAGGATGCACATGAAAATACGTTTGCCTGTGTGGCAATATTGTTGCAGATCATGGCATGTTGCATTAGAAAGTTGGTTGCTGTTTTTGATATATTTTTTTCATGGTGATAACAGACAGGTTTACTATACATGCTATTAAAGTAGTAATTTGATTAAGTGTTATAACAGAACTTGGCAGCACTACCATATTTTGGTGTTGCAGACAAATATCCATGTCTGATGGTAATTTTGATGCTAGTTTTCTTTCAGTACATATGTTTATGTGTCCAATTATCATTAAATACCTATTTTATGAGTGATATCCATTAGTAGACTTGATACTTACATGTCAGGAGGTTGCAGGTTTGTTTGCGAGGATATGAAGAATTGCTGCAGTGAGATTATGCACTTTGAGATTTGCTTTCAAATGTAAAGTGCATTATAAATAAAATCTATTATTATTATTATTATTATTATTTGCAAATCATCAAAACTTCCCTATCCCTTGTCTTAAAGACCCCTAACACTGGTGTTTTCAATGCCTCTGGCTCATTAGGTCTCTTCTCAGGTTTAAGTTGGGCTGGGAATGACACAAAGTCACCAAACACCTAGTACTAGTAAGAGTTCAATTTGTTGGAAAAGGAGGCTGTCTGCACACTGAAATTTGCAAGGTCCAAAAGTTTTAATTAATGCAAAATTTTAACCTTCAACGTCTTTGTAAGGCAAATAATAAGGTGTAATTTGACAGGAGTGTCAGGAAGATAGCAATCCTGTAAAAGCAGGCTGAAAAAATGTCTTAGTACTTTATGTTTTTTCTTTCAGTTAAACACCTGCTTGGTTTTATACTTTTCTTGTAGTTAATAAGTTCATTTTGGGGAGAAAAGAAAACTAATCAGCCATCCAGCAGCCATTCATTAACTGGGATTGTGTCATTTCCATTAAAAACTTTAGAGAACTTAACTTAAACCCCTCACCTCGTGCTTACAATCTTAAATATATACAAGGCAAGGTTGCCCCCTGTTGGACAAAGAAAGAAATTCATGAGTCGTTCAAATAACTGGTAGGATTTCTCAGCACACGTTTCCTCCTTTATCACCAAAAAAGATTTGATGAGACGATTTACTTCAAAGTAATTCATCAAAGGCAGCTGTTGACTCTCTGACATTTTACTATTCAGCTATGAGGTTTGATCAGTTCTGAGAACTGCACAAGTGAGTGGTGTGTTCAAGACTTTGGTATGTTACTATGATAGTATTTCAACAACTTAAAAATACATATCAACCCCTGTTGTTGTGGGAGGTGAAATGCTGTAACTGACTGGTAAGCATACCAGCAGCCTACTCGTATGCTAGCCGGATGCTTTCATCAGCCGGTGTGTGGAGTGGTTTTTTGCAGCTAGATTATAAAAACCAAGCACTGTCATGTCACAGCAAAAAAGGATGGGTTCCAAGTGACCCAGCTCCTTTGTGTGTAAAGTCTGTTGTGTCTCTGTGGGTCTCCTCCAACAGTTCTGTGGTTATCTGTGTGTGTCAATGTGCGTTATCACCATGGCGATCTGCCCAGGGTGCACCTTGTTTCCTGCCCAGTGCATTAGAGGGAAAGCTACACCGTCTCCTGCAACCCCGCAGAAAACAGATGGAAATTTAATCAGGGTTTGTAGCACAACTTGCAACTTAAATTATGATCTCACTATATTTTTAACATGCAATTACTTATACTTTTAAATTAGTATCCCCCTCATATCTATTGGAACATGTCTTCATTTTCATTTTTCTTTTTACACTGTATTATAGTAGCTATATACAATCTTGCTTGTGCAATATGTAGATGAATACAACATTTATTATACATAAAACATGGCATATATTTTCCTAATGCCTTACACATTTCTCCTCAAGGCAAAAAAAAAAAATTACATTAACATGATTGAGGTAGGTCTACTAACAGGCCTGACTCTGCATTTGTACTGAATCTGTGTTCTTTGTTTTGTTTGGTGTATAGACTAACAGTAGTCAGGTCTGTTGTCCTGGGCCCAGGTTGGAGGGTGCAGGGGGTGCCAGGACCATAGATAAAGAAACTATATACTTCTATTTCTATATCTATGGGTGGGACCTCATTAAATTATGGAGTAATTATTTAAAATATTTCAAAACAGGCCTATTTGTGGAAAAAAAAATCTAATATTTGAGTTACTATAATAGCTTTCCCCCCCCTAGTTGTCCTTAATATA
>JAJHUR010140512.1:852422-886056 GCA_027495735.1 Lutjanus campechanus | reverse complement strand
ATGTCATTACTAAAAGAATTACTAATATCAGGTAGAGTTGGATTTTCTCTTTGCATCAAATTTGTTATGACAGCATGGGATGGATGGCTGTATGATTCCCTGTAAGTTTGACACCATATGCCAGACTATTCAGCATCCTGCTTCTGTTCTGAATTGCATTAATTTGGTTGCAAAATAAAATGTTTTTTTTTTTTTTACATACAGTATTGTGTCCTTTGGTTTTACTTGTTCTTAGAGTTCATTAAGACTGTGTGAGTTAGAGCATCTGCCTGTAGGTGGCAGAATAGGAGTAATTATCTCTTCAGTGTGTGACCCTAGTTTTTTATTATTTGACCAGGCATCCATGAGTTTGACACGTCCAGTCCAAATGTTGTTGTCCTTAAAAGATTAAAACAGCCATTTAAACAGATTTATTTTAAAGCAGATAAATCCATTTGAAAAAAGAAAGAGCTGGTTTCAAATGATGTCTTTAATAAACGTGAAGTGATGCTAGAAAAACGTTTTGTTTTTTTTGTTTTTTTTCCACTTATCTCATTTTTATGCTTGCAGTTTGGAGCGAAAATGTCTGTTTTTTTCTATTTCCGATTTTACTTCTTTGATAAGTGTTGTGAGAGTGCACGTTTGTTAAAACTGCCACTCAGTCTGAAACTAAACTACATGAATCTTTTTGCCATAGTATGCGCACTTTTTGCTCGAAAACAAACCTGTAGAAACGAAAGATTAGACGTTTCAAAACTTTTGCGCGTATTATCAGATTAATTTGACAAACGTCAATAATTCAGTCTGTTTATTAGTACACTATTTCAATATAGTGTGATATAAGGAAACAAACATTTATCAAACTCCCAGAGTGGAGTTTTATATTCCTGTTATAAAGGATAAAATAAAATGTAAAGCGTAAGATGTTCGTTTGTTTACAAGCAAGACGCTAGAAACTTTAATCCAACATCATCTCCAGACAGCTGTTTCGAGGGGAGCCACCTCACACGTCACGTGGGCAGTTTGGAACTCCTCTGTCTGGGTTGTGTCTACAGGAGAATCCCAGATCCGCGAAACATCTCGCGAGAGTGAACATTTCGACAAAAACAGATCTTTCCCCGATCGTAACCAAGTGTTTTCTGTCCCTAAACTTACTCAGAGCGTAACCACAGAGGTTTCATGTCATAAAACATTCTTAGTTCGCACAACGTGCACTATAAGGACACGACGAGTAGAAATTTCGCGAGAGTTTCGCAAATCTGGATTTCCCTTCTAGACACGAATGTCTGTACAACCCCAGCCGATCCTACCGGAGAATATGTTGGATGTTTGATTGACGTGTTGTACAGCCAATCACAGCTCCCCCAAGTAGTCTCGTCAACCAATCAGATGCTTAGAGGAGGTAAAGGGGTTTTCATGGATGGAGTCAGTTTGCATCGAGGAGGGTCAAGTTAGAAGAAGGATACTGAGCGAAAACTGGATCTATTTTGATGTGTTTAAAGTTTTGTGGAAGTTTCTAATGCATCACGTTTAACACTTGCACTTTGTTACTACGAAGGAATAAGCTTATTCTTCTGGGGAAAAGTCAGAAAATGGTGAGTTGAGGACATTTTTGTAAGTTTCTGACAAAGTTTTAAATTTCCCTAACATATCAGTTTGGCTAACTGCAAGTTCAGGTGAGTAGTACATAACGTTAGGCTAACTTTAATGCGTGAAAAAAACTCACGTAAAGTGTGTATTATAGTGACATAAAAGTATTTTTGTTTTTTAAACCACTGTATTGGGAGATGGCTATAACGTGGCGTCTCAGCTAACTCTGCCAAGTTGCCAACACTGTCAACTATCTCCTGTATAAGAGACAGACACCAATGTTCTCCACGCGTTTATGTGAAGTTAATTGATGCGTCTTAATCTCGAAATGAACTGTTATAAAAAAGTTTAAAGGTCTTAGCTAAACATTTTCTGCCTTCTTGCTGAATAAATCACCTGAACAGGATGACACATTTTGTCAGGCTTTTATTTTGTAATGTTACATTTTGCTAGATGTCTGAGTGTTGAGCACAATCACATACTTTTCTGAACCCCCTGTCTCCTTTCAAGGATGCTGTTGCAGGTGCAGGGTAACTTTTTGCTTTGAAAAGACCTACTGAAGTTTGACATTTGATACTAATTTTTAATTCATGCAAAATATATAGGCCTACACAGAAAAAATAAGTATCCCTCACCTAAAACTCACCTAAAATTATTAATAAGTGTGGATGTCTTCCTGGACTGCTGCAGTCAGCCTAACTACAAATTCAAGTAGTCATGCATAGCATTCCTCAGTGAAAGCACTGCACAGCTTCAGTCAACTGGAAGATCCGTCTAAACAGGTAGTAAAACCATGATTTAATTAAAACTGTTTCCCTTAGAAGTTGCCTTTCTGCACAGCAAAAGACAAGTGCTTTTGGGAAACTTTTAAGCTTAGTCAAGCCTCCAAAAATATTTAAATACAACAAGTTCTTTGATCTTTATTTGTATTGTCTGGTGTTAGGCATGTCCATGTTCAGTCAGCCAGTACATGGGTGAGATGGAGCACTGAGGGGGTAACACACACATGTATGTACACAAAAATCTCCACTGGTAATTTGTTAAGCAAATAACCAGAGTGGCCTGGCTGTAAATACAGATGCTTAATACCTCCCTCACTGTAATAACACCTAGCGAAGTCTGTCCCGGGAACACACATCAGTTTTTCCTTGCTCAAATTCACTGCAGTTTCCTAATGTAAGCACTCATGTAAGTGATGTAGACACAGAGTCCTTCTTCATCAAAACCACAGCTGCTTTCGCAGGCGATGTTTTCACCCTTGGGACAAAACTATTGGTGTTTCGAGGAAAGGGATGTTGGCAATCAGTGCTAATGCTCTTGGCCATATCTGTTATGTAGATGCTTGGGGAGACAGTAATTTAGCACCTTATCAATACTTTTGTCATCAGCATGAAAACATGGAGTATAGCCAACTGCAATATCCTCCCCTGACATTGTTATAGCCTGTGAAAACAGATGCAGTCCAGTGGAGGAATGCCAGGAATTGCTAATTGCTAAAGTAATTGTGACGAGGCAGTAACTCTACTTTGCCATTTATAGCGGCTCATGGAAATGCCTTCTGTTTACCATGACTAAGCTTGGGGTGTTAGAGTACACAGTGGTAGAGCAGAGGAGCATACCATTCATTTTTAGAAAGGCAGTTATGAATTCACTGTCCACCCACCACCATCCCACCAATGATCCACTGAGATAAAAACATGGATTAGCAACATAGTTCAGCAACAGCTGGGAGAGAACAGCCACTGCTCTCCTGCAGGTGGATGTGTGAAATTGCTTGAATACCACACACTTGTTTTGCAGTGAGAACATGTGTCAGATAGATGAAGTGCATTGTAGATATTTTTAGTATGCACATTACCACACGTTGCAACTCACAAGTCAATGCTGACCATTTCTGAGTCAAGTCCCATAGTCCTAAACTTTCAAGTTTCAAGTACTAAAGAAGTCATAATGCTCTCTTAACCAAATGTAATGCAATTTTAACAACAGTCTCAACATACTGTTCTTTGTGCAACTTCAAATGTTGAACAAAGTTGGAAGTTGTTGTGTCTTTGTGTCAAATTTTTTTGACCCACATGTTTTGCATGCTGCAATTTGGGGATGACACAGTTAGCTACCATAAAATTCCCTATGACTAGTATCAGACTACTGTTTCAAATTTTAACTATCATTAAAACCATGTTTGACTGCTGCACTTTGAAAAACTGACTGTAAATAATGTCCAGCATCAACCAAAGTTAAAAACAGTTTCCCAGGCAGAGGCACAGCAGCAACATGGGTTTGTTTTGAATCAGTGAAAACAGTGACATCACAAACGACATAATGCCATTTCAAATTGTTCAGAGGTTTTCAATATAAAAGCTGGTCAAATGAATGCAAGCCGAGAGGGAGAATGACATTTTTTAGCATTTTCAGCACATTTTAACAGTACCAGATTAGTACTGTTAACCGTGATAAATTTGGTCACTATAATCGTGATACGAAATTTTCATACCATTCCATCTGCACTGCACTGTGTCGTTTTTGTTGGATTGGTTCAAAGAAAATAGATCCGGGCAATTAAGTGTCAACTTACTGTGAATGAATAGTGTTAGTTAATTACTTGATTCGGGAAATTAAGTGAAAAGAATTTATTCTTGGCTGTTTTTAAATAACATTTAATCTTTGGTCTTGGAGGAAGGTATCAAGTATTCTCAAGCCAAAAAGCCGTTGGTGTTAAGGTTCAAGTGAAGTTGCAAGTCTTTTTTGATTTTGTCAAGTGGAGTCTGACTCAAGGCCAAATCTTTCAACTTGACTCCATGCCTCTAATATCATGTATACTGTTTATTTTTATGCCATATCCATGTTAATCAGGGTTTTGACACAAAACAAAAGTCCCCAGACTGAATTGAACCATATGTTGCACTTATATGTTAACATGTTAGGCCCTCAATCACCAAGATGCTTTCATTCCCCTGATTTAAACGCAGCTCTTGTTAGTGCCAGGCTCTATGAATTGAGCTACAGATGACAACTCTGCATAGCAGTTCCTAGCAAGGATGAGTAAAGTCAGGGGTCAATGGCAGCTTTGGCCTATGAAAGTGTCTCCACCCTTTGAAGTCAGTGCAGTGACCGCCACTCTGACGATCAAGAGTATATTGCGGTTTTCCTGTGGTCACTGATTGTTGTCAGACTCAGTAGCTCTATTCATATTAAAATGCATTCAGAGCTTCAATCCAGCCTGTCAGCAAAAGCTCTTTGAAGCAACCGCTTATCCACTGCTCACCATACACTAGATAGTGTTCTTCTGGAGCTCTCTCAGCTTTGGCGTGGCTCATTTGGAGGGTGGGGACCAGTTAGGAGTGACAGCCAAGGCTGCGGTTTCCTCTGTTTTCAAACGGACACCACGTTTCAGAGATTTTACAGTCCGAGTCTTTCATTTTGTCCACTGCTGTAGGGCCTTGTATTTTGTCTCTTTCACTGAAAACCGAACATGCTTCCAAGTTGAGGCCAATGTAAAAAAAAACACAAAGATTATGGTTGTAATGTAAATATGTTTGTAATGAGGTACTATAATGTTGCATGAGCATGCATCATAGTGGTTATACTACATACTGTTATGTGATGGATGACAGCTTAGCATTGAACACACTTAGACTTAGAAACATGGCTTCAGAGCTTGTGAGCTAAGTCTGTTTTGGAGAATATGGTACTGATAACATGATAAGAATGGAGCTCGTTCATTGGTTCACCATTTGTGCCTGGATATTGCTATGTACAGTACAGCTATGAACAGTTAGACATTGGTTATGTTTAGGCACAAAACTACTTGGTTAGGGTTAGGAACATAAATGCTTGAGTAAGTTTAGGGAAAGATCACAGTTTGGGTTAAAATAATTAGTACAAAAAGGATGAACAGTGTGTGAAGAGCGACAAAGTCTGTGTTAGGAGGATGACTTGGGTCAAACCCAGGATTTTAACTTCTGCTGTGAAGTAAAGTTATTTTTTATCCAAACCGTTCCTTAATCTTTCCTGTCATTCTTCAATATCCCTCAATTGTCATGGAAAATCAAAAATATGAATCTACCACGTGTAGAACCAGTCACATTGCAATCTCTTGCACACTGATTTGGTAGAGTTAACATGTTCCAGCCCTGGAACACAGCCACAGCCATAGCTCAAGCTTGTTGCCCCTCACATTTCCAATAGATCACACCTCTGACACTAAAAGTACTGCAGCCCTGCAGGCCTGATTATTGAACTTTGTTCATTATAATCCACACCCATTATCCAGTAATTATAACTGGTAGCTGATGGGAAATACCAAAATCATCTTCTGGTCTTCTGGTTGTGTTGAGGGTAGGTTATATTACACCGAGGCGGGGATAGAGTGGTGGAGGCATAAAAACTCTGCCATGCATGAGGACAATTGCTTGCTTAGCTGCTATTTATTTTGATATATTTGTCGATGTATGTTTCCAATTTGTCCTTTGCTGATCTAATCAACAATTTTTTCAACTTGCCAGGAGTCAAGATTTCTCACTGTTGAAAGTCAGCTATCGTGTGCCTGTAAGCTTCCCCACCCCTTTTGAGGTTAGGGTGGTTGCTGAAGTGCGGTGTGTTGTCAAGGCTGGTTGGCCCAGATACTGTGATTCTGTGAAGGTTGCAAGGTTGATCTTGAATGAGTCACAGTGCTTTTGATTTGACATTTAGGTAACAGGCTGTGCTACCTGGCACAAACCTGTGGACATACATCATTTCGTTACCATGTTGTCCACAGTTTAAGGAAACAAGAGCACTGGGTTGTAAAGCCGGTTAGCTCAGCTGTTTAGAGTGTGTTGTACAACACAAGCAATTTATAATTATGTAATAGAGAAACTATTCTTCCCTTATGACACATGAACTACACAAACCATCAATAGAAGGCAATTGTAACAATGCTATTATTTTTCAGCGATCTTTAATGCTGATTGTGATGAGACTAGAAACCGTTACCTTTTTCCTCTTTAGCATTCTGCATGGTGCCGTCCTGTCCTCCCCTGAACTCCCCCACAAATACATTACAGTACTTTGTTAAGCCCGTCCGTCCACTCTTTTTAGGCCTGGGATGTGTTGTTTTTCAGTCAAAGCCTGATTACTGTAATCCTGGCAGGAGGAGAAGATTGGGACACACTGCTCAATAAAACATTCAGCCAAAGAGCTGCACAGCCAAAGACAGACACTCACAACAGACTGCAAGTCTCTCTCTCTGTCTCTCCCATACCACCCTCTCCTCCAGGCTTTTGTTTATGACTTTCAGCCCGTGTGTGGAATGCCACTTGTCATTAAGTGCGCTCCAGAAAACCCTACAGAAGAATTAAAACCCCTCACAAACTCCGGGTGTTTGCTCTAGAATAGCTTTCAGATACACGCACAATTAATTTTTGACTCATCTCTAGTAGCCATAAGTGATGGGAAAGGAGTTTGGGGCAAATCTGGAAAATTTGAAAAAAGTCAGTGTTTTTTAAAATCCAGGTTTGAAACTAAAAGTATGGAGTGAAGTTTTTATTTTCTTTCCAGTTACTGTGGGTTCTCTATGTCTGCAAGCTTCCCATATCTTTTTAGATGATGTGTATTATTATGTATATATATGTCGTGCATTATTATGAATTCATAGATAGATGAGCATGTGTGCATCATTGATTTAAAGGGCCAGTACGTAGGATACAGTCTAGCATCTATCTCGTCTCACTCTCCCCTTCCAAGTTTGAAGGAGAAACTACGATGGCCGTGAAACATCCTTACTTGAACATTTCCGCATTAAATTATTTAAAAACATATGCTATATATTTACATGTAACATATGTTATGTATTTAACTGATTCGTGTACTTAGATTATTCCAAATGATTCCAACAATGCCCAAAAGAGAAATCCGTAATTCTCTGTAACAGTGTGTTTCCTTGTTAGCCGCTTATTTGCCATAACCTCCTTGAAAACAAAGGAAATGTTAGATATGTCAGAGAAGGAGGAACTAAGTGACATTACCCTGTCCGTGAACATAATTTCTGCTGTGTCGTGTCAGATTTTCTTCTGCAATGAAGAAAACAACTCCCATGATCCCACACTCATTCAGATGTCATCAAACTAAGTTATTGTTTTAATGTAAGAAATCCTAGCGGCAATACTTACATATTGTACCTTTAATCTACAGTATGCTCTACAGTAGTATGTGGCGAATTATCCTCCACTCTGTGGATTATGTTGACAGTATGTGTGGGTAGGTATACATATTGTCAACATGTTTATGATCCTTGTCATTGTCTGCTCTTTAACATAAGCCATTGGAATACACAGGTGAGCAAATTGTCTGCATTACACCAGCAGGCCAGATGACTGTTTTCCTGTCTGCAGAGCACAACTCAGCCTTCCCAGCGTGTAATGACATGCTCAGCTGAGTCTGTCATCAGGTATATGGCTGATTTTACTTCCCTGGTGTCTTCCGCTCTGTCCTCAATCATTGCTCTCAGATTACACTGTGAAACGGTACCTTTTAGCCTAATTAAACACTAAGCAGCTTTGTGGAGTGATTATGAATTGATTATAATGTGTATTATGTTGTCTTCTTGGTAAGCGTTTATAAGCTACTCCTACTCACCTGCCTGCTTTTGTTGCACAGTGTGAATGTGTAACTGTTTACAGCGCTGTAGTATAGACAGGTTGCTGACAGATGTCGGGAGTGCTTTTGTCGAGTTGGTCATCTCCACGGGGTGAGCCAGGTGCTTGTATGGTGCACACCACATTTGAAGTCACACCACACCACAGGCCATGCAGGATGTAATTTGTGGAAAGGTGCATTTAGTTTTCTTCAAGAAGCAGGTAAAAAAAAATGAAAACCAGAGTAATTATAGGAAAGAGAAGGACTGGAGGAATCTGCAGACTGGTTTCAAAGCAGGAGTGAGAAGGGCTGTCTTTGCCTCTCGACTTTATGTGAGACAAGGAAATCAAACACAGAGCCATCATGTTGTCTTAAAGTTCCAGCGTTCAAGATTTAAAGGAATTTATTAATTAAAATTATGTTTTCATCAATCACCTGAAAATAACAATCATGCTTTCGTTACCTTAGAATGATCCCTTTATATCTACAGAGGAGGCAGGTCCTCTTTGACTGAGACTGCCATGTTTCTACAGTAGAATTAGTGTTTCACATAACTAATCTGCTAAAATTATTTAAATAAAACTTAAAATGAGAAAAGACATACATTTTGTATCTTAATAAATATCATGTGATGCAAAAATGATCACAAATCATGTAAAACTAATTATAATAAGATTACCATATCATGCAGCTCTATTTTGCAGCCACTGTTGTTTCTGCTACACACTTGAAAGGGAGGTGAGTGGTATTCAGTTAGTTGCAGTCTACAACCTCACTGCTAGATGCAACTTAATCCTACACACTAGTCCTTTAATGCAAATTACAAATACAAAACAAGACAAATTGTTTACTTAAAAAAGAAAAGTCTTTTTTTTTTTTACTTCTACCATGTGATTTCTCCCTTCTGTGCCTCTGTGTCAAGAAGAGCACCTGAATATTTTACTTCTCCTCCCCTCCCTTCCTTCCTTTTCCTGCTGTCCAACAATGCATTTGAAGGGAGAGATGAGTCACCTCTTAAGCCTCCTGTCAGGGCTATGCTGTTAGTTGTGGCTCCAAAATGTGCCAGTCACTTTGCAACCATGTGTGTCGGTGTACAACCTGTTTTTAGGCTGTGCAGTGTATAAACCTAAAGAGGGCCTCATTGTCTTTCATACTATATGACGTTGTAGCTGCCCCTCTATGTACCTTCAGATTCTCCTCTATTGTGTAGGTTGTTTCTCCTCAGGCTATGCATACTCTACCTGCCTGTTACTGCTAGCATTATCTGTCAGCTGCACTGTATTGAGCAGACACTGGCCCTGTGTGTTCACATCCACTGTTCTGGCCTTGTGCCCAGTGAATAGGGTGGAGGACAAAGAAGCAGAGGATTTCACATTATTTGTAGACAAAACAAGCTTTGAGACTCAGAATGAGTTATCCTTTGGATCTTGTTTGCTGCAACACTGTGGTGTAGGCTCGTCTTAGTCAGAAGGAGACTAGTTGCGAACTTGTGTTGTGGCTGAACTACAGAGATTGCATGGATGTAATATGGGGCACACATACCACAACAATAGCGGCTTTATGCTTCAGCATGATGTCATGAATCTGTCATCTGTTCTTGTGGATACTAGCAAGCTGAAGAAGTCTGGAAATAGCAGCACTTTTTTTTCTAGAGGAGGCCTTTGACAGAAACTGTCACCTCTGGATACGAATTGTACATCTGCAAACAAAGGCTGTGCTGCTGAGGAATGCAATGACTCTCATGCCCATGCAGGTCCAAAGGTCTCTCCTGCCTCAGCATGCTAATGACATTTCCCTGGGCCAAACTTGTGGTTACTATTAAGTCAAAATATGACATTGACCTCTACTCCCTAAATGCTCATATGTTCTGTAGGCAATTTCATTGCAAGTCATTCTATTAGTAGAATATTGCCACCTGGGGAAACCTATAGAGACATGATAACATTCTTGGGTTTTGGTTTAGTTTCAAAATATTTCACAGCCTGGGGCACAATGTAACCTTTTTTATAATTGAGCATGAGAATAGATTTTCCAGCACTTGAACAAATGCTTTTAAGTCTTAGAAGTAGCGGTTGCCTTTAGATGTGTTTAGGTGTCTGAATTACATTTGATTGTATTTGATGTGATGAAAATGTGCAAAGGAAATAGAGCTCGACCAATACTGGACTTTTGAGGCAGGTGCTGAAAATGATATTAGGGAGTAAAAAACTATTCTGATATCGATATATCAACTGATATTGCAATGATCCCTCACATGTGCTTATCAACCACAAAATGTGTAGCTAAATAGAGGCAGAATATTTTACAATTAAATTTACAATTATTTATCATTTATTTTAATTATTTACAATAAACTTAATTGACCAAAATTACATCATGGCACTGCAACATTTAACCTTCACTGCTATTTTTAATAATTATGAATAACTATAAATAACATAACATAAACACTACCACAGGTACTGTAGTTAGATTTTTGAGTCAGACAGATATATTGGTCAACAGATATTATCAGTCGGTATTGGCACATGACAGCTGTATCAGTCTGTATCGGTGTACATGCCTAATATGTGCCAATACGAAAATGTTTTTTGGTTATATTTTGACAGAACAAAACATTGGTTTTTGTTGTTGTTGTTTATTTTGTTTTTTATTTCATAAATAAAAAACTTAATACTATATAAGCTTGATGTAAGTGTATATGCAACTTAATTCAAGTTTAACACATAAACTTGAATTAATATAAAGGATAAATAAATAAATAAAAATATTATGTTCTATTAAAAATGTTTTCATGTCGAAACATATCACATATAAACTGATATAGCTGTGATATACCAGCATTGGCCGATAATACCAGACGACTGATGTATCTGACTGCCCTAAAATGTAACTACTATATTACAGTTTATTTTAGACCTCTAGTAAATTTGCTCATTTTGATAAGGCCTCAGCTGAGTAAACTAATGGGAGGGGTCCATGTTTACTATTAACTCACTTTAAATCAATTAGTACTGGAATTACCACAACAAACAAAAGTTTAAATCTGAACATAAACCTGATTTGAATAACTTTGTTTGAGCTACAGACCCAACCAACCAACCCCACCGCCTTTCTTCTCATGATGGTTACTCCACGGGGTATAGCATATCAATCACAATAATGCTGGGCAAGCCTGTTTGTAGGCATGACATTATACACGCCCACAATTAGCATATGAGAGTGTTGCGTGCACTTAAACACGTGGTAGTGTCAACAGTCCCCAGGAGCACCATAAGAGCTTCTTTTGTTTTCATTCACCCATTCATTTGTCTGAATTAGCTTTGGTTCAGATTCTGATGTTGACACAAAACGTACCAGACCGTGACCACAACACAGCCATGCTCCTCTGCTGACAAAGTGCTGCTGTGATTGAGTAACATTGAGAATAATAACAAGTGTGGTTGGGCTTTCAGGGACTGACTCGGTGGCTAACGTGAGCCGAGCCACAAGTGCCTAACTCATGATCTACGGAAACATTCTTCAGTGCTAAATTCATTTGGAAATACTGTGTCTATCAACCCGTCTATTTTGCCATTTTATGACGTTTGTGTTTTCCCTGTAGGATTCTCTGTCGGTGTAGTTGACCCCTTTGTGCTGCTGACTGAAGAACTTCTGCAGGAGAAGAGCAGCAAGAATGGATGTGGAAGACTTTCCTCCCCCGCCTCCTGAAAGTAAAGTCAACAGAGCTATGTCACTCACACATGCCATGCACTTTGCCCTTAAATTCACAGAGCTATTTCGGTGACATGATTGAATAGGGCTGGCTGACATCGGCCGGTTAGCTCACTTGGTTAGAGCAGGGTGCTAATAACGCCAAGGTTGTGGGTTAGATCCCCATACAGGTCATACCTTTTGAGTTGAGTAATGTGAACAGAAAAAGTTAAGGTAGACAGTTGGTCAAACTGTCAAACAAAGCAAGAAGTTTGATGATATTATGTTGGACATTTTCCACTGTTTTCTGAAATTTTCTAGAACATCTGATGAATAGATTGAATGACAAAATAATCAGCAGATGAATCTACATTGAAATTATCATTAGTTTCAGCCCTAAGTTGAACAGAGAGCTGCTAGGAGACTTTGAGATGCTACTGGGCTAAACTCCAGATCCCTTCTTGTCACATATGTGTTTGGTATTCTGATTTTAGAGAAATATTACAGAGTTAGACCAGTCGTATCACCTGCTAGCCTCTGTGGGTCATCTAGTGGTCGGCTCACTTCCTGGAGGGCTGGTGAAGCTAGACAGAATGAGCACACAGCACAGATTCCTCTCTTCTGCTTCTCCACCGCTGTGGAGTGTGTGGGCAGAGGAGCGAGGGAGTAAGGAGGGTAAAATGTGCTGTGCTGCTGTGAATACCAGACAATGTGCCTCAGTATTAGGCTGAATACTGCTGCAGCAGCACGCACACACATATACACACACACACAAACACACAGCCTCCAGGGATAGACACAGGCCAGAGAAATGCTTCGTCTCCAGCTGGCCAGTCACTTGCTTTGTTGCCAGGGCGATGCTGGAGCGGATTGTAACCCGGTGACTCATTTGAGCTGGTCATTATGTAGCAGAGTGGAGATGTGGCCCGCAGAACAGGATCCATATTGTGATTATGAATTGACAATAGACACCTCAGCGAGGGGATGTGTGTCAGTGTGCCTACACACTTGCATGTATACAGTATGTCTCCCTGATCTTGTACTTTGCACAGTTGTAGGCAGATGAGAGAATCCTCCAAAGAGAAGATACTATTCAGTAGAGCCTGACTGATATATCAATATTGTAATTATTTTTACTCCCTCATATTGGTGTTAGCATTGGCCACAAAAATCTGGTATCCATCAGGCTCTACTTTTTAGGATTGGTGTATAACTGCAGTTTAGTAGGGCTAGAAAACTCTCCCATGACTTCTTGTGTGTTTGTGTTCAAATATATATGTTTGCGCTGTAAAGTAAGGTCAGCATCTAGCAAAGTCTCAATAATTAAGCTGCAGGCTTGCTTGCTTACCCATGCAGCCAACTATCAATGGTCTCATCTACGCATCGTTGCAGATGTACTATTGAATGACCAGTTGTGACTTGTCATCTGGCCAAATCCAATCAAACCAGGTTCTGTTCTATTCTGGCACAGTCAAGTGTTTCACATTGACACCACAGAGGGAGGATCGGAGTGCATATTGGGGCAATTATTGGCATATGAATATACAGGCCACAGCCTGCGGTACTGCTAACTATTAGCCGGCTAGCTGTGCCTTATCTTTGTGTCCCACACCATTCATTATTGCACAGATGGAAAAAGACAGATAATATCTCTCTTTCCAGGTTTGCTTTTTGTGCCTCATGTCTCATGCAGCTGAAGTCATGGGTGCAGATGGACACGGGGTCACAATTTTGACCTGGAACATTAGTCACAGACCATTCTCACACACACTGACTACAGGGTGAAACGACTACCTGTCAAAGCCTCAGGGAATCGTACTGGTGATTTAGCACTGTGTACATTGCTGTGAGGGGACTTCAAAGTTATTGGGTTTGCCACAGAGAGTTTCCTTGAGCTAAGATTTACTTGGTCACTCACTATCAGCGGACCGCTGAAGCCTGGAGGCATAACACACACAGCATGTTGCAACAGCGAACGTGGTTCTTTTAATGACAGGTGTGTGTAAAGAGTAACCTTATCAGCTAAATGTGAAGTGGCCACAGAAATGCTTAAGTTGACTGAGTCCAGCAGGAAAAAGGTTGAAAATGGTGAAAAAGCATAACGGATATTGGTATGTGTAAAAAGGATATAGTGTAGCCGAGGCGTTAGAGGAAGGCTTTATGGAGGATTTACACAGATTTTTATCTGTATCTGAGACGTGGCTGGGGGGAAGGGAGAGGTCAAAATGCCGAAACCCGGGATCGAACCAGGGACCTTTAGATCTTCAGTCTAACGCTCTCCCAACTGAGCTATTTCGGCGTGTGGTGCTGCTGGGGACATCTGATCAGTTTGCGCTGGAAATGAACTCATTCAAACATGGCATTTGGTGTTTTCTTTGGGAGCAAAGTCAGGATATGAGAGCAAGACTTCAGACTGTAAGTTAATACAATCAAGCTGTGACTACTGATGAAAGTGCTCACAAAGAATTTGTGGTATGCTTCCGAGCAAATCTGTGACAAAGATAGAGTATCATTCTAAGAAGTTAAGGAGACCTCCTAAATGTCGGCTCTCTGTAGGAAAATCAGAGCTGAATAGTGGGAATGGGAGTTCCTTTCATTCAGACTCTGTGGTTTTGAGTCAGTGTATCCTTCTGTGAACCCGGTTTGAATGATTACCTAATATTTTCCACAACACTGAATTCAGGTTAAATGTTTTTTTGAATGTACTCCACTGAATGAAACCTAAAATACTGCCTTTCCACATGCAGCTCTTCAGGCCAAAACATGAAGCCAGTTGATGAAAGTTGAGCCTGTGCATTCCTTCCTTATACTCTCGCCTGCTCTTAAGTGAGCTTCACTGACTCAGGCTGACACTCTCTTCATCAGATCAGAAATAATGCAAAACTCCGGCTGCACTAGTCACTGGAGGGAGTAGCAGCTCTCTTTCCTGCTGGCCTAATTGCAGTGTGGAAACTGGAAAGACATTTGTTGTTCCCTTCCTGTCTGCTGCCAAGTCAATACTGCTCCGATGTGAACGTGAAGCCTTTGAACACTAACTATAACTTGTAGCTCTGCCCCAGTTTGTTTTTGCTATAAAGTAGAGCAGCTTATGTGCTGTTTTGGTGCAGATCCTTGCTGTAAAAAATTCTGTAAGAAAACATACCGCTGCAGTAGACCCCACCCTTAATTATAAGTCTGTATGTGCCTCAGTCCTTTAACTTTAACAGTTCAAGGACTAAAACTGCCACCCACAGTGTGTCTGTTAATGTTCCCTGAAGTAGTCTTTGTGGGGCATGATATGATTATTGACTTTAATCCTACCTAAGTTTAACTTAAGTTTAGCCAAATCCCTCAAAGCATACAGTATGGTATGATGATCCTGTCTGTCATTCCAGAGTTATGTATTTTATTGGTATAAGCTCATTTAAATGGTCTTTTTCATACAAAGGGTTACCTGCGTACTTGACTGGTGCAGTTGACAGGTCGCACCGTTTCAGAAGTTGTTAGTAGAAGTTAAAGGTCCAGTGGGTAAGATTTACAGAAATATAATATTCATCAGTATGTTTTCATTAGTGTATGATCACTTGAAAGTAAGAATTGTTGCGTTTTTGTTATCTTAGAATGAGCCCTTAATATCAGCTGAGGGTGCGGGTCCTCTTCCACAGAGGCAGCCTTGTTGTACCCCCATGTTTGAGAGGATGTGGTGTTGTTCCGGTCCCAAACAAAGTCTGGAACAGTTTGTATGTAGCAGGAATGTGATCCGACCTTGATCAGAACCAACTACCAGGTGTACTCCCTAAGTATGAGCTAAATAGCTCTTCGGTTTAACACAGTGACGGTTAGCTTGTCATTGTACTTGATCAATAACTCATTTGTCCTGATGAGTCATCTGAAGGCAGCATGTTTTCTTGTATTAGTTTTCTTGCTCCTGACACTTTTGATCAATATTCAGAGTGAAAGTTCTCACATGGTTTGTAGTGAATATCGAAGCATTTTGGTTTGCTTTGATTTTTCTCTCTGTGAAAATGAACCCGGCCAGGGGGAAATGCTCTAAGTTACAAATTCATCAACTAATTTGGACCAGATCAAATGAACTATAGGTGTGAAAACGCTGTTAGTTACTACTACAATCACACTCTTGCTGTCAGTTGAATATATGATGTCATGTTAAAGCCTTGTTGTATTTATCTTCTTGTGAAAATCTACAATTTTACAATTGAAAAATGTATTGAAAATCAATATTTTTCAAGATATTGTATCGAAATTCGAAATTCCAATATCGGGACAACACTAATCTGGATATAGTACATTTTCTGGAAATCCAGTTGTGATACCGTTTATGGATGAAATAACTATTTGGTAATATCTGTTTTTGCTTTCCAGTGAATTAAACAGCGGACAAAATAGCAATGTTGCCTCTAATATAACCAGATATGTTAAAGGGATAACTACTGTATTTAACTGGTTGACACATATTTGTTATCTCATGTATATGCCGTCATACTGTCCAGCTCTTTTATCTGACATTCTCTGGATAGCTAATGTAATCCAGCACTCTATCTCTCTGAACCCTATCTCTGTTTCCAGTGTTGGCAGACAGCGTCCCCTTTGCAGATGAAGATGAGGGAGAAGCCTTCGACTTTGACGATAGTGGTGATGACATCCCTGAGGCTGACCGCCTACCCCCTGCACCTCCACCTCCTCTACACCCCAGCAACACGGATCAGAGCCAGGACAAGATGGTGGCCACTAGTCACCCTGAGGGCCATCACCCCAGCCCGGAACCCCCAGCTCCTTCCTCCACATCCGACACAGCTCCATCATTAGCAGACACAACAGTTGCCATAAGCAGATCCTCCACAGCAGGTGGAGCAACAGCAGAAGGAGAGGGGACATCTGCTGCTGAGGGGACTGGTGACAAGGAGACAGATTTACCACCACCTCCACCCCCTCCTCTTGACGATGACACAGAGACAGGTCCTGGAAAAACAGGTTTGCAACCTAAAAGTGTTGACATTTTGTTGTTGGCTGTAGGGGAGTGACAGTGTTTGAGTCCATTTTTAGCCATTTTCATTGGGACGGGGGCAATGGTTAGAAATTAATTGACCGCAAATAAAACTTTGAATATGTCTGACATATTCTAAGAACAATCAAAAATTCTCCACATTCTTTTGTCATGTTTGTGTATGTTATCTGGCACTAATGCAGCCCCTTCAACTCAGGCTCAAGTGAAGCAGTAAAGTGGGGCAGTCTGTCTCTTTCATGACACCTTGTAGTTCAGGCTGCCTGGTGCTGGAGGTTGTCTGGCTTTTATCACTGAAAACCGTGACAGGAGCAGCAGACAGGGCCAGCCTCTACTTATTCTCGCCCACTCAATCTGTAGTGCTGTAGTGCAGGGAAATCACCGCACTTACTTTTCACCTTTTTTCTCTGATAAAGAATGCATGATTTGCACACACACACAAAGTCATCATGAGAAACCACCATTGGCTACATTCAAAACATATTCCCTGATCTTCGCTTCTCAAATTTACTGCTTAAGTACAACTCACTTCTGTAAAAAAAAAAAAAAAACACCTTTTCCTCTGCCTAACCCTTAACCCTTAATCAGAACTGTTGAAAAAGCTCATTCAAACTTTGGAAAAGAGTGCTCATTCTGAAAGTCTAAAACTGAAATTGGTTGTTACAAAGATAGAAACTCTGGGAACAGTGGCCCCTTGTGATGATTTGTGTGTTACGACTACAACTAATGCTTATTTTCATCACTGATTAAGCTGCCGATTATTTTTATGATCAATTGATTAATCATTTAGTCTATAATTACCAAAGAGATTGAGCTTTTTGTTAAAGAATAAGATCCTTTTTGTTTAACAAGAAGCAGATGATTAATCGCTCACACAAAAGCCACCAAACTCAGTTTACAGAAACATTATATCATAGTAAAACACGCTTCATTCAAACTTGAGAGAAACAAAATAAAACTCACCAAAACAGTGTTGGTTTGTCTTTCCACTGTTCCAACAATCACCAACTCTGGTTTGGTGAAAAAGAACCAATAATTTACAGAGCTTGATGTGAAAATATCAGGAGAGAGGGAGGTCAGTCATCAGACAGACAAAGTACAGAGTATGTTCACTTCTGACTCAGTGAATTTAGGGTCTATGCATCTTCTTTTCCTCACCAGGCATGGAAAGCCAGGATGCATCCATCGATGACCCTCACCCTCCACAGGCCGTCTCCAGGACCTCCTCCCAGAGCAGAGTCAACCCGTACTCCGTGATTGACATCACTCCTCTCCAGTTGCAGCAGCTCGAGCAGCAGCATGGACCCTCCTCTTCTGCTTCCTCCCTGATGGAGCCCAAGGAACGAGAGGGAGAAGCCCAGGAGACCCACACGAGTCCCGCCGGCATCACATCAGGATACTCGGTCCCGGTGCCTTGTGGCTATGCAACCCCCTCCGGTGTACCGCTCATCACACCAGCGTATACCACACCCGTCATCATTCGACACCTCTCCATGGATGAGGATGGTAAAGTAGAGCCTGCCAGCTGTGGGAAATTCTGAAAATACTTTCCTAAGTAATTATTTACAAAATGATAATGATCTTAATGAGGTAGAATAGATGTTGAGCAGAATTTATTTAGAAATATACACAACATCTGAAAATTCCCTGATTATATTTTACTTTGAGTGAAATTCTTCACTTCATTCTTTCTCACTGCGCTCAGACCTCAAGATACAAGACACGTAAATGCAGTCTCAGCTACTTCTGTCCTCTGTCTTTTCTTCTTTCTCTTGTTTTTCCTGAAGCCCTGCCACAAGGAAGTAGGGACTAAATTTAGCTTTCCCCAAAGATCTGTGTTGGCTGTGAGGATTTTTCCGTTTTCCCTCAAATCTGGTCCGTGGCCTGGCACTCTTAGGAGTCTGATTACACTGTAATTATCTTACGAAGGTTGCACCAGAAAGAAATACTGAGATGTTTTTGCAAAAGAGTTTGCAAAGTTTTGGAGTGTTTTTTGAGAGGCCCTGATTCACTGTCCATAACAAGGACATTTTGCTGCATGGTAAAAGTTATCACTTTTACCATGGCATGTTCCGAGGCAAATGGAAGGTTTATCTTATCCACGATAAGATAAATAACCTTTAAATCAGGTGTCAAGTAAATTTATGAAAGCACATTTAGAAGAAAATATCAACCTTACTATATCGTAGGTATTCGAGGAAATATGGAATCATCAGTGACACCTTGTGGCAAATAAAAAAACTGGAATAGGGTTTCTAAATCTTGAATCTCTGGAATTGTGAGTCACAGTATGTTGATTTCTTGAGCAGTTATATTGCTAATTGTATCTTTTATTCTAGAAATGCTTACAAAATGTGTAGAGTTCCTTCTGTGTTTTTAAGAAGACTCTAAAGTATGCTACGGCCAAGTTTACATCACAGCTTTTGTCCACGGATCATGAGAACTGTGGAACACAAAAACAGGATTACAGGGAAGAAAATGGATCGTGCTGTAGGTTTCCTTTGTGTAATGTTTTGTCTCTTTCCTCCTTCAGTCACTGTGGTCGGGACTGGTAACACCTCTGCTGACAGGTATGTGTTATACTACACAATTTGAGCATGTCTGGACTGATCATTTAGTAGATTTAGTGCTATATCTTAAGAGAGGTATGCAAAGTACTGTATTCTCCCCTCTTATAGTTGCAGTTATAATCTTTGATGTCACCAGTAATACCTAGATTATTATCACCATATTAGCACAGAAATATATAGAATTATGTCTTGGTTTTATACTGACAATGAAAATAAATACTTGTTTGTGGAATTATACTGTTGTTTGTTTGTTTGCATATTTTCTCAAGTGTTTTCAGTGATGAGTATCCACCTATTAGAGAAGAGGATGCTTTGGCTAAATGGGCGTCAGATCCTGCAAACACTGCATGGATGGAAAGTAAGGAACGATATCCACCACAAATATACATCTAGTAGAGTAGGCCTGCAACTAATGATTATTTTATTATCATTATTTTCGTTATTTGTTAATCTGTTGATATTTTTTTTCGATAAATCAATTAGTTGTTTGGCCCATGAAATGTTAAAAAATGGCAAAACATGTTGATCACTGTTTCTCAAAGCCTAAGATAATGTCCTCAAATGTCTTGTTTTGTTAACAAGACATTTGTTGGAGGATTAAAGAAACCGAAAATATTCCTATGTAGGATTTAAACCTATTTAATAAATCGCCTATGACTCCAGTTCATTATTCGGACTGCAGTACTCATTTTTGAATATTAAGTTGCTACATCGTGCTCCTCTAAAAAATGACTCAAAACGATGAGTGGATTATCAAAATAGTTGGCGACTCATTTAATAGTTAACAACTAAGTGATTAATCGACTAATCGTTGCAGCTCTATAGAAGAGATGCATGTATAATATCCTTGGAAAGATTACTGCTGCTGTTCTTGTTCTCTGTACTTGCCTCTGTAGCACAATGCATGCCTTCGGGGTGTTATTATCTTTTTCTTTTTTTTTTCTTTTGACACAACTGAATTCCCAGACACTTCCTTCCCCGTTCTTTTGAGGAAGCAGACCCTTGTGTGTGCTTTTCTTTGAGATTCCCCTTACATTACATCCTGTTTGTTGTATGAACAACTCTACCAAGTGATGTGGGAAATCATGCATTAGTTATTGTGAGCGTCTCTTCTATGCTTTAGATCCAGATGAGGTGATTTACGATGACGTACCCAGAGAGAACTCTGACTCCAACACAGGTTTGCTAAATTTATTTTTCCTTCCTACATGTCACAAATTCAGTATTTTAGTTCCTTGCTGTCCTTTAGCCTTAAGCCCGTCAGCAATGTTCACTTTCACTTCTATTGTCTTCTTTTTTCTTTTTTTTTCAAAAACTTGGATACTTTCATTATTCATTTAGGCTGCTGCGTGAAAATATTATAATGATGTAAAAATAGCCATTTATGTAATATTACCTCTTGTAAAGCTTATGATTGGAGTAAAACAGTTTCAATTCTGATGAGGGGGTAATGCAGTTTTGTGCAACGGCACAAAGCTATGGCATTAAAAATAAAATTGTTAAATCAGCACACTTTGACTTCCTCTTAACAAACATCATAAGATTTAGTATTTATTTCAAGACTGTTCTATTTGAATAGTATATTGTTATTGTGTTTATCTGCATATAGCTTACAAATTCTGCCATGTACCCCAGAATTTACATGAAGGATATATTCAAACTATAATATTTCTGATTACATTTTCTGTCTCTTTTCATACAGATCCAGATGAGATGATCTATGATGACGTGGAGTTTGGTGAGGAGGGCGGCTGCAACAGCTCCCTTGACAACGGCTGGAGCTCTAGCGAGTTCGAAAGCTACGACGAGGCTAGTGACGGGGAAGGTCGCCCTGAGAACGGCCTGCCCCACGCCTTCATGAGAGGAAAGCCACCACAGAGGAAAACCCATGTGTGTATAACAGTCATCCTACTATTTCCCTGTCAGCATAACATGTCAGCGAACATTTAACTCTTATGTCAGTATACTGCACATCTGTAGGAGTGCGGAGGGCAGCAGTGGATGAAATTGTTGAATTTTAGCAAGAGGGTTTTTGTGTTTTTTTCCTCTGCCCTCTACATATCCACTTGATTTCAGAGGTCTTGTTTGTTTATATAAAGTTGGATTTAAAATTGTAAGGTTGAAACTGTGCCTAACGTTTGATCAAATTATTTATGGATCACGATTTCACTAATGTAGAGTTCATTTGTGCATACTGAGTAGAATCAACAGTCCATTTGCTTCTGCAGACCTGTCAGAGATCATGCCAGCTTGCTTCACTCTGTATTGTTTTGGCTTGTGGTTTTGAGAATTCAACTTCACAATATTTTCAGCTCAGAAATTAATGATCGTTTCAGACAAAAAAACCCAAAACTTTTGAAATTGCAGTGTTTGGAGATGACCAACAAAACCCTCAGATCAGAGGGATATGCAGACACCCGAGGGATGTCTAGTAGGATAAATATCTGGACCTATCTGCGAGTCCAAAATCCTATAGTGTGAAATTTGTTTTGACTGGCAATGACAACAGAAACAACCTAAAGCCAATGAGAGCGCAAGATATGAGGGGAGGGAAATATCAGGGAGAGGAGCATAGATGTATAATAAGACGCAGATACGGTGTTATATATTTGTAAAATTTTCCTCAAGCTGAGAAATGTGATTTAAAACTGTGATGCCATCAGAGTGTAAAGTCTATGGGTCAAGAAGGAACTTGCAGGCCGAGCAAATGGAAGAAACACTACTGTACATATTCAGTGAGCCACATATCCCAGAAAAAAACAAAGAAGCCAGAAACTTTTTTTTATGGTATATGCACCAGGTGAGCAATTCTTATTGCTGCCATCTTTGGGTCCAGTATCCAGATCTTATGATGATTCTGTGGGGAGGAGTCATAACAACAGAACATCAGTAAGCATGGTTGTGGTCTTGCATCTTTACCAGTATCACTTCTTGCGTGTGTTAGAGATCAGGAAGACTCGTTGGGGATTAATATTAGTAAATGTCTTGTAATGTGTGCTCCCCTCTTATATGATTATATTTGTATTTTAATCAAATCAGATCAACCAAAGTATTAATTTTCCAGTATGTTGTGCAAGTACATTTTTCCATATTTCAGTAGCCCCAGAAAAGGAAAACATAGCAATGAACATCTCATCAAAAGAAAGTATACACTCTGGAAAAGTTAATTTCTTCCCCTGATGCACAGTTTAAATGAGTTAAGCAAAAGGAAATATTCAGAGGAGGACAGAGTAAGCAGTCTAGCAGCACACATACATCAAGATTGAAGTGACCTTATTGTGGCTTTAAGGTGCAAGTTCATTCCAAAACCATAACCAGTAACGCCTGCTTTGCTTTTGTTTAGCTCTCTCAAGATCTGACACGCTTGAAAGAACACTATGAGAAAAAGATGAAAGATCTAATGGCAAATACAGTGGGAACGGTAGAGCTACAGCAGCTAAAACAGAAACACGAGCACAAGGTAAACTACCTGAGGCTCACCTCACCTGTCTGTGCTAGACAACGTAGTCCCAACCCTTTACTCTCAGTCTAGCTAACCACTCTGGGCGTCTGTCACTGACTCGGTACCCTCATCCTGCTCTGATGTGAATGACTTGTGGTGGTGGTGGTGGTGGTACTGGTGATGGGTTTGCATACAGTTCATTTGCCTCCCTGTCTGCTGCACTGACCTGTCTCATTACACTGTATGGTTATGCATCGGAGGCTGTGAATATGACAATATATTTCTGAGTTAATTCTACAGTAAACTGAGACACCAGCAACTTAAGAGTTTTATTTGATGGAGCCATTGATTTGAGATGTTTTCAAAGTAGCTGAAAACTATAGCATATTGTAACAGAATATTTGTGGCATTTACAGTATTCTTATCAGTCAGTATGTTTCTAAGCACTATGTTCCGTTTGGCTGATGTCCCAGTTACTGTGTCATTCTCTGGTCAACTTTGCTTGCCTGTATCACATGATCTGCGGTTTATCTTCATCCCTACTCTAACACTGCTCCTGCCCTGCTTAGCTCAGTTCAGTAGCTTTTTAACCATACTTTAGGCTTAGACAAAGTAAACTTGAAACTTGGAATTCTAGACTGTGCAAAAAACGATACTTTTGCTACACAGTAAATAGTGTATTTTGTCTCATCAAAGATGCAAAAGCTGGTGAAGGCAGCTAAGGATGGAACCAAAGATGGACTTGAGAAAACCAAGGCTGCAGTGAAGAAGGGACGCTCTTTCATCAAGACAAAGTCATTCTGTAATGGTATGTAATCCTTAAAAGACAGTTTGCCTTCATAAACAGCAACCCCTTTTGCTATACACAGTTCCCCTTGGTTCTTCTGTTTATGTTAAATCAGTGTTAATGTGAAAATGTCAGTATTTAAGTAAAGGGCCAGAACAGCATTTTTCTGTCCTTTCAGCGTGGCATGTTCGTTTAATTGGAGTCATTTTTAATGGTGCTTTTTTTTGGTTTATTTTTAATCTTTTAGAGAGGAAGTCAGCCTGCTTTGAGGATGAGGAGTCTGAACTCTTCATTGAAGTGGACTGTTTCAATGTTGAGCCAGTATTGTGTCCAGCACCAGAGGGTCTTTCACAGCAACAGGTAATGACCATTTCCTATCAGCTACGAGTCAAGTGATCTTCTGTTTTCATTCCCTTAAAGGGATAGTTTGGATTATTTGATTTGTTGTATGCAGTACTTATCAATAGTCCGTCTATTAACTACAGCAGATGCCGGTTGAAATTGGTATTTAAAATATTTTCATCGCTTTACCAGGAAGCCTTTTCTGACAGGAAACTGCTGTTATATAAGCCAAATATCACTCTCTTCAAACCAACCAAACTTTATAGGCAAAATCAGTATAAATCATTGTTTTGCAAGGTCAAATTGAAAGTGATTTTGCCAGTGGAGTTTGGTTGGTTTGAGCAGAGTGATATTTGGCTTATATAACAGAGGTTTCCATTCAGACAAGGTTGTCTGATGGCAAAGTATAGCGGTGAAAATAAGTACCTCATATAACCCCACATCAAGTAATCCAAACTTTACCTTTAAGGGTCATTGTAAGTGATAATGATAATAATAATTGTGTAACACTGTATATTGTGAAACCGTGATATTTTCTTAAAATCTAAATCTCATACTGTTGTGACCCTAGTTTGAACCTAAATTGTATGAGTGTTTATGACTTCAGAAAAGGTGAAAAAAAGGATAATTTTTCGAACTGGTTGCTGTTGTAGTACCCAATTTAACCATATGGTCTAAATAGGACTAAAAGCTTTCATGTTTTCCTCTTGATGAGTTTTAATTTCATCCTGCCAAACTTTTTTCCGCCTGTTTCACTGATGAAAAGATGGGGAAAAAAAGGAATTTAGAAAGATTATCCTTGCAAACCCCTTTTTTCACCTGTTCTTAAGCCATAAACACAGGAGAAAAGAATTATAGCAGACTTAAATGGGTCACCAGAATATTTTTCTCACTTTTGTCTCACAGCTTACGTATATAACTGTGTGAATTTGCTATTAAAGAAAACAATGCCGAATTCCTAAACATCAATGGTTTGTTGTTTTTCCTCTACAGCTGGTGAGAAGATGTATATTGGGATCTATACTGGAGAGTGAGAAGAACTATCTTGATGCACTGAAGAGGATATTAGAGGTATGCAAGTACGGATGCAGTGATTGCCAAATCCACTTTGAAGTGTTTGTTATTACAGTTCACATTGTCTGCTTTATCAGCAATATGAGAAGCCCATGTCCCAGATTGAACCAAGGCTGCTGAGTGACAGGAAACTGAAGATGACTTTCTATCGCGTGCGAGAGATCCTGCAGTGCCACTTCCTGTTCCAGATTGCCCTGGCGAGCCGCGTGGCTGAGTGGGACAGCCTGGAGATGATTGGGGATGTGTTTGTGGCATCGGTAAGCTGGGCCAGTAATTTTAAAGCTTTTTTACACAAACTGCACCAGTATATTAAACATAAATAGTCTACATTAGCTGTGGTACCAGCATCCAAAGCCTTTATAGCATTTATGATTGCATGCTGCTCCCTTTTGTTTATGATCTTACTTCATGTCAAAGACACTTGCTCTCATGCAGATACAGAAAGTCACACTGTCCTCTTACAATATGTACTGTTGTCTTTGACTGTTTGGCAACTCGTCAAAACAAAGGACCTCATCATCGAGTCTTGCTCACCACTTCACTTCCTTGTTTTTGTCCAAAAGTCGACCCCTGGCATCACATCAGAGAAGCAGTGAGACCCATCTGAAGTCTGCACACTGCCCTCTCTCACCTCACAATTCTCATCCCGCCATAAAACAACAGGACTTGCACACTAAGTGCTTATTTTGGGAGCTGAATATTCCATATTCCTTGGTGTGTGTAATAGTGATGCACGGATGGACTCTGAGTTCATCTGAGGCCGCATGTCTGCATAAATCATCCACCTGCCATCCACCCAAATGCATGATTTTCTCCACTTTTGAAACCCGCACCCGCACCTCTACACATCCCTGTAGGCGAGTGTTTTCTTTTACAATTTACTAATGATTAAAGTGGCTGCTTTCAGTTTGGTTTCCATGCACGCAGTATGTCCCTGCAGCAAATACTGTGGCACATTCAAGCAGCAAAACCAAAACACACTGTAGTTATTTCTGTGACCTGGCCCACCCTCCTCGTGGATTAAAGGCAGTGTCTGCAGTTGCAACTGCAGTCTGTGCATCTATAGTAAAGTAAAATAATATAAATATATAGTCATGTTTAAACTGTAAACAACATTTTAAATTCTTTTTCATTGTTATTTTTTGATCTAATGTATTTATTCAATGGATTTTTTTCCTCAAAATTGTTAGTTATTCGGAAGTTATTTCTCAGCTCAATGCAGTCCTTCTTAAACAAATTAAATATTTCACAGTTTTTCTAGTTGTAGAAAAAGAGGATTCATTGGCATCCAGTGGTGAGCCCGCAGATTGCAAACACTTTGTTACACTTTCCCCTACAACCATGTAGAGAACCAGAAAAAGCAAAAAGTCACAGGCCATTTCTAGAGCCAGAGTTTGTTTGCTCTGGGCCACTGTAGAAACATGGTGGAGCAACATGGCAGCCTACATAGAAAAGGACCCACGCCCTCTGTAGATATAAAGGGCTAACTCTAAGGTAACGAAAACACAATGATCCTTATTTTCAGGTGATTATACACTAATGAAAACCTTTGAATATTATATTCCATATAAATCTCCCTAAATCTTGGACACTGGTCCTTTAAATACTTGCCTTGTCCAAAGCTGTTGATATGTGGGGAGTGGGATGCATCATGGCGTTCCTGTACTTGAACGTCTTACCTGGAACCTGTGCATATCCTAATGTGAAAGCGATGATTCACCTGCTGGGTCAGAGGACCACCTGCTGAGTGCTGGAAAAAACACCTGGCAGTATTCTTGGCAGAGAACGGATCATCCCCTCCTGGTGTCGGGGATGAAGATTCACTCCCTGAGAGTTCAAGTCTTGGACTTTCAGAAGGAGAGATTTTCAAAAAGTCATAATATTTTTCTAAAGGTTTTCAGTAACAATGTGCAACATGCACAACAGCCAAAGTACCACTTCAGTGAGGTTCAGCATCATTACTTTCTCCACGGTAAAATAATCTCAAACCTGATGGTGGAGGAGTTTTATTCTGACGATTATAAACAACAGCTATCAGTTCATTTTCAGAGGCCCCAAGAAACTCAGCTGGATCATCTTCAGCAAATATTTGGGAGACTGTAAGAGAAGCAAGGACATTTATATACACATAACAAATTCCAACAGTCAGGCCTTGATGAATGAAATTTGTTCATTTTGCATTCTTTTTTAAAGGTTTTTCTTATTACTTTCCTGAGTAATATAAATTAAGTTTAATAAGTTTAAAAATGCAAATATTTGTGTGCAAATATTTACTTGCTGTTCTAATAAGGCTGATCAAGATATCTGTGATGTTTGTGTTGAAAGAAAGAATCTTTTGAGAACATTCTTAATTTAGCTGAAAAAACTGCCTGATGTGTTGATAAAAAAAATGCTATTTACCATAAAGATGGTGATTCAGTGAGTTATTGCACACTGCCACAATGCACTGAATGCAAAAAAATAGCAAATGAAAAAATGTCAAAATATTTCCAATAAAGACAAACATCAAAAGGGGACTATATGAACAATGTCCAAATGTTAATGTTGATGGTCAATAAATAAAACGCTCAAAGTTGAAAGAAAGTATATAATAGTAGTTCCCAGGCTCTATCGTGTGTCATAAGTTGTTGTAGCAGTTTTTGGGTTGATACCATTTATGACAGATTTGGTGAAAATTTAACCAGTTTTGACCACACTTGAAGATGCCAAAACATTGAGGAACACCATAGAAATGTTGTGATGATGTAATTTGGTATCAAAGACTTTTGACATTTGGAATTTCTATAAGAATTGCATTTTTTTTGGCGATGGATAGTGAGCAGTGTTCTGCTCTATTTGAGGCTGTGATTTTCCTAGAGGTCACAATTGGTCACTTTACAACTATATACAGTGAGGTCAAGTTTCAAAAAATGAACTTGCTATGAAATGATTAGTGTGGGAACTAACATGATCACACATAATTACAATTGGGCTCATTTAATCCACAACTCTCAGCTTTCCAGTTAGAAGCAATTTATGCAATTTCAATGCTGTTTAGGGACCGCAGTATGCATAAATATTCAGAATAGAATAGGCAAAATAACAAATTTTTACTGGATGAAAAAAACTGCATTGTTTTTGTCCAACACTGCTTGGGATTAATGGGCATGTCTGTAAAGGGGAGACTCATGGGTACCCATGCAGCATTTAACACAGATATCTTGAAGTGAGAGGTCAAGAGAACCCATTGAAAATGATCGTGCCAGTTTTCGAATAAGTTAACTATTTCGAGACTGCAGATATGCTATTTTCAAAATGTGTTCTGAATATTGTGCTTATCTCTGCCCTCCACAACAACACATAACAATTTCCTGATCGGACGCCACTATCAGCAGAATGATATGATTTCTCTGTCTCCCACAACTGTTACAAACCATGTGATGCAATTTGCTCCTGCGAATGGTAAATAGTAAGGTTGATGCTGAAATGCTGATTCTGCCTTTGATTTCGATATTTGACAGAAAAAGCTCGTTTCAATCAAGTTTTTATTTTAATAGTGAAATTATGACCCCCCTTCTAAATATGTTAAAACGTCTTTGTCTCTCAACAGTTTTCAAAGTCCATGGTGCTGGATGCCTACTGTGAGTATGTGAACAACTTCAGCACTGCGATGGCAGTGGTGAGGAAGACGTGCGCCTCCAAACCTGGCTTCCTGGAATTCCTCAAGGTTTGAGAGAACCACACAAATTCATCATGGAACTAACTGTTTAACAAGTGTTAAACTAACACTAAAACTACAGTGCAGTGCAGGTGTCATGAATACTGTTTTTACAAAGGGATAAATATTTTTTTCTGGGAAAAAACAGATTTGTTCAGTTACATTTTTACTTTACTACATTTTTATTATGTACATTTTAATAGAAATGGCTTAAAGGGGATTGTTGACAGCTAATTACATTAAGTAAAAGGTAGAATCATTTCCTTTCAAAATTGCCAAATAATTATACTCAAAAGTACACCAGCTTGCTTTGATTTTTGGTTCTACCCCTCTGTCACTTGCATGCTTGTAAATGTTTTGACTGGTTCCTCACTAGAATGCAGTAACATGTCTTCTCACCCACAGCATCGTCAGGATACCAGCAGCGACCGAATGACTTTGTACGGCCTGATGATGAAACCTATCCAAAGATTCCCTCAGTTCATTCTGCTCCTTCAGGTATAATGAAATCTTGTTTTTCACTTCCTAACATTAAACTGCAGTACACAGGCAGTAGACATTGTGATATATACATTCACCAGCAGAGGGAGTGCCATACACATAAATCAAGACACTTTGTTTTTCAAAGTGCTTACCTCAAGAGGAGGTGAGGGAAATGATCTCAGGGGAAATGGTTTCCTCAGATCTCTTTTAATCCTGCCTTGATATATTGACTTTTCCTGTGTCTCTTTCAGAAAACCTCAACAAAATATGGGACACTGGATTGTTAAAGTATCAACATGTATAACGGCAGTGTAATGGCTACAAATACCAAAATAGCTTCAATGTTCATGATACCAGGAATTGTTATTTACATAAATTTCATGTGGAAGTGGGCTGTATCAATATAAAATAAAATAGATAAGAGAGAACATGCTTTCATCAAATGACAGTAGACATGATTGTGCAGCTTTAGGGAGAGTTTAATAGGTTTTTTATTCCATTGATGAAACTGGTAAAATGTCCTCAGTCTAGTTAATCAGCCAATGACGGTCTAATGTGTGACTCCTCTGTATCCTCGTCAGGACATGCTGAAGAACACACCAGTGGGTCATGCAGACCGTCTGCCCCTGCAGATGGCCCTGACTGAACTGGAGACACTGGCAGAGAAGCTCAACGAAAAGAAGAGGGAAGCTGACCAGCGCTGCGAGATCCGTCACATTGCAAAGGCCATGAATGAACGCTACCTCAACAAGGTAGCTGTAGCCATTGCTTGGCGGGGCCCGGTTTTGTCTAGTTTGTAATGTGCCTCATTATGTGCTGATTGAGAAAGTGGTTAGAGTTGATGATGCACTCATTGCTCAGTCAGTATGCAAATATTTGGCTGATGTTTGATTCTTTTAGCATATGCTGTGACATTTCTCTCTGTCCCAGTGTGGGCGGCCAGCAGGCTTCACATTTTTCAGTATTCTCTTGCCTGAATAGCATATTTGTAGCGCATGAGCACAAACACCAGCATTCACCAAGGTGTAATTATTTGTCTATCTGCAGCCACCCACTCTGGCATCTGTGCAGAAACATGTGTTTACAGGATACCCCACATGGGGCAGAGGAATTTTGTTCTTCAAAGCCTTTAACTGCACAGAGTCACTGTTGATAGCCATATATTATATGTCGTTACCCAAAGTGGATGGTTTCACGATAGAGAGTGACAGGAAACATGTGGGAAGGAAGGGCGAGATGACACGAAACACAGACAGACAGACACAGTGTAAATTGTGAAAGACCGAATCTAGGGTCAGTGTTTGTTTTGCCCATTCTGGGCTACTGCAGAAACATGGCGATACAACATAGCAGCCTTCACGAAGGAGGACATATGTCCTCTGCAGATTTAAATGTATCATTCTACGGTAATGAAAACACAATGGGTCTTATTTTCAGGGGATTATAGACATCTAAAAACATACTTATGGATATTATAGTAAATTTCTGCTATGCTCTGCCAATAAATCCCCCTAAATCTTACACACTCAACCTTTAAAGGAGAAATCATGATATGTCATGAGAGTTTAAGAAAACATACTAAGTTAAAATGCTCTCTTCCTGGCAAAAACGCCATAGCCGCGGTGCCCTCCTTTGAAATTTCTATTCAGGACCATAAATTATATTATTTTTTGCCCATTTCATGTTAATTAAGAGTTTCAAAATAGAGCTTCAATATAGGACCAAATATTAAATCAGATTATTAAATAGGAGTCTGTGGTATCATTTTTGGACAAATAATTGTTACATATTGCTCCTTTAATCAGAGTCCAAAGTAGTGCTGCTGTCTGTTTGTTAGTATCACTCTGACTTATCATCCCTTTCCCTTAGCTTCTGAGTAACGGCAGCCGCTACCTGATCCGCTCAGACGACATGGTGGAGACGGTCTACAATGAGCGTGGTGAAATCATCAAAACCAAGGAGCGGCGCCTCTTTCTGCTCAATGATGTTCTCATGTGTGCCACGCCCAATATCCGGTGAGAGCGCCCGCAAACCAGACCTGTTCTTAATCTCCCCCCTAATATGCACCTACTCCTGTCTTTGGGTGCAATATCCTGTAATCTTTTAACCATTTTACAATTTTAGAAAGTTAATCGTTGTGTTGTTTGTATAGTTGACTCTGCCTACTGTAGGAGAATATTAAACTAGGATTTCCTGCCAGGAAAAAAATCTGTTCTAAAGTTTACTAAAATGAAGTGAAACTCACAAGTGCAGAGAAAAGAACAAAAAAATAGCAGAGAAAAGAAAAGTGGTAAGCACTGTGTGTAACTTGTGTCCTTGGGGTGCCTTTTGACCACACTTAGTCTCGGGGTTTGGACCCGTATGTACCCATTATGGCTTGCTATTTAGCCATGAGTGATGGAGAGCCCCATCCTGGACTTTGCTGCCTCCGTCCTATAATTGTAACATATTGGTCACCACATGCTGCCTTTGGGAAACATGCTCGGACTTGTGCAAAAAAATTGTTTTTCTAGATGAGCGATATTTTACAAACATGGCACCCATAGGCTTCCTCACATAGTGCGGTAGATACATATATTCTTCATGAACCAGAGCCACTTTGCCACATATTCCTCATCACTTTCTGCTCTGTGTCAAGGTGTCAGGATGGCAGCGGGAGTGGCAGCGGTAATGCCCCGCTCGACCAGAAGTTCCTCCTGAAGTGGAGCGTGCCTTTGAGCTTCGTGGAAGTGTTGGAGTTTGGATCCAGCGAGGACATGGCCGACAACAGCCACTATCCAGCACCTCATTCTGGGGAGAAGGTGGTCATCAACGCTAAGCCAAGTATGAACCCCAGCGTCACATTCTGTTATTCTGTCTGTCTGTGAGGCCGTTTCTTTCTATAAACTGGGCTCAAAAGGTCTGATAGAAAAGGAACCAGGCCGTAATTAGCTGAGTTGTTAGAGAGTGCCAAGTAGTTGAGGACTGATCCCTGTACAGGCCATGGGGATTTGAGACTCTGGGATAAGAGCCAGTGACTGCTGGCCAGTTAACTGCTTGTGCTTGACGACTGGTTAATGAAGTTCTCAGTAATGATTAAGGGTTAATATCTCTACGTTTGTGCTGGACTCTATATATGGATAAATGGAGATTAGAGGTAGAACTGTGGCTCTCTCCATGGCTATAATTATAATAATAATCTTCTTTATTGTCCACAAATGTGGAAATTTGCCTTCGGCCTCACAGGTTGGTTTTAAAAACAATACATCACATTAAATTACACATAATAAAAAAAACAGAAGATACACAGTACAGACAACAATAACATCGATATTACATGCAGCATTGCACAGAGTTATATACCACCTCAGGGGTTCCCGAGCATTTTTCATGGCAAGGACCCCCACAATAGATGCCACGGACCCCTAATTTGAGAAGATTTTGTCTTGAGGAATTGCCCCTGAGTGTTTTTATTTTCTTTTGAGGTTTGAAGAATAATAAAGTCTTCATAGTCAATCAGTGATCAAGCTAGGATCACTACAAATAACAATCAATCAGAACAGCCTATCCTATTTCCTCTAGAGCTGCAACAATTACTTAGTTAATCTATTAGCTGTCAGCTATTAAAATTAATTGCCAAATATTTTTATTATCGGTTAATCGTTTTGAATTATTTTTTCTTTGATTTCGGCTTCTCAGGTGTGAATATTTTCTTTTTTTATGTCCTTGATGACAGTAAACTGAATCTATTTTGGTTGTGGACAAAACAACATTATAGGAAGTCACTTTTGGGAAACTGATCAAAATTTTTCAAAGTTTTCTGGCATTTTATAGACCAAACAAGTCATCGATTAGTTGAGAAAATAATTCATAGATTAATCAATAATGAAAATAATGTTAGTTGCAGCCCTAATTTCTCCCATTGTCATTCCAGTTTCGAAAAGATGTGATAAAAGTTAAAATATTGTATTCCGCCTTTTTCTGGGGACCACCAACAACCAGTCAAGGACTCCAGTAGGTCCCCGAACCCCAGTTTAAAAACTACTGTCCTTCATTATAAATACACAGAATAAACAGATAGTTTTATGCTGGACATTTAAAGACATTTCTAAAATGGTGTCAGCCCTGCGCACACCATCCAGCCACTGTGTGTATTTTTTCCTTCTGCAATCCTCTGGTCTGCTGCTGGCTGCCGAGTCCAATGATTTCAGTCTTTCCACTGGGTTCTCCCCTGTCACAGACAGCTGCTCAGCCACTTTAAAAGGCCCAGATCAGACAAACAAGAGGCGTACCGGGAGCGTATGGCTTTGTGGTCACGGCACTGCAGTTTTTATTCTGGGATTTCTTTGTGTGTGTCTGTGTCTATGTGTGTGTGTATGTG
>JAJHUR010140512.1:801910-852402 GCA_027495735.1 Lutjanus campechanus | reverse complement strand
GGTAATGCCCCGCTCGACCAGAAGTTCCTCCTGAAGTGGAGCGTGCCTTTGAGCTTCGTGGAAGTGTTGGAGTTTGGATCCAGCGAGGACATGGCCGACAACAGCCACTATCCAGCACCTCATTCTGGGGAGAAGGTGGTCATCAACGCTAAGCCAAGTATGAACCCCAGCGTCACATTCTGTTATTCTGTCTGTCTGTGAGGCCGTTTCTTTCTATAAACTGGGCTCAAAAGGTCTGATAGAAAAGGAACCAGGCCGTAATTAGCTGAGTTGTTAGAGAGTGCCAAGTAGTTGAGGACTGATCCCTGTACAGGCCATGGGGATTTGAGACTCCGGGATAAGAGCCAGTGACTGCTGGCCAGTTAACTGCTTGTGCTTGACGACTGGTTAATGAAGTTCTCAGTAATGATTAAGGGTTAATATCTCTACATTTGTGCTGGACTCTATGGATAAATGGAGATTAGAGATAGAACTGTGGCTCTCTCCATGGCTATAATTATCGATATTACATGCAGCATTGCAAAGAGTTATATACCACCTCAGGGGTTCCCGACCATTTTTCATGGCAAGGACCCCCACAATAGATGCCACGGACCCCTAATTTGAGAAGATTTTGTCTTGAGGAATTGCCCCTGAGTGTTTTTATTTTCTTTTGAGGTTTGAAGAATAATAAAGTCTTCATAGTCAATCAATGATCAAGCTAGCATCACTACAAATAACAATCAATCAGAACAGCCTATCCTATTTCCTCTAGAGCTGCAACAATTATTTGGTTAATCTATTAGCTGTCAGCTATTAAAATTAATTGCCAAATATTTTTATTATCGGTTAATCAGTTTTAATTATTTTTTTCTTTGATTTCAGCTTCTCAGGTGTGAATATTTTCTTTTTTGACGACAGTAAACTGAATCTATTTTGGTTGTGGACAAAACAACATTTTAGGAAGTCACTTTTGGGAAACAGTGATCAAATTTTTTCAGTTTTCTGGCATTTTATAGACCAAACAAGTCATCGATTAGTTGAGAAAATAATTCATAGATTAATCAATAATAAAAATAATGTTAGTTGCAGCCCTAATTTCTCCCATTGTCATTCCAGTTTCGAAAAGATGTGATAAAAGTTAAAATATTGTATTCCGCCTTTTTCTGGGGACCACCAACAACCAGTCAAGGACTCCAGTAGGTCCCCGAACCCCAGTTTAAAAACTACTGTCCTTCATTATAAATACACAGAATAAACAGATAGTTTTATGCTGGACATTTAAAGACATTTCTAAAATGGTGTCAGCCCTGCGCACACCATCCAGCCACTGTGTGTGTATTTTTTCCTTCTGCAATCCTCTGGTCTGCTGCTGGCTGCCGAGTCCAATGATTTCAGTCTTTCCACTGGGTTCTCCCCTGTCACAGACAGCTGCTCAGCCACTTTAAAAGGCCCAGATCAGACAAACAAGAGGCGTACCGGGAGCGTATGGCTTTGTGGTCACGGCACTGCAGTTTTTATTCTGGGATTTCTTTGTGTGTGTCTGTGTCTATGTGTGTGTGTATGTGTGCTTGTACCATGGTAATGGTAGTGCACACTGCTGTGCTGATAAGTGCTTTGATACAGTATTATCTCTGGTCTGTCAAAGGTTGTATGTATTCCAGCTGAGGTCAAAGGCTTTCTCTTTCAGTTGCCACTGGTAGCAAGCTGGAATCACCACCACTGAAATACACACTGCACTCACCCTCAATCTGTCCCTGTCTCTCTAATCTAATGTCTGTAATACAGTTACATAATGTCCAGTCTTTTGCAGCCAGGTGTCTAACATTATATGTTAGAAATGCCTCATGTTTTGTAGCATACAGGCCACCTAACATGTTTGATTACTGTCCAGGATGCATTTCAACTCTTGTGCACAAGGTATAACAACTGTAAATGAAATGCAAAGGAAAACTGATGAATTAGAGTATTTGAAGTGAGGTGGTATGAGGTTCTTATCCATGGTCAGTGTATTGCCTACAGTATACGGCAGACAGACGCCATAGTTTGGAGAAGCAGAGAGGAGTACCAATATGGAAGCTGAACAATGCCTTGCTGTGGATGGGGTCAACTGCAAAGCGTATTTTAGTCGCTTTAAAAAGTTGGACAGGATACCACAGTCACGCAAGCCAAATATCGCTCTCTCTAGCTCAACCAGATTTCTTTTGGCAAAATATTTGTTACCTTGAGGAGCATGGGTTTGCTGATCTCCCGCTGCTTTGGTTAGTTAGCTTGTTTGTGTTATTATTTGACTTTGTTGAATCCAAACTAACCTTCTAAAACACCAAAGTCATCCAATAAGGCAAACACTGTATACTACCTCAGAAAAAATTAAGCTCTCCACTATGACATAGATTAAAATACAGCAGCGTAGGTCTAACCTATTCAGCTACAGGAAGTTCATGCAGTGAAGTCTTGTTGGTTTGGAGAGAGCAGTATTTGGCTTATATAACAGTGGTTTCCCATCGGAAAAGGCAGTCTGACAACAAGGTAAAGCGGTGAAAATATTCTAAATATTCAGTGCACTTGATGATTGAGTTTTTGAGGTGGACCTTTTCTTTGAGTGGCTAAAATACGTTTGTTGCTGACCCTATAAAGTACGTTTTTTAGCTTCCATGCTGGTACTCCTCCCTGCTTCTCCAAACTGGTCTGCCATCTACTGTAGGTAACACTATTGAAATGTACCTCATGCAACCCCATTTTAAATATTCTGACTTATCCCTTTAACAGAGCTCCAGAGATAGAAATGAAGAGGGACATTTCCGTTTCTGAGCAGCTCTTCCTCGGAGATGCTGACTATCAAAGTACCTTATACAAGCCCACTTCAAATAATCTGAACTGTCTCTTAAAGTGGGACAATGCTGCATTATGTTAGTCTTCCTGCTGAGTGAGGGTGATATGCAAATGACAGCATGTGAGGTAGATAGGCCATATGGATGCTTTATGTATCCACTCATGCACCCTCCTGTCAGCCCACCTCATCTTCTTATGCTGAAAATATCAAACGGTGAATTTCGCTTCAACTCTCTTTTTTTATCTTTCATACCCTTTTCTCTTTACCTCCACTTACCCCACGTTTGATGCACTCTCCATTGCACCCATCTCCTGTCAGGCCACCTGTCTCCCTCCCTACTGCATGAGTATATGTAACAGATGGCACAGACAGGCCTGAGTAACATCTGCTCTGACTGTAGGGTTTTTCTGGGGATGCAACTGACAGACAGGTTCACAGCTTCATCTTAACCCGATGTGATGATACATGTGTTTCTGCATGCTTAAAGACCTGAGGAAGGCCATATGAGTCTCAATGTATTGTTTTGTTCTTACAGAGAGGAATTAGCTGTTTTGGAAGTTGACTTTGAGATTATATGATTTGACCACAGTGCTTTAAAAAATGGTAATTCCCTTCGCAGGACTGAATTACTGTATTAGTCAACAATGACTTGTTGACCTTTACTCAGTTCCCTCGCTCTGAATTAGTTATCCTTCAGCCAAATTCAACTGTGTGTGTGTGTTTGGGAATGCATGTGTGCATACAAATGTGCGCATTGTCCAGGAACTTTTAACAAGTGGAAACGATTGTTTCTCGGCCCACTGTGTTCAGCCAAAAAGCCGCTCGGTGACCAGCCTGCTCGAAGGCAATGAAAAGACTTTCCAGCGTATGATGTCACCTTTTTGCGTGTCTCTCGGCTTAGTTCATCTCTCCTCTACTCTGGTGCATAGCAATCAGACCACCATGCAGACTGGTCATTTCAATTTGTGTTTTCCTGCTGCTTATGGTCAATATGTAATTTGTAGATATATTGTTTGTTTTTAGGAAGTGTGTAATTGCTGGGATGACTGGCGTGATTCCTGTGATGCTTCCAGGCCTGTCTTGTTTGAGAACTCGTGGCATTTGGCACTCTCACAAAGAGCCATTCAGGAGGCTGGACCTGGGTTGAAATGGTTTACACAGTGCCCGTTTTGTCTGTGGGAACGATCAATTCAGCGCTGGTAGAATCCTATTCTTCCTAGTAGCTTATTACTTGTACTATTAAAAATAGCAAAAGATGGTATAATACTCTGTATTAATAGATTTATATGATGATATTTCAGCTTTCTTTTTGTCATTCTTACTTAAAGCAGCTACACAAAACTTTCCTGTTGTGTTGATTTTGGAGGCCCCTATGGACAAAAGTAGTAGTGTTTTCACCTCATAACCACAAAATACAATGTCAAAATAAAGTTATCTAACGAAAAATTTCCTGCACCTTTTAACAGGCTAACATACCACTTACGATAACTTACTGTAAATGTAAACACAAGCTCTTCGGGTCATCGTACAATTAGATTTCAAGGTCAATCCGACCCGGTGGCAGGCATTAAGAATAACTACATAAAAATAGCCTGTGCTTATAAAAGGCACATAAAGGCATCAGTATTAAATTGAGCCTGTTTCATAACTAGTAAAAAAAAACTCTGGTGTGTTTAAGGTGGAGGAAATCTACTGTAAGGTTAGTGCAGACCTCACACACATCACAGGGCTTGTTATTAGCAGACAGTGGAATGAAGTGTTCAGATTCAAACTAAATGACTGTTTGTTTTAAACTCCAGGGATACTGGAAAACGTATGTAGTTCAATTACCTTTCTGTCATTAAACAATGCCAATATTCAGTAGAGTCTTAAAGGTATTACTAGGAGTTTTAAACAGATTATAAAACAGTCTCAGTTTAATACTGATGCCTCTAAATGACCTACATAAGCAAACAAGAACATTCAGTGAGGAGATCGGCTATTTCTGTATTTTTCTTCTTAACTCCTGCCACTGAGTCGGATTCTCCTTGGAATCAGATGAAACGAGTCTGTGTTTACATTTTCTCAGGCAAAGTTACAGTGAGCAGCACATTAGCTAGATAAAAGGATGTATGAGGAGATCTGTAGATTATGTAGATCGTTTTATTTTTGATGTATTTTGTTGTTATGGTGGTGGAAACACTATCGCTTTTGTCCACAGTTGCCCCCAGAATTAACAAAGTAACAAAGTTTCTTGTAGTAGCTTATAGGAGGAGGAAGTTTACTGCAAGGTGAGTGCAGATCACACACAGATCACATGGCTTATTATTAACAGACAGTGGAATAAAGGATTTAAATTCAAACTACATGCCTGTTTAATTTTAACTCAAATCATGTACAGGGATATTGCAAAAATATGTAGTTCAATTACCTTTATTACCTCCTTGATGATTAATCTGTTGATTTTTCCCTTGATTAAACGATTAGTTGTTTGGTCCATAAAATATCAGAAAATGGTGAAAAATGTTGATTAGTCTTTCTCAGTGTCCAAGATGACGTCCTCAAATGTCTTGCTTTGTCCACAACACAAACATATTCTGTTTACTGTCATAGAGGAGTAAAGAAAACAGAAAATATTCACATTTAAGAAGCTGGAATCAGAGAAATGTCACTTTTTTCTTAAAAAATTACTCAAAGCATTTAACCGATTATCAAAATAGTTGGAGATTAATTTAATGGTTGATAACTATTTATTAATCATTGCAGCTCTGGTCTTAACAGAGCACTATGTTATAATACTGACTATAAATGAACTGTTGTAGTTGCACTTGCAAGCACGAAAGGTTTATTCAGCATTTCTGCCCGGACCTGAATTCAAACCCATGTGTATCAGCCTTTGCTGAGACAGATGAGCCATGAAAATTGCATACAGCGCCATCAGAGAAGGCAGACAGTTTAAATTAACAAAAACAAAAGTACACAACACACTCCAGCAATCAATTTCTCATTTGATCTTATTAATGGTTAAGTAGATAAACACAGATGTACTGCAGGGTGGCTATGATTTGATCCACTGACATGAATAAAATACAGGATAGAAGGTCACTGGCCATGAAAACATCAATAAAATCCAAAACCCATATACGACTGTAGGCCTGCTGTGCTCTGTGTGTCAGGCTGCTCATGCATGTGCGAGAACGACAAAGAATTTCTCAGTCTGCGAGCAGCCTCCTGTTTACAAACTCAGAGGGAGACATTTCAGAGTAAACGTCCCAGAGACCACCTACAAATGTGAATTTTGGCGATGCACTAACAGGGGTGAAGTTTCACTCGAATGCCCAGTCAGCGAGACCTTCAGGAGAGGACAGGACTGGGTTGCCATGGAGCTGGAGCACCGGGCACCGACTCTGTGACTATTGTAGAAGAAGACGAGGAGGAGGAGAAGGAGAGAAAGGGGGAAGAGAAACTAGAATGGCAGGGGCAAACAAAGTCATTTTAGTGCCAAAGACTCTCATGCAGTTTAACTCTTTGTTCACTGATATAAGCTCTCGACTGCTAATATAGTGTGCACTAAAATGTTTTCAGTTAGGCTTTCATTTCAATGAGTCCTGTCCTGTTAATTGAGCCTTTTGATTAAATGACCTCGATAACTTTTCCGTTGACAGTTTTGGCCAACTGACAGGCATTCCCTGTGCTCTGTACAAGCTATTCTTTATGATTATCCTTATGATTTTGTGTGTGAGCGAGAGGGGGAGATAGAGAGGGAAAGGCTTGCCAGACCTTTGATGAGCTGTGTGGTTGTATATGCACAAAGCAAGTCGTTGTTTCCTTTTGATACAGCAACACAGTAACCGCTCTTATCACATCCCATGGGATCATCAGGTTTGATATTTTGAGCTCAAGTGCAAAAGTGATGAAAGGCAAATACCTAACAGCACACCTACTGCAGCAGGTATATGAGATATATAATATATGATATATGCTGACGTGCAAGAACAAAAACACAGTGTTTGCATGGCCTCTGAAAGCTAACATGAGTTCTTATGAACCAGCGAGCACACTGGTGGGAATCACTGCCAAGTTTGCAGAGCTGTCACTGCTCCCTGTGGGAAACTGACTGATTGGCTTTTATTGATCTCTGTCTGTGTCAGTCCAATTTTAACTGCTGCTCTCATCACACTGACCTTTTTCATCGCTGCTTGTGTATCAGCCTTTAAGGTCTCAGCTCAATTTCCTGTCAGTGCTTTTTTATTCTTTCCAGCTCACATGAGGACACCACTTTTTATATACAGGATTATACACACTGCTGTGTATGAGTTTAATATATAGCTCATCTAATTTCTGTGAATGTGATGTCTTAGGAACACCTGGACGGAATTTCTAAAAAAAAAAAAAAAAATTGGGCACAAACATCCACTTGTCCTCAAGGATGAAGTTATTATATTTTGGTGGTCAAAGGTCAAAGGTCATGGTTACTCTGACCTCATGCTAGTCCCAATTTTGTGAACATGATATCCAATTCCAATTTGGCATGTTCACTTGGACTCAAGGACTATGATCTCACCAAACAGGTTTTTGGGCATTACTCAAGAATTCTGACAAAACTTCACACACACGTCTAATAGGATAAAATGATTAAGTGATGACATTTTATATCCAAAAGGCCAAAGGTCAACTTCACTGTGACAACATAATGTTCTGCCAAAAACACTTGAAGCTTTCTATCAGTCCTCTGTCCTCTGTAAAAACAGTCTTTAAGTTTTCCACTGGAAATTATTCAGACTTATACATGTAAATATAGGGATAACTATTTTTTGAAAAAACAAAACAAAACACTTAATATCTTTTATTACATTCCCACAAGTCTTCACTCTGTATATTATGAGTCTGACATTACTACTACTTGACTGGTTGGTGCAGGCATGTAGCTGCAAGGTGGTAATTCCAGTTTCCATATATTATCAAATAGGTGCACAATATGACCAGAGATGTGATCTGAAATGGTTTTAAAAGGCATTTCTCGTTTCATCTTGATTGAAAACAAAATTTTACCCTTTTTAAAACATGTTGCTTATGTGTATTTCTGTGTAGACAAGCTGTACATGGGTCCTGGTCAGTTGTACCAAGATTTGCAGAACCTAATCCACGACCTCAGCCTGGTCAACCAGATCTCCGGCATGATCGGCAGCCTCAAAGGCAACTACCAGGTAATGTATGACTGCACTACACACAAGCAATGAGTTAAAGTCACATCAGCTGAACTGATTAAATTGCAGATACAATTAGCATTTCATCATATTTAATCCAGATAAACATGTCTGTCAGTATAAGAAATTCAAGTCAAAAAACTTTGAGGTTATCATTAAGATTTAATATAGTTTTTAAATCTTGAAGCTTGTTTTTATGTTATTTTGACTAAATATGAGACTTTGAATAGTTGAACTGTCTATTAATATTCTTGGAAGCTTGACAAAAAGTGACAAAGACAAATGTTCCTCTAACGTGCCTCAGGACTGAAAATCACATTCATCGTGTTTCCCCTCAGATGTCCATAAGGGCTGGGCTGTTATGTAGACATGTAGTGTTTAAGCTGTGTGGAATGTGCCAGCGTGGGCAATTTGTCTCCTGGAGACCAGGAGTCTCTTAAGTCTTGATTTGCACCATTCAAGCCTGTCATATCATGTGGCCACACACACACACACACACACACAAGTCAGTCTGTGCTGTTGGGATGGAAGTTTAGTTTGCAGAACACAGCATGAGTGTGTGAGGCTGTGTTTGTGCTGTGCTGGTCGGTCTGTCAGAAGCAGAGTGGGAGGCAGAGTAAGAGAGACGCTCGCGGAGAGACATGTGTCCCAGAGATGGAGGGAGGGATGGAGGGATTGAAGAAGCAGGACTCAGATGTGTGAGCTGTACACTGCCAAGCATTTTCCTCAACACTAAATTTCATAACCTAAATGATACTGACGGGATTCTAATAATAGATGTTTACTGAAACAGAGTGGCTACAGGTCCTTAAATTCTGTTTGGGAAGGTCTTAAATATGTATTTATTGAGTGCTGCATGGCGTAAAATTACTAATTACAAATTACAAATGATACTGTGAGAAAGAAGTAAGTATATAAGTATATATACATTTAATTTAATAAAGATGTTAACTTTGGCAGGAGACTACTAGTGTAGTTGTTTTGATTACTTATCTGTATACTATGTTTTGTGGGCGTAGTTTGTTTTGATTATTCAGCAGCATTTTGGTGTATTTACATATACAGAGGAGCAACAATACTAGAAACCCCATGCAGTCGAGTATAATTCAGTCTAATACAAAAAACCCAAAAAACTGCAGCCTCTGAAATTAAAAACTCTGTATCAACAAAAATTAGAGGTTATACATTTCTCAAAGGTAATGCATGCTGCAGGGCTATTGTATTGGATTGCTTTCCAGTGACAGGTTTTTCTATCTGTGTCTCATTTCACGTAAATGACAGTATAATTAGTGTAATCTTTCAACTGAAATGATACTAATTAAACTAAATAAATGTGGGCTATTGATGTTTAAATGCTCCAGAGTACATTTATTTCCCTCCTTCTCCCATTGTTGTGCCCATCCCTAAACCACTCTTTCTCTCCCACACAGTTCTTTGTTCCCGTAATTTCATGACTCTCTTCTTCCATCTTGCTCTCTCCATGTTCTTTCCTTCCTATCCCTTCAATATCCATGTGTACAGAATGTAAACCCCACAGTGGCCCAGGACTGGGTATCAGGCCTCCAGAGGCTGATACTGAAGAAAGAGGAGGAAATCAGGGCAGCTGACCGGTGTAGGATCCAACTCCAGCTGCCTGGCAAACAAGACAAGTTTGTGTTTTTCACACATATATACACACCTCCTTAGCTTAAATACTATACAGACAGCACATACAACAGTCCTTGGCCCCCCACCCTTCTCTTGTTTATCCTGCGGTTGTGTTTATCCCTTTTTACCCTGCTTTCTCTGTCTGGCCTCCCAGCCAGCCCTGTATGCCCATAGCTTTAGGAGAGAGTATTAGAGCACATTTGGATATTTGGATAAACAAGTTTCTCCACCAGCTCTAATCTGAGGCATGAATCTCAGGGGAGGAAATGAGCATCAGCGTTCACAAACCAAAGGCTACTCAGTGCTGCTGCAGCTGTTGCTGAGCACAAACGCTCATGTCACAAATTTACACACACTATTATAGTCTGCACGTGGTCTCCCTAGGGTGCACCTTGTTTGGGATTTTTCACATTCTGTCTCTCTGGAACCACAACGGTCTTGTGCCTCTCTCTTTCTCTCTTTCACTTCCTCACTCCATCCTCATCCCTGCTGCACTTAGCTGGTGAGATAATCCACGGGTATGTTTGGAAACACAGCTGTGCCTCTCTCATTCCTACCCTGATCCCTCAATCGCAAAACACACAAAACACAACACTTCTCACCAGCAGCGACAGACAGACAGCACCCCACCACGTACACACACACACACACACACACACACACACATAATGTCTACATGAGCTGCTGGTTGAAGCGTTAATTGACATTGACTTCTATCGCATTTCTGTCACACTCTGTCTAGTCTGTCAGCGTTGAACAGGCAGACTGATGTGCCCCCTTTGGCTGAGATTCAACCCAGATAGAGAATTTTTCATTTGACCCTACTGGCTATTTTAGAGTAAAGGATGCTAATTAGTGGACTGGTGTGCATGCAAGAATATTCAAACGCTAACACGACTGCTCTGAGAAATGTTAATTCAGGACCTATGGCTGTCGAAGTGTTTACACATCTTGCAGTACATTAATCATTCAGTACAGTCTTATTAAAGCATCTCTGATGTTTGGTTCACAAACACTGCCTGGCTCTGCATTTCAGTACTTTTTAAAACTCTCTGTGATGATGTTATATAGTAAGATGTTTCAACTTTTCTTAACTACAAAATGGCTATTTTAATTTAAAGTACACTGGTGTTAAAGTGTGGCCCCATTCAAACTGTTTTGTAATGAACAGAAATTGTAAAATTAAAAACAGAAAAGCAAAAACAATGATGCAGCAGCCTGCAGTTGTGAATCCCGGGCTGCTGTCCAATGTGTTGCTGTTCTACTGAGTTATCACTTAGTGCTTAAAAATCATATGTAAAGTTGATTTAAGAGCACATTGAAAAACAGTAAACGTCAATTTAAACAGTTTGTCACAAAATATCTCCTGAAATGCACTGTATATATTAGCGATATAGATAACATTAACAGTATTCAGTATTTAATGTTTTCTTTCTTTCTTTCTCCATTTGCAGGTCTGGTAAACCCACTTACTTTAGTGCAGTGTTCAACACTCTCAGCCCAGCCATCAAACAGTCATGGATCAGTAACTTGCAGATGGCGAAGCTGGCTCTAGGTACAGTACACTGCCTGGCTGTACACCTCCACTGTCTCAGTTGCACAGTTGTTTTTCTATTTCAACTGTGTATGCATGACTTAATACAATATGACGGTTAAGTTTATTGACTTTATTCTTCAATCCATTGTCTGTGATTATCTAAATTACCACTGTGAAAAATTATTGGCTATTGGTCGTTAGGTCAGCTGCATATTAGTGATAAACCTGAAATTAAAGCACTACCGAAAAAATACAAGATGATTATTTTTGTTATTATTAGTTGAGGTTTAAAAGCCTGCTGCATACTGTGCATTATTGAATCAAGTGTTGCTTGTGTGTTTTACATCAGAGGAGGACAACCTGCAGGGCTGGTTCTTTGCAGAGGATGATGGGAATCAGATCAAAAAGCAGAAACACCCTCTCTTGCTTCGACAAATGCCTGTGGTCATGTCCAAACTACAGGAGTTTAAGGTGAGACATTTGCCTTTCATATAACGTTTTGAACTGAAGACAAATAATTTGTGTGACAGGGCTGCTTAGCTCAGCTGGTTAGAGCGTGGTGCTAATAATTATTGTGGCTTCGATCTCTGTATGGGCCACTATTCACGTTATAGCACAGACATGTTGAATGCCATAGCTGTTGAGAATGGTTATTTCACTGACAAAACAAAAAGCTTTGGGAAATGGCTGTCACCACTGAATAAGACTGATATTAATTACCCCTGTCTTGACTATATATCGTTTGCATTTGCATGTCATGTTCTCATTTTAATCAGTACAGCAGTCTCCACAAGTGCCATGTGTCTCTCATCCCAGCTGCCTTAAATGGGCGTAAATGTCACTTAAAAGTCGCACTCTAAACCTTGTCATTGTCTATTCTACCTCAGGCACACTGATATAGCACCAAACAGGCTGATAAATATCACTTTGTCCTCTTTCACACATCTCAGTGAAAAAAAAAATGATACTAACATACTGATGTTTCTGTATGTATATATTTTTCTTGGCTGGACACGACCAAATGATGCTACTATGTGAATGGGGTGTTTGTTTGAACTTGTTTGTGTGAGCATGAGACTATAACTCAAGTTGTCAGAGCATGAGTGGGAAACTGCATCTTTGCATTTGATGAGTTGCCTGAGTTTGGATGCAGCAGCCATATACTAACATCCCATATGTTTTTACTGTAGGGAAAAGTAGTTTATCAGTATAAATGTTATCTTAAATCAACTGTCTGAGTGTCGTTATCTTATTCTGTATAAATGGCCCATTCTCCCCTCTATGTCATTACATTTGTCTTCCAGTGTTGACTGACCAAGTGGTTTAAAAAATAGCTCAAAGCAGCTTTGCTTATAGAGCATCCTGGCCGGTTAGCTCAGTTGGTTAGAGCGTGGTGCTAATAACGCCAAGGTCGCGGGTTCGATCCCCGTACGGGCCATGTGATTTAGACATTACAAATTGTTGTCACTTGGTCTGAATAAAGTTGTGATTGATGTGAGCCATGTTGATTGACACTGGCTCAGCATGAAGGGAATGTAAGCTGTCTGTCTGTCAAGTTCTTCTCACTGTCACCCACATGTCTGTACCTCTCAGCACCCACCAGCAAAGTACCAAATTGACTGTTGATGTGTTTTCTCATGTAGCTTGGTTAATTCTGTAATTCCTTAACCTCTTAGAGGTCTTTTATTTTTTATCTTGACACTAATTAACACTAACTAGACACAAGAAACACCTGTTTTATTTACTCTGTAAATCCCTACATGAGAACTTGATTCAAGTACTCGTCTGAGCTGTTGTTGTTTTTTTATCTTTCTTTACCCTCTCTTATTTCTTTCTGTTCTGTGGCAGGTGGAATGTGCTGTTCATAATCCAGAGCCCCACATCAACACAGAGAGCACAGCAGACACGCCTGTCGTGGGCCATGGCTGTGTTTGGGTGAGACTTTTTTTCTGCATCATTCAGAAAAGAAGCAGTGTGTTAGCTTAGATTTCAACAACTGTACAAAATAAGACTTTACTCTCAGGTTTATGATGGCTACCTACAATAATGTGGACTTCTACTCAGAGCAGGTGTAACACATTAATGGACCTCAACTCTGAAATCTGAGTCTTGGACTAGAGGATTTAGCTGAGTGTGTTGAGTGCCTTCAGCAAGTGTTTATTGACAAATGGTCTCGCAGTCCTTTTATTTTCAGCAGTTAACACAATTTAAGCTGAACCACTTTTCTGACCGAGAGCTGTTTTTTTACAATGTGTCAGCAGAGCAGATGGTAACTTTTTTTAACTGTTTATTTTGTGAAATGTCTAATGCCCCCTTGAGAAAGACATTCAGGGTTTGAAAATTATTGTTTAAGTGCTCAAGCTTTTCTCAAAATAAACAATGACTGTCCGAAGCATCGTAATCACTGCTAATGCAGACTTTTTGACCATCAGGGAAAACCTCAAGTCTGTTAAAGTTATAAACATCACTCAAGTTAGTTATTTTTATAGTGAGGTAATATATAAACTGTCGCTGAAAGATGTTTAACTGAATTATAAGAAAATGTTTGTAGATGTTAGTTGTTTTAACATAACTGAATGGAGATAAATATTGGTCTCATAAGATTTTGCCCTCAAATTGTCCTATTATCACATGTATTTGATATGAACCTACAGAATGCACTGTTGCTTGACTATTATTTTTTTCGCTTAAGTAATGTCTGGAGGACTTCAGCTGTATTCTCACTCGTGTTGTTTGCTTTCTTATACTGTAACTGTGCTTTCTTGGCTGGATATCTCTCAGACAGATGTTCAGTCTTAACAGGGCTGAATCATTTAGATGCTGATAGTAATGCATTTACATAAACTAATGAAAATATCCCTTAAACAAAATGTTTCTTTATCCTTGTCCAGGTTGCAAGTTGCACCAACCAGATGGGCCAGATCTCCATAGTGGCCATGCAGAACTCTAGCCCTAAGGTGACTGAATGTTTTAATGTAGAGTCCCGTATCCTCTGCATGGCCTACGTCCCTGCAGAGCAACCCCAGGAAAATGGCGAGAAGGTCCCTGAAAATAACAATGTCCCCACAGCGAAGGCCAGTGACACCCCCAGTGTCTGTCTGGGCATGGAGGAGGGCAGGTACAGCACACAGTGCACTTACAAAAGGGCATCTGCAGGCCTTAAATAGCTGAAAATATCTTCAAGTTACAAAATGTGAAATATTTAAAGTCAGCTGTACCCACACCATGCAATATGTTGTATGTATGGCACTGTGCAACTATGCATCAATAAATAGTGAATGTCAGGTTTTAGTTACACGTGTACTATAATAGTAGATGTCAGGATCAAAGAGCAGGGACGTCTTAAACACAGGCTTGTTTCATCTGATTTCACAGAGCATGTGACCTGGTGGCAGGCATGAAGAATAACTATAGAAATCATCTTGCAGATGGTTATTTTCGCTTATGTAGGTCATATAGAGGCATCAGTTATAAAGTGAGACTGTTTTCATAACCAGTTTAAAACTCCTTGTAATAGCTTTAAATTTAACTGAGGGAAGTTTTATTGACTTAAATTTGAAACTTGTCATTTGATGCACACTTAGGACAACACTAAAATGTCCTGCAAACACTACAAAATCCTGACTGAATTTTTGGCCCAAATTATATTGATAACGTGCAGATAGAGGTGTACATAAAAGAAGACAGTGTGAAGTTTAGTTCTAATTTTGTCTTCCGTCCTGTTTAGCATCATTGTCTATAAAAGCAGTCAGCGGTCCAAGAAAGTACGTCTGCAGCATTTCTTCACCCCGGACAAGTCCACCGTCACCAGCCTGGTCTATAAGAAACATTGTCTGTACGCCGGTCTGGTCAGCGGCTCTGTGGCGGTCTACTCCAGATCACAAGGTGTGTGTTTTAGGAGGGGAGGGGCTTGTGAAGTTGTGTATCTCTTCTGTTATATTCTCAGACTTTTGCCGTCGTAAAGTTTGTTGATACTCTTAAATGGCTATAATTAGGATCAGAGCGAGGTTAAATCGCCGTTATTGTGTGAAACAGAAATGCATTCATGGAGTTAATTAGATTTGGTTTTTAAACTGTCTGGGTTGACAGTGTTTCCTTAAATATTTAGTCTGCACTAGGCCTGAATTTTGTAACCTCAACCATAATTAGCGAGTATGTACATGAATAAGAACACTGTTGATGACTTGGTAACTTTGTTGTTAGATTTAGCAACTTTTAACACAGTTCTGCTGACACAATTTACCAAAAGCAACTAGCACCATATCTGTCTTTAGTTACAGGCATAAAAAATAAATGTGTTAAAAAGAGATGTGCTAAATTGGCACAACTAAACATTAGGCAACACTGAATGAAAGGGGTTATTCTGGGTGGAACATACGCAGAGATGTTGTTCTAAGGCCCATCACTCCAGCTGCTGTTTTCTCTCTGATTCACAGTTAGTGCTGTTAGTGTGTAAGTCAGAGGCTCACTGTATAGTTTGGGGTCAGGGGTCCCCCTCTCTGCTCTGCATTGAGGTTCTGTTTCCGTTTGCTCAGTTGTCTGGGAGAAGCCAATCTGTTAGCGGTGACCTATTTAATGTCTTCCCTCCCAGACAAGCACAGACACATTAGAGGAGAGGATCTGGGCTGCACTCTTCCCACAGTCTTTCACATTCTGTGTTTTGTTCCATCTCTTATTGGCTTTCATAGAGGTGCAGAACAGAGGGTCTCTGAGCTTGCTCTTCTTCCTGCCTCTCCGTCTTTCTCTGCCTTTTCTCTGCGTCACATAATGTCAGTGAAGATAAGTGCATATTTCAGAACACGAGGGGACTGAATGTTGTAATTCTTGGCTGTCAAATATAAGTATCGGTATCACTATCCTGTGATGCTGCCATCGCTAGAGGCGTGTTTTATTAACCTCAGAGACACATATTCATTCCTCCCCATGCCCTCATGTGACTCAAATCAGATTTCTAACATCTCCAAGGAAAAACTGCTCAAGAAGTGAAGCGTCCCTGTTCAATTTCTAGCTTGGTTGTTCAGCTATAGGGATAGTTTGGATTGGATGAAGTGGGTTGTATGAGATATAGATATTGAGTGCATTACCTACAGTAGATGGCAGTCGTCACGCCAGTACTAGTGTAGGAAGCTAAGCAATGTACTGCTGTGGACAGAGTCAGCAGCAAAACATATTTTAACCGCCAAAAAAGGTTCACCTGAAAAAAATCAGCATCAATTTACATGTGCGCTATATTTATATTATATTATATATTTATTAAGTGGCTAATATATGTTTTGCTGCTAACCCTGTCCACAGCAATACATTACCTAGCTTCCATGCTGGCACTCCTCTCTGTTTCTCCAAACTGGGGGTGTGCCGACTGCCAACTACTGTAGGTAATACCTCATGCAACACCACTTCAAATAATCCGATCTATCCCTTTAAGTTGCTATGTAGAAACGGGATCATATGAATGATTGCTTGAGGACAGAGTCATGGCAGGGAAGCTATTTATGCTCATTCCACAGTTACAGTTTGCCTGGAGGAAACGTACTGTATGTATGCAACCATTCAGGAATGTTTACTGGGGTGCTCATTAATCCTTGTTTTGATGCACATGTCACCTCTTTTTCCCCTTCAATTATTAGACCATAGTGACTGAATGTTCCAACAGCTTTAGTAGCTGCTTTTCATCACCACTGGTGTGTCAAATGAGTTCCCAGAAGGAAATCCTGTCCCGAGATGCTCTTGAGTATGACTTGTGAGATTTCTTTCCATCGACAGCTCTGTCACTGTCACTGGAACATGATGCTTAACGCTAAAATGATGACTCATCCTGCACAGTTTGGTAGGGAAACTGTTCCCCGCATCCCCGTTGTAATGCTGCTCGAGTACTTTGTCACTGTGAAAGGGTCTGCCTGTACTCCATTAGCATTTAAAGTAGACCCGCGGTTTACATTGCAGAGAAGAAAGAAAGCAGAACGAGGAGAAATGATCAGCTTATATTCTTTGATGTTAAACTGTCAGCTGATCAAAGGGGACCCTCGCTGCGAGTAGTGACGAGACATCAAAAACAATTGAACAGAATCCTGCATGGAAGCGCTTTCCTGGTGTAGATCCAGTGTGTCTGAAGCTGGCCAGTCAGCCTCATTCTGCCATGCTTGCTATTTCCTTTGTGACTGACTGTGTGAGACGGAGAAAGAGGGAGGCAATGATTCGGCAAAGGTCGCACGTCATCGCCAGACAGTCAGGACATAAACTCTGTTCTCCTATTCTGCCATCTTGTGTTATTTACTTTTTCCTCTTGAGAATATTGTGCATTATTTGTTGCAGCTTTGTAATAAGAAACAAAATGAATGTTCTGGTTGTAAGCTACTGTTTGTGCTCATGCACATTTGTTGCAGCTGACACTGACATGAAGGAATGCTACAGCTTAAGAAGTGAGAGATGTGGGCAGACTTACATAAGACTGCAAGTTGGCACTGTTGTCATATTTTTTTTTCCTTTTTCTCCACTGCTCCTTTCCTCTTTCATTTTCACGTTTTTTTTTCTTCTCATGTGCAGTCACCTACACAGTATGATTATTACAATAATATACACAGGGCATTGCTGGAACGCTAATCCCACCTTTAGTGGGAGATTACCCTCACTTCCCCAGTCATTACTGTACCTCTGAAAGAACGTCTCTCCCTGCGTGGCACCTCTGCCTTCAATAGCCGCCTTTGTGCCTTCTCTTAACAAACACTAGTGCTGAGGCCTCATTCACTTCCTGGCCTAGATTAGCTCAGGGAATGTGGTATCTGGAGGAAATGAAGTTCGGATTCAACACAGGGCGCTTCTAGCTAAAAGCGCATACTATTTTTTACTGATGCACATGCCCATTTTTGTGTGTAAAATGTATCAAATACAGAACTTTTCTGTGTCCAGCAAACCTACATTTCCTCTCATTTTATGGCAGCACTGATTAAAATCTAAACCAGTGAATATAACGGTTATAGAAATCTATCATGATGATATTTTTAAAGACTGCATGGGGTGTTTTGTTGCAGCAGAGCTGGCACTGTAGGTGCCCAGGCACATGTAGAACAGAGTGTGTAGGAGGTGTGTGTGGGATCGAGCTCGGCTCTGACTAATGCCTCACAGCCCATCTATATTCATAGTGAAGGCTGTGAAAACCATCAATGGCCACTCCAGCAGCATTAGCAGACTTATAAATGCAGATGGCCTTTTCAGACGACATTTATAAAGATGGAGTGACTATTACTGCGTCTTCCATCTAAAGTGTAACCCATCCTTATTTAACTGTGTTACATGAAGAATTGCTAGAGAGCAGAATACAATAATACTAACAGAAGAGATATATGCAGTGTCGTCTTATTTGGTTTTTGATAGCTTATATTTCATCACACTGCAACTTTATTCATCCTTAGTGAATGAATATATGTATTCTGTGTTTGCATGTAAACTACATTTTGTTCAGGGTATTTTGTGAAATGCACATTTTTTATTCATTCAAGTCCTGAGGTGCCAATATCGTGATTGTTGTTACAGACGGTTTGTGGAGCTGTGAAAAGCCCAAGGTGCTGAAGCTGGGCGTCCTCCCTGTCAAGGCCATGCTGGCTGTGGAGGATCACCTCTGGGCGTCATCAGGTGGACAGGTCTTCATCATCAGCACCCACACTCACTGTGTAGAGGTACGTAACCTCGCTCTGATGCTTTTAGGCTATTATTATATACCATATGTCTCCCTCATAAACAGAGCAGAGCGGGAGAGAACACAGTCCGGTCTGGATGGGACAGAGAATGTTGATGAACATCAGTATTAAAATACAGTGATTTTCTTACTCCAGTGATGGAATAAATCCACATTGTGACTATTTTAAGTTGAAGCCATGTATTTAAGTAAAAACACTAATTCTCCAGTTCATGTTGACACGGTGATTCATTTAATATGTCACAGCAAACCTTTTAAATTTGAGGTCCAGTATTTTCCTATCATGCATCTGACAAAAAGAGTCTATGTGCTTTATGTGTATATTTTTCATGATTATGACGGAATAAATACTCAGATATTAATGATATCTTTTTTGTCAAAATTAATTGTTATATTAATTAAGTAATAAAAAAAATCTTTAGAGTAACTGATAAATTTGTTGATTAAGCGACTAACCCAAAAAAAAAAAAAAAGGTAGATTAATTATTTGAAAAATAATCATTAGGTGCATCCCTAAACAGATGTACGTTTTGGGTGTGGATTTAATAATACACAAAGAAGCAACCAGTGTAAAGCCTGAGCCAGGCTCAGACTACAGGAGGTTTGGGTCGGTTTATCCCTAATTCACCCCTCCTGATAATCGGAGGAGAAATCAGCTCTGGGACCTTGGTTGGTAACAATGTTTGGCCCGGATTATCTGGTAAGATTTAGATAAGATAGAGGAAGATAGAACTTTATTAATCCCAAAGGAAATTCTAGTGCCAGATTGCACTATTCCAAAATTACAATTACATAAGACAAAACAACAATAGAGCATCAAATAAGTGAAACTAATTAGGCCCATCCTGATCATTTCATGTTTGATATTTAGGAATTAAGATCTGGATGACTATGTCAGTACTTACCAAGCAGGATCATGATAGCCAATGAGACAACAGTTAACATTTTAGCCCTTGAGGCTAATGTCAGCTGCCATTATTACTACTGTTGACAGATATTAAAACCGTTGACAGATATTAAAGCTGAAAGTTAAAATCTCACCTCCAGTTCTTGCTGGAGAATAGAACCATTTTCTAATTTTTCTTTACTTTGCTTCCCCATGAGATCACGAGAGGTGGTGTACTGCTCCCTCTAGCATGATAATCTACCGTTATTTTCAGATTTCATCATTGTGTGTTTGAGAATAGAAAGAAGAACAGGTATAAAGTTTCTTCTTATGTGCAGCCCTATTTCAAAATCAGTCAGGATTTTAAAACTCCTGTAGAGCCTGCCAGTGGCTTAAGTCTAGTAGGGTTAACGTCTAGTAGATGAAGGCGCCTGATTCCTTTCCCAGGGTTTCTTCTTTCCGTATCCTGAAATATGGATGGTATTCCCTGTGTGTGTGTCTTCTGGTGTGCTTTAGGGAATGGAAAGCACCTGCCATGGGCACAGGAATAGTAACCTTCCTCTGACACGCACTCACTCATAATCTGTTTAGCCTCATTAAGCTCATTATGTTGGACCACCTGCCTGTCTCGCTCTCTTTTCCTAACTGAAGACTTACAGTTAGTCCAGAGTGGTGACTATACGGGAAACAGGAGAAAAAGACAGACAAGAAGAAATTGGGTATCGAAGTAAGCACGTAATAAATACTTCATCAATAAAATATGAATTGTAATGGTTAAAATGTGTGAAAAGCAGAAATGTGGGACATTACATTTATATTTCATGCTCCTTCATTACCGCATTTTATCAGAACCCTGTACTGACACACTTGTGAATGGACTCTCCTTAACCAAATATAACTCCACCTACATGTAGACCGATGTGTGGTGAGATTATGTAACCAGTGGTGATGGAAAAAGACCAGTTTGTTGGTCTCCGTGCATGGAGAATTCAAATTTACTCTCTGCACATGTTTGAAACTATTCTTGTTCGTACTGATGAAAGAAATGGAAATCAAGAGTTAATCATTTATAAAGTTGATTTGATTTGTATTTAACATTGGTAAATACTACCTTTCAGTTTACTTCTTGTTTTGACTACACCTGACAGTCTCATTATGTTTTGAAATATTGGCATCACCCCTGAATAAACATCTTTGGTGCATTTGGCCCGAAACACACATTGTTTCATATTCTTGTTCTCTATTGTGGAGGGGTGATTCATTGGCTTCCATTGGTAAAGCATAATCGCTGGGGCCCAGACGTAACGACCTCTGACAATGCATGGGCTGCTGTAGTCTAAACAGACAGAGACAGACTTTCTGTGGGTTGATTGGTGTCAGAAGCTTTCCAAATAGTTTTTCTCTAGTTTTTAGTCACACAGACAATACATGACAGCCAAAAATTCACCCTATAGCCACTGCCATGTATCAACAATATTGAGTGTCATTAAGATTCAAGATTTCCAGCTAAAATCTCCCTCTTATCTAACTTATAAACAGTCTGGTTAAACTAGCCACCAAACAAACATTCACTGGGTAAAAGTACACTGCTGACTTCAGCTTGCAGAATAGCTAATTAGCTGACTATCAGGTAATTAACTGCTAATCAGCTGCAAAACATTAAACAGCATATAAAGGTACTTGAAAGTATCACTTTGGTCTGTTCAGCTGCTGGTGTGCCATTCAAACTTGCTTTTCTGTTTTAGTCTAACTAGCACTGAAAAGTAACTTAAAAGTCTTAGATTTCACTTGGTGATATTTTGAATACAGTCACGCTTAATAAAGGTTATTCGTTCTTTGGCAACAGACATCCTCCCTCAGGCTTATTATAAATGTGCAGTAGGTAATGTCCTGTCACCCTGTTCTGTCTCCTCTGTCCAGAGGCAGCTGGAGGCCCACCAGGAAGAGGGCATGGTGGTGTCCCACATGGTGGTGGCTGGGGTGGGCATCTGGATCGCCTTCAGCTCTGGTTCCACTCTGCGCCTTTTCCACACAGAGACCCTGGAGCACCTGCAGGACATTAACATCGCCACACCTGTCCACAATACTCTGCCCGGTAAGACATACATAACTTTCATTTCTAGATTGTCAAAATATCAATCCAGTTGATTTTCCAGTGGATATTAAAAGGAAGATGTATTGTGGATATATATTCCAGTTCTAAATATCATGATAACTGGAAATAATAAATAGGAGGTTTTTCTCACCTTGGAGAAGTTCTTGGTCCGTGTACAGCAGCCTTGCGGTTTATTATTCAGTCATGGGGACTCTGTGGTCTTACCACATTTATTGCTTCAACAACCACTCTTTCACTTGTCTTCGCCTGCCCTTGAGTCTCAATCAGTAATGCGATCTGTGCGCCTGAGCATGAAAGTGTCAAACCGTCTGACGAAGAACAGCGCTGCATATTTGTTCTCTCTTTTGATATCTGATCTTGTTATCATACAGTCAAATAAAGTTATTCAAATGTGGCCCCACATTTGTGGACTGCGATACAGGTCCCATGACCTCATGTTTTCAAAGTGCTGTCTTACTTGGTGCCTGTCCGTAATTAGCTGACATCAGTGTAGGTGCTCATCCAGGCAGCTGTTGTTATGGCAGGTCCTCTTTCAAAGCCTCCTTTAATCTAAACAGTGAATCGGGAACCTCTCATTTTGTCTCTATTCATAGTGTTGCGAGAACACTTTTGACCTCATCAAGTCATTTTAAACGACACTTAGTCTGGGAAATGAAGATCCAGCCTAGATTTGAACACTTGTAAAAACAAATAATGGGACATCCTTTTGATAAATGACCAAACATAGAATTATGATTTATGATGTATCATTGAAATATACAACACATTTACAGCTAAGCCTCTAGATGTGCTTGTGGAGTTCAGGATAAAATAACATTTCACAGCTATCTGAAACATTAATGGTATCAAAGATCAAGAGCTTGTTTTGGAACTTGTGATTGTGTGAACTCATTCATCCCTGAAAAAGTAGAAATAACACATCTCCACTAACAAGTAACCTCAATTGTTCCAAATAGAATGCTGGCACAAAATGTTAACTGCAATGACATGATCTGTGCAAATAAAACCTTAGTAAAGGTAAGTGAGAACATATTTTCTTTGTCATTTGGGTTAACTGAACTTCAGATGTGTTGAACAAAACACTTAACATAAAGAGTATACAGAGGTTGGTTTTCCCTTCAACGCATCTAATATAGAATTAATATTGAGCGCAGTTTTTTCTTTCTTGCCATGATTTACATATTGATAAAAATATAGACAGGGCACAACTGTTCTATATTTAATATTTTTCAACAATACTGATCAAAAAGAACAACAACAAAGGAGGGAGAAAAAGGAAAAACAGCAATGCTCAAAAAAGAAACATACAATGCACTCTCTTTTTTAAAAATAACAATAACAACACAGAAAGACGAGCAACTCCCCAGCCCCATCAAACAGTTTGAAAGTATGTTAGGATATTAAATAAAATTAGGTCCAGGTGAAAGTAAGACAGCGACTGAGTTCCAGCCGTCACATTTGAGACGAGGTAAGGCATCTATGAACGCTCCTCAAATCTTCCTCAACGTTGTGGGTCTTTTCCTTACGTTGTAGAGGATCTTCCTTGGAGCACAGTATGATGTTATTTTATTGATCCAGTGTCTTTGTGAGGGAGGTTAAATTTTTCAGTTTACCATTTTTTCCCAGCTGTACTAGCAAGTAAAATGAAGGGCTTGACAGATTTTTTTTTTTTTCTAAGGGGTTTAAGTCTTCGAGGATGAAGACTTTAGGAGGACTTTTGTAGTTTAGTGTATTTTCAAAACTCTGCAATAATTGGGCAATGCCAGATGAGATTGTTTGTGTAGTTTAACAGCTGAATTGTATGTTCTGTGCACAATATTGAACTTAGTTAGTCCGTGCTCAGTGGATTTTAAAACATTTGTGTTTGTGCAGTAATTCTGATGAGATCAGTGGTTTGTCCCTGTTTTGATGACTTCACTTTACATCATCCCACTGTCATGTCTCACCTTTGATCTCTATAAGATGCTGTAGATGTAAACCTGTCATTATCAGATTGTAACATCTGCAGAACAGGGTCAGAGGCAGAACACATGAGCCATATCTCACAGACAGTTTCATTAGTTTTTAGATTAGTTTAATTATAGGGAGCAGATATTTGTTTTAGAGGCCCTGAAGAGCTCAACTTATCATATACGTTGCATATAGTGTGCATCCAAAACCAAGGACTGTATTGCATTGTGCTATAATAAAACAATGAACTGCAAGAGACTGTGATTTATTGTGATTTTACAACATCTAAGGGCCAGTGTTAAACCTCCTTAGCTGTTCTAAAATCACTGTAAATCACAGCCTTGCATTGGCATATTGCTTTTATAAAACAGTTAACACATATACCTGGCTAGATTTCATGAAAACACACAAAAACAAAAAATGCAATAATTTATCAATAAGAAATATTAATTCTTCTGTCAGGCATTCAAGTTTTTTGGCGACATTTAGCAGGACGGTTGCCCAGCAACACAGAAACGCAGTGGAAAGCATGTCCCTTTTCCCTAACTTTTGTTATGTTCCAGCAATATCACTGTAACAAAAATGATATCACTGGCAATTGCCAACCTGACCAGAGAAAGGTAAGCTTAATAGGCTACGAATAAAAACATGCATAACTGGTCTGCTTTGGATGGAGCATAAACTCCCCGTAGGCTCTCTTCGTTTCTTTCGGTGAATCATTGATGTACCGGTTAAGTCATGTAGGCCAACATAACTGCTGAAATCACAGGGTCTAACTTTCCCATTTTTCACAGTGTCATAAAACTGATGGAAAACCAGGTTTAGCTCCATTTTGGTGGTTGTTTTAAAATCTGTCTTTGTTTTTTGAATCTCCCAGCTCTTCAATTTCTCAGTGTCTCAGTCTTTTTTAAATGTTCTTCCTCAAACTGTTTCAGCCACTCATCCACGCTTAGCCCACCAATAAATCAAAATTTCACAACAAAATCTCACATTTTGAAACAGTTTCTTTGGCACAGTAATGCAGTCAGGTGTGATGTGTGCGTCAGGTGTATGTTTATAGAGAACAGTCCAGCCAATCAAAATCAAACACCGAATGTTTTGAACTCTTGGATGTGTTCTTGAGCATGGCATTAGTTTTGTTTCTATGGAAATAGTTGCCATCATAGATGATTTTATATTTAGTGTGCGACAGTTGGTTGAGAAACAGTTTCCTGCCATGTGTGTTCAAGCCAAATGTTGTCATAGAGGATGTTAATGTCAAATCAAATGATTGTTAGTGACAGTCGTCCCAGGCTGGAGTCATCAGAGCGGCCTGCTGCTTTGGATCTTGTAATCTGCTGCGTTACATCAGCCTGACCCAAAAACACACAGCCTATAAGGATGATTGTAGTTGTTTTATTTTTGTTTTGTTTTTTGGAGAGGGGAGATTGCTTCTGTTGGTTTGAAGTCAGGATTTGTGCAGCCCTGTTACTGCTGCTTTCGGTCTATTTTTCCTTCAGTGCTGAGCAGTTGACAGCTGTGGTTTGGCATGCATTTCCTGAAGCATTATTCTTTGAAATATTGTCTTGAAGTTTTACATAAATATTTTCGGACAATCTGCCCTTTGCCTTCCTCTTGAAACTGGATTTACAGTGTTTTGATACTTAAATGAGGTTTTGATCCGAGTTGTGTTTTATGATGACATCTGTGGTTTAATCTGCATGTGTGTTCTGCTCTGCAGTTAATGACTAGGCCTGCAGTTGTTCTGTGTTATCTCATCTTCAGCATCATTAGCAGTGCTATCATTAGCCCAGCTCTGCCTAGACTGTGTGCACATTCGGTCTTCAGAGGGACTTCTCTGTAATTGCCACAAGGCAGCAATAACATTCGAAAAAGGCATCAGAAGTATTTTGCTACAAAGTGACAAAAGCGAATGTGTGCAGAAAATCAGCATTTGTTGGATCTCATGTAATTAGCCTGTGTGTGATGGTTTTAAATGTCACTTAGCTGTTGGAGCAGCTATAAAGACAGAACAATGCTGTGAAGGCTCAGAGGAAACAAACCGCTACACAGAACCATCCACTAACCACTTTTTGTATCCATGGCTACAAGTTGTTCAATGTGATAAACAGCATTCTGCAGACTCATGCTTCTGACTGCAGAGAATTATGTCAGCAGTAGAAACACTAAAGCTATGCTGCACCAACAAGGATTATTCTTTACACCCCATTAAATCAAGGTTTAGCTTTAAATTACATCACCAAACTTAAAAACTAGCTCAAAGTTAAACCTCTAGTTTTTACTCTAAACCTATAAATTTCATTCTGTTGCATTACAGCTTTAAACTCAAATTTAAACTGTAATCTAGTATTAACGTTAAATCTACACTTCAGGAAGTTTAACTTTTAAACTAGCTGCCCTTTTATGTTTTTATGTTGATCTGTTAAAACAGTCTGTCGGTTGCTGCCAGGCAGTCTCATTTTTTAAATTGTTTTGTGTATTGTTTTTTGCCCGATTAATTTGGCCAACAAGTTTTTCTCAAACAAGGAAAAATTTGTGCTTTTCTGTAGAGTCATCATAAGTAGGCTAACTAGGCTAATTGACTTTTTAGCTAGCTCACGTTTTGTTCTTAGCTAGCAAGCAAACAATGCAATGTTTTAAAAACTCTTTAGCAAGCTAGACAACAATGTAGTGTTTTGTTAACTTTTTAGTTAGCTAGCAAACTGTGTAATGTCATGTAATCTTTTATACTTACTAGGCTCTGACAGCATGCAAATTAAAAAAAAAAAAAATTTTTTTTTTTACAAACATCTCCATATTAATTTAACTTAGTTTTGGATTGTGTCAAAAACTTGGATTTACTGAGATTCATTTTAATTGCGCAACAGAGTATTTACACATTTTAAACCTAGTTTTGCTAAAGTCGGATTAGAGCTAATCTTATATTAAATTGATCTTTGTTGGTGCAACGCAGTCTTAATTTTGAGATGATCAACTGCTGGGAGTAACCACCCTCACTTGATACTGTGGGAGACTCTCACTCTGATACGCAGTGTTTAGAGTTGCAAGAGGAAGGCCTCTTTGCCAGACAGATGTGAATGATAAAAGCAGCCTGCTTTGGGACCTGACTGCCCATATTGGCTAATAGGATCCATGCAACCGCAGAGGAAGCTGGTTCTGGGACAGACCGCCACCACACATGAAAGCTTTCATCCTCTGGGCCTCCCCATTAAGAGCTCACTTCCTCTGATAACAGTATTGGGTCCCTGGACTGTCAGTCAGCATGGAAGTCAAAAGTTTTTCACGCAGTTTAAAGGGCCGTCCACACCAAGAATGATAACTATAAAAATAACTATAAATATATTGAATTTTACGTGAGACATACTGGCAAAGTAAGTTCGTTTGGTGCCTACTGATTTCATCTTTGACGTTCACAGCGATACCCTCAAATTGATTTTGACTCATGTGAAAGTATGAACAAAAGAACAACAGAACTGTAACAGCTGAACTCTTTGTGTCTTTGAAGAATTTCATGAACCCATATCCCCCTGATTTTCTTTTTGTTTCTCTGTGCAGCGTACAACGGTAAGAGGTCACAGCTGGATTGTGCAGTGAGTGTTTGGCGTAACTGTTTACAGAACCTTATAGTTCATTAGTTTGGATGCTCACATTGTTATGGTTATAGTTATTGATATAGTTCTTGGTGTGTTTGGATGGCCCTGAAATCACCTATGAGGTTGTGTGGTTGTTATTTGAATATTTTAATGAAGCAGCTGCATGACGTCCACCTGCCTGACACTCTGTCTGTGCTCTGTTGTGATCTATGCGTTTCCAGAATGCTCCACGGCAGTGTTTATCACTGCTGGCTGCTGCCGCTGTGGAGCAGAATGAAACCAAAAAATGTGCTGTTTCTGCACAAACTCTGATGTAATTGGAACTGCCAGCCAAACGGTTTGGACAGGAGGGACTGCCTGCAATCGATGTGTAAGAGGCGAAGAGTGATGGGTCTTTCATCTCCAATATTGTCCTCTATTAATGTACATTTGCTGAGACACAAGCTAAAAATAATATCATAAAATGACAAGAAGTTCTGATATTTGATCTCTGATTTCTGCGGGAAGTCCACATCATAATGGAAGGATATTACATTACAGATCCTAATGTGATTCTGGCTTTGTCTACACAGAACTCAGACTCAGGCTCACAATCAGAGATGTGGGGCGTTGTCTTCAGTGTGAATGCCTTTATAAATGGTGCAGTGTTGAAATGCAGGAGGTGCTTTAGGTGGGGTTATCCTTCTCATGTTCATGCATGTTGGAGCAATTCTGCTACCTCCCATCATTGCAGACAGGAGTTCCTTTTTCAACTGCTAAACAGACAGAAGGCTAATAAGCTATAATAGCAGTAATTTTCACTATAACTCATAGCTAGTGTTTATGAAAGAATCCTTTACAGCTCATATTTTAGAGTAATTTAGTAGTATTAGTAGTTGATTGGGTGATAATTTAACCATATTATGTTCTCTATATTCTTAATCTCATATATTCCTCTGAGTTAAACTTTTTAAGAAATAGAGATGCACATCGAACCTCTTGGAATATTGATTTGTTTTATTTAACTTCTGTGGTACCAGGTGAGTCCCACTGAATGTCTCCTCCAAAGTGAAGTAGGACAAGAAAATCCACGTCAGGACAAACGCAAAAGCTGTAAAGAATCATAAAACACTCATATTGGAGAGAAAGTGAGGAACATCATTCTGTAAGGTGTAAATAAAGTTAAAATTTAATAAAAGAGGATATCTTAAAAAGTTCTTAATGAGAACTTCAGGAAGAAGTAGTCCTCCATCAAAGCCGACTGTACTGTGGTGATGTCTCAGAAGAAGGTGGCTAGCTGGCTGGCTGCTGCGGTGAGGGTCTAGTCTGCCTTTGTCTGCTGCTCTGTGACCTAAATAGGCAGCCATCCGTGGTCTAATGGGAGACAAACATCAGGGGGGTTTGTAAATAACACCTCCAGCTCTCCTTTGTTTGTACGCTACCATTGTTGCACACGTCCCAACATGGATAAGACACCTATGACTGAGTGAGCATTCACTCCCACGAAGACATGAGGGTAGAGTAGACAGGACAGGACTGATAACATACTGTAGCTCCAGTGTGAAACACTTCCAGTTAAAACTTGTCTTTATGTATTCTTCTTCTTGGAAACATGGAAGATTGACATGGAAATTAAGTTATGATTCCTCGTGATCAGTGAGGTATTCAGTGTAAAATAATCTATATACATGAATAAATAAATAATTAATATATATATATATATATATATATATATATATATATATATGTATATGTATGTATACTAGTGACACTTTCAGAGTGTGAAATGCTAAATGCTAATGATGTTTACCTCTCTCTCTTTTTTTTTTTAAATGGCATGACTCTATGATGGCAGTATTGGGCTGTCAGTCCATCAGGACAGACCGCCACCACACATGAAAGCTTTCAACCTCTGGGCCTCGCCATTAACAGCTCACTTCCTTTGATAACAGTATTGGATCCCTGGACTGTCAGTCAGCATGGAAGTCAAAAGTTTTTCACACAGTTTAAAGGGCCGTCCTCACCAAGAATGATAACTATAAAAACTGGTCCAGAATGACATGTCTCAACAATAATTGGGTAGATTTCTGTGACCCTTCCTCTAGAACAAATATGATTTTTACATTTTAGTTTATAGAGATCTCTTGACATCTATCAGATGGTTTCCCATGAAATTTGGCATAGACATTTAATTATTTATTTTAGAATGAATTATCGCTTTGATGTCCCTCCAGCCCTCTAATGAGCAAATGTGGGTAACTAAATGTTAAACATTATACCTGCTGAACATCAGCCTGTTAGCTTTGTGGCTTTGAGCATGTTGGCCACAGACTGTCTAAAACATAGACACAGTCTGTTCATTTATTGGTTTCTGAAGAGCTGTACTCCACTAATCCAAAAATGGGCAAAGGGGTGGAACGTTGGTGCCCCTCAGGGGGCCACATCAAGTGGCTACCTAGCAGCTAGCCATCTGTGATGTACTCACCTGTCACTCAAAGTGGGCACCCCTTTAATTATTAAGTTTAAACACCAGTTTAATATGATTTAAACGTGTTATGTACAAACTCACCCCCATATAGTTGTCAAAAAAACTTTCCCTGGAGAGTGAGATCATGACCCTCCCTACTCTGACTCTGACTGGCTAGTACTTGTTGCATTTGTTGGTTTGCATTGTTTGGGTTTGGCAGGTTTAGGCACAAGGAGTGGGATTGGACAGGGTTAGAATAGGAATATCCGGGCAAGGCAATCAGAGGCAGAGTTTGGGCGATGACTTTGCTTTCCTGGAAAAAATAAGGGGTGGATGTCATGAACGGGGAAATTAACTAAAGAAATCAAAATCTTTTTTGTACCAGGCTATAAACATGTTTCTTTCTGCTTCAGAGTTGGGCATTTTAATATCAGAGTCTATAGGGATTAGCCAGTTTCAAGTGGCTGTTTGAGGAACTGCAGTTTTTGACACCAGGTTGGCTTCATTTTGCAGCCCCAGTGGTTGCCGCTTGATGTTTCCATGTTAGTGTTCACATTTAGTTCAAGGCACTGCTGTATCTAATCCTCACAGAACCGCTAACATGGCTCACTTCAGCTCCTTAACATATAACATGCTAAATCTCTTTCATCGCTCTTTCAGTGATGCAATTGCTCAAATTTGTGCCTGTATCATGGAGTGCACAAAATTCAAAGAGAAAGTTATTCACATTGTGCTGATCCGAGTTATTTCTAGACTGATTGAATGACTGATGTAGTGTATTATTGTAATGTTTGGGATTTGCTCCTCCCTCCTACTGTTGGTTGTCAGGACTAAGTGCAGATCAAAGTGGTGCTCTGGTGTAGGATCAGGGCCAGAGCTGGGCCGTGTTGACGTTCACTCTGGGTTTATTTTAGTTCACCCTCTGGGTGGGGAACTCCAAATATTATGAAAGGAGGAAGTTGAGCAAGGCCCCCGACCAGCGGTCTGTGTGTTTCTGCTCACTCTGGGCCCTCATTAGAAGCACATGTGGGCAGGACTCAGGACCCAGTCTTCAGCTGTACCTGTCTGCCTATCTGGCAGGATTCCTGGAAGTGTGGCAGTATGGCGTGTGTGTGCCCCATGCGAGGGGTCAGCTCCAGTGAGGGGGGTCAGGCAGAGAGACTGGCAGTAATTTTTCCTAAAGCCCAAGAGGATTACTTTGAGGGAGGAAATTCGAGTCAAGCTGTTGCAGCAGTAATGACTCATGACAGTCTCGCCTCCCACATAGCAGCACTGAAAGGACTGTTTTTGCACAACCCCAGATTCTTATTACAATCATAAAAAAAAGATGATAAAAACGTCTGAGTAGATACCATTTGTTGCACAGCCTATTCCTGACAAAGCTCCCGTGTGGAGATGGTCTGAAATGAGTGCCAAATTCCACATAATAAGTCACCTAACACAGCCAGCCTGATTTTATTGCCATTCCCACTGAAAGCTGCTGTTAAGTTCACAGCTTTTACAGTCCAGAGCGACATCACAGTGATTTTTCTGACCAGGACGGAAGGGAAAAGGTCACATCAGATTGTCCTATTGTAACTGCCACAGAGGCAGAGCTCCTTGCTTAATTACAGCATTACGCTTCACTCATTCTGTTACATAACACTTTTGTGTTTGTTTGTTTGACTCAAAGTGGACCACAATGGGGCATTTTTCTGTGTTCAGACACTTGAAAAGAGCTGCTTTTATCCAGGCTCCTCTCTTTTTCTTACGTTGCCCTGGAGACAAATAACCGTTGTCGCTGCAGAAATGCCCCCACTCACGAAAAAAAGATACACCCGCCCACCACACTGTATTCAAGTGGTCCATTAACTATGCTCTTTTCTGATTGTGCATGATATTCAAGTGTGCATAGACGTGGTGCATCTGTGTGAGGTCTAACAGGTTGTGCTTCTAAATCACTCAGGGTGGTAGAACATTTGTTAGCTGTTTCTCTCACTATTTCTAACTACGTTTAATCTATGCAAGAATAAAATTGTTATATGCTTGTATGTTTTTTCCACAGGGAACCAGAGAGTGTCAGTGAGCAGTCTGCTGGTCTGTCATGGTCTGCTGCTGGTGGGGACCAACCTGGGGGTGACTGTGGCCCTCTCTGTCCCCAGACTGCAGGGGATCCCCAAGGTCACAGGTAACACTGCAACATTACTGTAATTACTAGAATATTACTAAAATATATTGAGATGATCTTACACGTAGGCCTGTAACTAACTGATTTTCATCATTAATTTGTTAATTTATTACATTTAGACGATGAAAACACTTCACTCCTCCGAGAGGCCACAGTGAAATTTTCAGACCGCTTGCTTTGTCCTGAAGATTATGATGATTAATCTGATGATTATTTTCTCAATTGATCATTTTGTCTATGAAATGTAACAAATAGTGAAATGTCCATCATATCAACCCAAAGTGACATCGTTTTGTTAGTTTACAATGAAATAAAACAGAAAAAAGCAGCAAAGTGACACACTGGAGAACCAATTTAACAAAAATGACCGATTGACCAGTGACTCAGATGTCATCAAAAGCATTTCTTAAATTGTAATAACAGTATAATGGATGTCAAAATTGCCTCTGAGATGTTTTAATGTATACAATTATGTGTGTGAAATGTCTTTATGAATATCAAGTGGCTGTCCCTGTTGTCAGGTCGGGGTATGGTGTCCTTACACGCTCATAACGGACCAGTCAAGTTCCTCACCGTGGCCGCAGCGGTGTGTAACCGGCCCTCTGGCCTGCCATCCTCCACCCCTCCAACCTCAGTCCAGCCAACAGAGACAGATGATGGGGAGAACGCTCAGCCCCCCACAGATTTAGCCCTGACTCCCCCTCAGGGACGGGGTGTGTGGTTGGGAGAGGCTGGCTGTACCACCATGGCTCTCCAGGACTCCCTGTCCTCGTCCTGCGGCTCCCTAGCTCCATCGCAGGGCTCATTGGAACATGGGCCCGAGGATGGGGCCCTTTATGACATGCTCCATGACCCGGCCCATCACCAGAGGGGCCGTCGGACCAACAAGGTGGATGTCAGCTCTTTGCTAGTGGTGTCTGGAGGTTTGGGGCACCGCAGGGTCAACAAAAAGACCAAACAGTCTCGCCATGAGGACACCACCTCTACCATCATGATCTGGCAGATCCCCTTACTCAACATGTGACACCAGAATCACCTTGGTAGGTTAAATATATTATTTTATCAATTGGCCAATTATCAATTATTTTATCAGTTTCACCCTGTGATCCAATAATAGTTGAGCAAGTTTGGTACCTTGGTCAGCTTTTCTGTTTGTTGTACTTTGATATGCTATGTGCTAGACTCAGCCATGTCGAAAAGAAAACCAATGGTTAAAGGCTAACTTTGGTTTTTTGACACCTGGACCTTATTGTTAGGATTAAATACGCTCGTAGACTCACCCAGACAATTTTGGTGGAGCTCGGAGCCGTTTTCGAGCAATTTAGATCCATCCGACGGCGTTTTTTCTCATGCCATAGTAGCGGACGGGGCCAGAAATCGAAGCCCCTAAATTAGACATTATCTGCTGCGAAACTCGTTCATTTCACCTACATTTTATAAATGAATGGCCAGTGTTATCACCATGTCAGCTCGACTTCGTTGTTATGGTCATCTGTAGCCCATAGCCTAGCGCCGGCTCTACTCAGCTGCGCTGCTGCAGCGCACGTCTATGACGTCACCAAAACTTACCCATCCTTGTAAAGCCCCGGATGACCATAACAACGAAGTCGAGCTGACATGGTGATAACACTGGCCATTCATTTATAAAATGTAGGTGAAATGAGCGAGTTTCGCAGCAGATAATGTCTAATTTAGGGGCTTCGATTTCTGGCCCCGTCCGCTACTATGGCATAAGAAAAAACGCCGTCGGATGGATCTAAATTGCTCGAAAACGGGTGGGTCTACAAGCGTATTTAATCCTAACAATAAGGTCCAGGTGTCAAAAAACCGAAGTTAGCCTTTAAAGTGATGGTTAAAAGTGTTGCTAGGAGACCTGCGAAGCTGACAGATAGATAGTCACATCTTAAGTCAACTAATGTAAGAAAAACACAAGTTAACCAGCTAGTTTATCTACATCAACCGTTAGCTAACTTGTTATATCTGATAGCTAAAGTTAGTAAAACTAACAAGCTAACCAGCTCCGGTAGGTCTAACTGCAGGTACACAATACAACAAGAAACTACACTACAAGATATCCCCCAATAATCGAACTGTAATCGCAGTTAGATTACAAAACTATGTGGGTGGGTTTAGACACAAAAGCAACTTTGGGTAGGTTTATGAAAAGATCCATTAATCCAGGAAATTGTCTCATTGGTGTGTGTTGTGTAATAAAGTGGGTTTGTCTTATGCACTTTGAGGACACAGATAAAATTTTCTCAGCTAGGTAGCTAATCTACATTAGCTGTTAGCTAGCTAGTTAGATCTGAGTGCTAATAGGAAAACAACCTAACAAGCTAGCTAATCTATATCAATTGTTATTTTGCTAACATTAGCTAACTTAAGATATGACTGTCGTTTTTACAGGTCCCTGAGCAACTTTTTTTTTTTTTTTTTTTTTTTTTTAACTCTCCTCAAAATTTGGTTTCCTTTTTAACATTATGAACACATAGCATATCTTAGTACAGGAAACAGCAAAGGAGAAGCTGTTCTTGGAGCACATGGCAAAAAGGGGTAGGACTAAATAAAGGTTAATTACCAGTAGAAACTTGAGTTTCTTTCCTGTCTATAGATCTTACACACATTGTCTGTCTCTTTTCAGGTTAAAAGAGAAGCGCTGCACACAGCTCTCACAAGAGGATCTGCTGTTACACTTAATGGAACTTTTGGGATCAATCAAAACAACTACATGTCTTATTAAAACCACAAGTGCATTAAGCATCATCCACAGTATTCAGGTGATGTTTTCTAAAGATGTCTCCCACCATAAAAGCAAAGGATCAATATAACCACTCAATCATGATGCTTGGCGGTGCAAACAGCACCCTGCAGGCCAGTCAAAGGATATACTGTACTTGTTTGAAAACACTGAAAGGTCGTTCATTTCACCCTTTGATAAAGTTGGTTGTTGTTCTGTAACGTGGCTAATACATTACTCTCCAGTGTTTGTGCCATACCAGTCGACTGTAAAGGACTGCAGTATTTAAATCAGTGTTGAAAAGAAATGAGAAAGGCGTGTAAGGTGACGAGGGGGCTTTGAATCTGTTACATAAAAGTTTTATTAAGATTAGGATTAGGTTTTTGGCCAGACCTTAGATCATCTGTCAAGGCCAGAGTTGTAAATATGAAGTATGACAACTCAGGATTACATGTGTATGAGTTTTATGGTCAGAGAAAGTTTCTGGTTTTATATGGAGTCAAATCCTTTTACAATTGGAGCAGCTTGTCTGGTGCTCCTACAGTTCTGTTAGCAGAGAAAAGGGATTTAAAAAAGGTGAAATACTGATGACTGAATTAGTTTGAGAAGGCTTGATTAGAATCTCTGGCTGGCCAGGTTTCTATTCATAAAGGGATGAAAGAGTTGTTATCACCAGGAGAGATTTCCCCCCCACTGCATATTTGTGTCTCACATAAGGATATTTAAAAAAAAGGACAAGCAGCTTTATACTTTTGTCACATTTTGTATGTACTTCTGTTATATGTATTAACAAATTCATAAACTGTTTTATTGAGCAACCTTGTGTTCTTCATTTGAACTTTATTTTCAAAGCATGCATGCAGATCTGTTTTAGTGATCATGTTTTTTTGGGTTGTCTGTTCATCAGTCCTTCCAATTCTTGTGAAAACGATATTACAAGAATGCCTTGATGGAATTTCCTCAAACTTGGCTCATCTACTTGGACTTTAATGATGAATTCATCAGACTTTGGAGGTCAAAAGTCAAGGTCCCTGTGACCTCACATCCATCCGATTCTTGTGAACACATTGAACGCATGGAGAGAAATTTGATACAAATATCCACTTGTACTTAAGGATAAACTGAGTAAAATCTGCAGGTGACCTCACAAAACATGTTTTTATCCTGAACTGAAGAATTCATATACTAATTATGGAAAAAAAAATCATACACATACACAAGCCAGCATCTTTCTCACTGAAAATTATTCACTATTGTGATAACTTCCATTATCCCAAAAATACACCTAATACCTTCAGTGCATATTATGAGTCTGGACATACAGGAATATAAACTATAACTTGGCGGAGGCATACAACCGCAAGGTAGTTAATCTGGTAATTACTAATTATCTGTCAGTAGTTTTATTAAATTGATGACTCGTTCCGGGAAATAGCATCAATTTTGTGGCAACTTTTCTGCAGTTTTTGTAAGTTTCCAGTTCAAATGATTGAAATGAGTTGACATTTTGATAAAGCATAAGTTACTGACTAAAGCTAGAAGATCTATGTCATATTCAATACATAAAGAGTATTTTTCTTGACTCATACCAACCTTGTACTTCTACTCCACTCTATTTGTGCGGAGCCATCAGTTCATGCTGGGACTAGCAATGTGCCTGAGGGGCCGCAGGAACTGAGCCTGATACAGCTCTTCCGGGATTTCAATGCTCATTTCTCCTACTGCCGAACAGAGAGGGTCAAGGCTTCTTCTCTCTTGTAACGCCCACGTCCTCTGTTGCACAACCATGTTTCACTATGATATCAGTTCTAACACAAATAGATGATTTCAGGTTGGAGGTTTTCCCATGCTACAATCCACAGCACCACTGGCTTATCCCAAATATTACCCGATCTGATAATATTTAACTTCTGTAACTGAATACCGCCTTGTATTTATTAACTAAAACATGGCAACGCCTCGGTCTCACAACCAAGTAACCCAGTTATCTGTTTGTACGGCTGGGTGTTGCTTTATCAAGACAGCTCTGCAACTGGAAGTCTTTTGTTTTCCCTCTGACCCTGAGGTTTCCATGGCGACCACTCATTTTGTGTATCAGTCCTCAGCAAGTCTTTGTTCTCAGAATATCTGGCATTAAAGCCTCCCAGATGAACGCCCTCTAATCTCACGGGGCTGATAGTTGTGTGATGCCCTTGCGGTGGCTCCCCTCTATTTTTATATCTGAAGGCCAGTTGTTAAGACACACAGTCTCCACGGTGGAGAGGTTATGAACCCTGGATAAAAACGTCTGCTCCTGCTACTGCTGCAGCCCTGTGAGGTTGTGCTATTTCTAATCATGCCTTTGAGCATATATGCCCTATGCGCTTCTTTTATCACTGTAGTAAAACAAACATTTCCAATTCCAAGGTTACTTTTACATACAAATCACAATATTACAGATTTTTACCACAAAAATATGGAATATTTAAATATATGCTGCATCTTGTTTGTTTCAGGCTGCATCTCTTATAGGAGTTAGTTAGTAATAGTGTTGGATCATGTCCAAAAGGAAAGTATGACTCATCTCTCCAGAGCATTGTCAGGCTTCAAGTATGTACACTCAATTTAATTTAAGGAGCAATCATGTTATTTCAGATATTGTGATTGTCTCATGCACAAACAGGTGGAGTGTCCTAATGGAACATTTATGATTTTTAATAGTGTTACAGCAATAAAAATCGCTCTGAGGGCTCAAAAAGTCTGGTATTTAATTTTACATCAACAGGGAAAGTTAACCCAATACCTTTCCTCTTTCCTGTGTTGCCATTTATCTATTGTTTTTGGTGTGAGTTGCTGCATTTTGGAGATATCTTATGTAGAAATGTCTGCCTTTTCTTGAATATAATGGAACTAGATGGCACTCAGCTTGTGGTCCTCAAAGTAACAAAAAAAGACATTTGAAAAACTCAGCAATGTCTCTTTCCAGATATCATGACACGGTTACTTCCCAGACCTTGTTTTGAGCAGTTTCAACTTGTCCACACAAACTTCACTGATACTCAATGTCAGGCAAAGTTGTGAACAGTGACAGCTTCCTGTCTACACAGGAATTCATATGTGTAGTATCTGGAATAATCCTCAAAATGACAATAGTGAGTCGATATAACAGAAGAACTGCAATATAAACTACCACATTAGCATAAATTACTGTTAGTATGCTAGAGTAGAGGTTATCATTAGCACATTAGCCTTATTAGCTTATTAGCAATAGTGTGATAAAGGGTTTACTGGCATAAGTCTACACAAAAATATGATTGTACAGTGCATCTAGTCACAGAATGTGATATAAACATATGGCCTCCTCCTCAGCTGAGCTGTAATCTCTTGTCCATGAGTAGATGCTCACTTCCTTCTGTGTGGTGATACAGCTGGTGGTTGTGGTTTGGTAGAAAGAAAGTAGTTCCAGCATGAAACTGCTCACAACAGTCTGTGGATTATCTTGAGTAACCAGGCCATGGTTTATGTAAAGAGATTGCGGTTGTGTTTTTCAAATGTGTGTTTTTGGCATGCTGAGCACCACAAGCTGAATGCTGTCTAGTTCCAGTATAAAGCTCAACAGTGACCGATCAGTCTTTCAGCAGCTCTGTTCCAATCATCCATCTAGACTGTTTTTTAGTGTGAGTGGCAGAGTTTTGGAGTTATCAGTCCTAGAGATGTCTCTTAAAGTCACGACATGCCAAGAGGAAAATGTGTATTTTTGAATTCGCTGTGAACTGCGCCTTTAATATGTACCAGTATCACTGTAGTATTCTAAAAGGCATGGTATTTTCTAGGGTTATTTGACAAATTTTTCTTATAAAGGTTGTGTTTAAGGTTGGGTTTGGTGTGTGTTTGCAGGGGAGGGGGTTTCCTAGATATTCGTATCCCAACCCATCGTGGTACCCAGGACAGGACAGACAGGGATGATGCGTGAAGGAATGTCGCAGCTCTGTGATGCGTCCGGCGCGCGCCCAACAGATGGAGCCTCGTGCTCCTGCTGTTGAGTGTAGGGTTAATACCGCCTGGAGGGGGCGTGGTTTACATCAATGATAACCGCCTCACTGTAGTCAACACTGTAAGGAAAGACAACAAAAATCAGAGCCTGAACAGGTCCGAGAGTGAGTGTCCGCCTGTGCTGTCCACACGGCGCAGCCCCGGACTGTCTGCTGGAGGAAGAAGACGCAGCAGCTCTCCTCCTCCTCCTCCTCCTCCTCCTTCTTCCTCTTCTTCTTCCACCGGAGGAAATCACTGAAGGAGGTGCGACCTGAGATGACTGTGTGATCGTCCCTCCGTCCTGCCTCGCCTCCGCCGCTCATCCTGGGCTGGTTTCAGTGCAGGAGGAGCGGATGAAATGAAACAACAGTTGGGGAGAAGGTGAACGGATGGATGGGACAAACCTGCTGGAATTGTCGGTGAAGTGAAGTGATCCAGGGGAGCACACACAGCCCGGCTGGTTCATCAGGATTGCGCCTGCCTTACGTAACTGAGCTTTGTGGAGGGACTGGCAGGCAAACTGCTGGTGGAAAGCTGGTCAGTCACAGTGAGAAGACGCAGGTAGGTCACATAACACTGGCAACAGACAGATTCTTATTTGTGGACAGTAATTTGGTTTAAATCAGACGTGCGTAAGCACTTATTCTGTTCCTTCTGGGTTTGACTGAATGATGAAACGCTCTCACCGTTTGTCCGACATTATGCGTCAGAAAAGAGTTGTGATATAATTACAAAGGCCCGTTACCAGTCATATTAGAGATTAATTCCTCCATCAGCGCAACACCATTTGCGCATGCGCTCTGAATATCTCCAGATTACCACAAATAATGGACAGGCAGGCAGGGTGATTATTGTAGTAGGTCATGCAGTTTACAGCTACAAGAAGCTGCATGTTGGGGCTGATTCTGCTTCTTTAAGCTGTACGTGTTGCACAAAAAGCGTCAGTGCCGCTGCTTTTGGTTTGACTGATTGATGACACGTTTACACAGGAGTGTATTACACATCATAGTTGGCACAAAGTATTTTTTTCCTTTAAATTTCACGGTTTCCAAGCTGTTTGTTATTAGAGAAACGGCGCCCCTTAGAGAAAACACAAGTCTTTGCAGCCTTTTGCAACACTCATTTTCCCTCCTCCACTGGGGCTTGGTTAGAGGCATAATGTGCGACATGTTTTCTTAGAAAAAACAAAGTGTAGATTTATATAAACAATCAATTCTCTCTTGATCCACTAGAGCAGTGGTTTTCAACCTTGGGGTTGGGACCCCCAAGGAGGTCACAAGATGGTTGTGGAGACTAAAATAAAATAACATATTGTGCCAAACAGCTTGGGAGGAGAACTAGGAGGCATCTCTCAGTGGCATCAGCCCCTTAGTGACATGCCAACATAAGAGGCAAACACTCTACAACAAGCAAAATACAGCTGGCCTCAAGAAATTAACAGCCACCTCACTAATAGTTAAAATTTTAAACAGCACAAAAATCTTAAAATTACCAGCATATCACTCAGAAACTCAAATTAGCATTTTTAACATAAAATAGCACACTTAAAAAACTGCTCAGCAAGCATGATGAGACATGAGGGCTGTATTTTAGTCTGGGGAATGTTTGTTTTTTACATTACATCATGTGTACCACTGACATAATGTGTGTTTGGTAGCTTTCATGTGTTATAAAGTTTTTCCTGATGAAGAGACCCAGACAGTGCTATCTTTGGAGGCGATCTCTGTTTATTCTGACAGACAGGGGTAAATAAAATTCTCCGGTCAATTGTGTTCATATAACTTCAGCCTCTCTCCCATGGAGCACAACAGCAAAAAGAAAGAGGTAAAGGCAAGACACAGAGTTTACATGGGGGGAGCCCTCAAAATTGAACAAAAACTCAGCTCAGACGTTCCACATATTGACTATGGAGGCCTAAACGTGTCAGATTAGAACTTTTAATCCTACTGATTCTATCTTTAAATTCATTCGTTGTTTGCTCCCCATGTAGGTGAAGAGAGAGAAGATAAGTCACAAGTTTGTCCATCCTCTCTCCGTCCATTCAGCATGATCGGTGAAGACGGCATCTCCAATCACCAGTGAATTCATCGATATGAATGAGAGCTGCAGGCAGGGAGGAGGGGCCATCACTGTGGAGGCTGATGTCATCCTCCACGCCGTGAACCCTGACCTTGTCACGCCTTCTGACAAAGATGGCTATGTCAAAGGATTCCTGCAGGACGATCAGGATTTCAGCCCCCCTCCGGTATTTGAGAAGGAGTACCTGTTGGATGGAAGACTGATGGAGAACAACCATGTCGATCATCATAAAGGTAATGGCTCGTACATCCCAAGGGCTGATATGATTCACCTCTCCAATGATAAGGGAACTCCAGATCTCCCTTCTCATACTGACTCCAATCACATCGCTGGCATGCAGCAAAATTGTGCAAGTAGTGAAATCCACAATGGCGCCAGAGCCAAAATGTCTTACAGTGCAGATTCCTCCATAGGCTTGCCAAGTCAAGCCAAACAGGAAACTGACTGGTCAGTCTCAAAATCGAACCTCGAGTGCAGGGACAGCAGCCAGAAAGCTGAGAATGCAGAGTCCAAAAAAGAGCCCGACTTAGTCATTGAGGTCGGCGGGCAGACGATCAACGCTCACAAGTCTGTCCTGGCAGAAAAGAGCGACTACTTCAAAGCACGTCTGTCACGAGACATCCTCAAAGTGAAGGGCGTGAGTTACAAGACTTTGTCTACATTGATAGACTATGTTTACACTTCTCACATGAATGTTTCCAAGGACAATGTCGTCGATGTCATCACTGGGGCTAAAATCCTTCAGATCCCCTGTGCCGTCCAAGCAGCCATGGACTCCATGTCCGCACAGATCACTGCAGAGAACTGCTACGAGATTCTGACCATCGCCAAAAAGCAGCGACTGAGTGAACTGAAGGAGACAGCCTACGGATTCATGAGCGACAACTTCCTCCAGATCCTCAAAGACCCCGCTGTGTACGGACGCCTGACTGGATCTGAGCGGGATCTGATCCTAAAGAAGAGAATGGAGGGGAGGAAGACTCTGATGGTGGCCGAGATCAACGATGTGTTTGATCGGGTTGCAAGTCGACCACCAAGTCGTTGTGGCAGCCGACCACAGAGCCCGTTGTCAGTTGGGTCTTTGGAGGACAATCATATGATTTACTTCTTTAATGAGACAGCAAATGACTGGAGACCTTTGACTTCGATGCCTGAGGACGTAAACACTAAGGGGTGCGGGATGTGCACCATGTATAACTACCTGTTTGTGGCAGGGGGGATAAAGGGCTACGGGGACAAGGGCAAGGTTTCAGACAAAGTCTTCTATTACAACCCCATAACCAACCGCTGGGCTGAGATCAAATCTCTGAACCAAGCTCGTGCCCAGCTCAAGCTCGTGTCTATGGATGGCTACTTGTACGCCATTGGAGGAGAATGTTTGTTTACAGTGGAAAAATACGACCCTCGCATGGACCGTTGGACCACAGTGGCACCCCTGCCCAAGGGAGCCTTCGCGGTGGCCCATGAAGCCACAACGTGCAGCGGAGAACTCTACGTTTCAGGAGGCTCTCTCTTCTACCGCCTTCTTAAGTACGACGCCAAGAGGGACGAGTGGCAGGAGTGCCCCTACAACAACAGCAGGAAGAAGTCAACCGACATGGTGGCATTTAAAAGCTTCATTTACCGATTTGATGTCAACCGCGAGCAGGGTATCACTGTGTTCAAGTACAACACCATCGTGAAAATGTGGCATGATTGCGCATCACAGAGGCTTGGAAGTCATTTACCCTTCAGGTGTGCCGTTATTGGGAACTGCATCTATTGTGTGAACAAAAGCCAGACTCTTCAGTTTGTAGTGGAGGAGGAGAACGCCTTCTTTGTCGAAGAGCCACTGAGGGCGCCTCTCGAGGCGAAAGGCGTTCTGTTTCCTTTTGTTCTCACTTTGCCTGAAAAGCCTGAAAAAGTTACATAGTGTGCGTGTGTGTGTGTGTGTGTGTGTGTGTGTGTGTGTGTGTGACATCCAGAACAACACATCAAATGTGTCATAGCAAAACTGGAATAAGCAAAAGACCTTATGTACACTCCTCAATGTCAGCTTTCTATCTCAGTGTCTCATTGCCTGCTTCCAATGGAATGTGTGTATTTGCATGGCAATTTAATGTGTCTGCAGCCTTAAAAGGAAAACTTTCTAATTTTAGTGTTGAATGAATGCAACAATATTTGTATCCGACTGTAGATAATGACATGATGACAGTGACTGTAGGTTATTTTGTGTACTTCCTGTGTTCGGTTTGGTTTGGTGCACTTTTGTAGTTATAGAATAGATAATATTTAGAATATAATAACTAGTTGACTGGTGACTTTGGTAACAAAAACAAGTGTTTGGTTGGAAATTGTTAAAAAAAAAAAAAAGAATGGAAGCAGTTGTAGTGTGCTTTATGAACGATGCAACACAGGTTCTATGCAAATGAGACAGAAGATACAGGTGGGTAAGTCTGCTGTAGTGCTGTGCTATTTAATATAATAATATAATGGGTTATATAGTAACTAGCTATAATTGGAATATGACTTGGAGAAAGTGCAGTATTCCTCAATCTAGAGCTGCAACTCGTGATTATTTTCATTATTTTGTGGTTCATCGATTAATTTTTTTCAGCAGAATCTTATAATAAATAACTTCCCACACCCTAAGGGGACAGGGATGCACAGTCTGGTGAGTGTGTCAGATATCTGCTTGCCCAAAGTCAATTAGTACTTATCCCGGTATAAATTCTTTTATTTATTAGTGGTTATTAAACATTATATTCAAGTAAATTAATCAGCAAAAGGAGCACAGTATGTCATAGATATGAAGCAACAAACATTCTTGCATATCTAAAATGGTATGACAATCCTCCCTCCTTCTCCGCAGAGATGGACTGAACTGTTAACTGTGAAACAATGTGTTTAATTCTTTTGTACCACTTGTCCAATTGGGCATGTGAGTTGGCAGATTTACTATCCTGACCTGTCATTTTACTTTTTACTAATTGGGCAATCTCTTATTGAGCCCTGCAAGTCTCTCATTACAGATGAACAACAGCCTAAAACCCAAAGAACATAATTTACTATCATATATTGTAAAAGAAAGCCTCACATTTGGGAAACTGGATACAGCAAGTGTTTGTCTTTCTTGATGGAAAAAATATTCCAATGTTAAACTGACCATCAAACTAGTTTCCTATTATTTTCCGTCAATCCACTAATCGTGTAATCGTACAATAGTTGCAGCTTTACCTCAAATCCTGACCGCCTTTGAATTAAACCTATGAATCAAGGTCAAATTATAGACAGTAAAAAACACTATCACCAAAAATCCCACTACAAAGCATTTAAACAGCATGTTGTACCTACCTTAATTCAGGGGACCTCGTCAGTCAAAATACATTCCACATCAGGCATCAGATTTATTAAACAAAAGTGGAACTGCACTTATTTTGGTTTAAAAGAACATAAAACATTTATTTTTAGATTCAGAATATACCACATATTTTGCATATAGAGCATGCTCACAGTGTCATCACAGTTACATTTAGTATATTTGCCAAAGATAATTTAGTCAGGCTAAAATAACTATCAAAACTTACAAAGACTTTCACATCTTTTGTGGATTAAGTTCCTTTTAAACTTCTGACCTCACCAGTTTAGAAAAAAACAAGATAAGAAACTAAAGCAATAGATGTTTTTTAAAGAGGAAGGGCATCATTTTTGCTGCTAACAGGCACTTTCTGGGAAGTTAAGGGAAACCGAGCCATTCAGAATACACAAAGATGCATCTCTTATCTTTCTTTCTCTGTATGTGTTTAAGGAAACAGATACAGACGCATATTCAAACTGCAGGTTTCTGAACTGACCAGGTCAAATGTTGAATCAGGTACTACAGAGCAGCAGCAGGGTCAGGCCATGACCTTTACTGCTTCCACAAGCAAGACATCCTGCTGTCATGACACTAATAAACCATGTTTTTCTTGCATCACTGCACATTAATACCAATTCTGCTCTAAATTTTCTTTCTTATTTTTTTTTTTTTTAGACATTTCACAGTATTTGTTTGCTGCTGCAATAACACAGTGGGAGTTTTGTATGGAAGCTAATGCTGATATATTCTTGGAACAAATTGCTTTTGATAATGTTTGTAAAAAAAATGTCTCCAAGCAGTCTGTGACTAGGACAAAATGGATGTTTGATATTTTGCTGGCAGGCATCTGTATTTTTGTGAATTCTTGTATGGATTTGGTGGTGTTGGATCTGCTGCTGTGATCGATGGACAGTAAAGTGATGCAATGCAAGTCAACAGCTTCCTGTTTAAGGTATATGGAGTGGGCTAACAAATTAGCTGTTGGATAATGTATATCAGTCAGAACTAAGTGCTTCAAATAAATTTTTTTGTGTCTGAAAATGAGCTGGTTTTCTGAATATGTCTTTAGCATGGCGCAGTCCTTCAGTTAATCTGCTGTAACCGGAACAGAGCTGCCATCTAGTGGATACTAGTTGTAACAGCACCCAGTAAGACTGCTGCACAAACATGAGCTCATGCCCAACTAAACATGAAACTAACCTGACTGTATCTTTCTACCCACTTGTTACAGTAATTGTTGTGATATTCATAGTGTCATTTAAAGGGACATGTCATGTTAACAGGCTCTATGAGTTTTGGACAATGTGAACATCATTATGGCAAATCCTTCTTTTGATGATTATGTTATTTCAGAGTGTTTTCAGCCCTTAATTACAACCCAGTCACCTGCATCATTAATCAGTCAGGAGTCAAAAATCAAATATGTGACAAAATAACTTGCTGATGAACACCCATTTCTACCATTTTTTATTTTCATCACTGGATGTGTGTACTTTAAATCATTATGATATATTATTGTTATTATTATCCAATTATGTTTTTTATATCACAATTGCAAAACTGAACATTAGAATTATGAGACAGTATGTCACAATTATGACTTGGTGTGCTAATTATAAGAATCTTTAAAAAAAATTGTCATAATTCTAACATATTATTTCAGAGTGATGAGAAACTTATGATATAATAAGTCATGATTATGAGAAATATTCTTAGGACTAATTAAACAATTCTCATGATTATGAAAGACAGAAAAACTGTGTAAAATAAAAGTTTGACTCAAAGAAATTAATGCTTTATGGTCAGACCAAAATGTTGCGTTTTTATTGCACTTCAGCTGCCAGTAAATAAATCAGTATGTAATGTGTAAATCTCCCATCCTTCCAGCTGTTCTTCCCACTGCTTTTTCTCTTATATGAAAGGAATCACCTGCAGTAAAGCTTTGAATCACTTCAGATTGTGTTAAACTCAAAGTAAAGGTCCATCTAGACAGTAAAAAGTCATATCTGAAAGTTTTCAGTTCAAGTTGTCATTGTAACAAAGTTGTCTGGCTAACAGGTGAAGTCATGAGGTACAGTGAAACAAAACGATAGAACATGAAAATATCATGTAATACAACATCATAATAGACATTAGCTGCATTTACTGTATAATGTGTCTGTCTCGTCAAAGAGAAACAGGCAGGCATGCTGACAGCTAAGTTAAACAAAGTTCTGTGTTTTTATCCCAAATCTGTAAATGGTTTTGTTGTTAGAGTGACACATGAGGCATTCATGAAAGGGTTAAAAGGTTATTCTGGTATTTTAATCCAAGGTTTTTTTGTTTTTTTGTTGTTTTTTTTACACACTTTTGAGCCTAAATGACCAATAAAAATAAAAAAGTTTTGGTGGCCTGGTAGCTCAGTTGGTGGAGTGTTCGCCCTGTGCGCTGAGGCTGTGGGTCCTCTGCAGCAGCCGTGGGTTCGGCTCCTGTCTGTGGGCCTTCAGCTATCCTCCTATAAATTAAAGGCATAAAAGCAAAACAAAAAAGTAAAGAAGTTTTGAAATTGAATGCTGTCACAGTTGCCTGGACCAGTTCATGTTAGCAGCACTAAATATTACTGACGTGTTAAAACACCAAATTCTCACAATAACACAAACAAACTGACCGATCGAGGCAGTGGTTGACCAGCAACTCCTGTCTTCCTCGAGGTAAAATGAATTTTTTTGTCAGAAGACTTGGCAGCTTTAAAGAGTAAGATAACTGCTTCAGTTCCCCATCAAAAAGGGCTGTCTGAAAAGATCTCTATATGTAGTCAGAAACTTAGAATAACAATCCGAGCTGTAAGTGGCAAAAACAAACACTTTTAATGGATGATGTATTTTGAGGGGGGCATTTGCCAACAAGGATCACATTGCAGCCACTGCAGCTCGCTTTGCAGCTGCTGGCTGAGGAAATCTACTAATATTATTATATTACTAAGAGATATTTTCTATCTATTAGTTATTTAGGCCCAAAAATATGTAAAACAAAAAAGGAGCCCATGTTTAAAAATACCAGAATTACCCTTCAAGCAAGAGGACTGAATTTTAAAGCCGGTTAACTTTTGCTAAACAGCGCCACTGTGACTACAGGTGGCAACTACAGGACAACTTCATTTCCCAAGATTCTCTTGGGTCTGTTGCCTTAAAGACATCATCATTAGGTGACCTGAGTGAGGGAGAGGGACCACAAGCAAGAAACAGGTGAGTTGACTTCTTGTTTTACTTTTGAGTGAAAACCATTTAAACGATTTTCTACTGACTTCATGATGTCAGTTACCCAGCAGTGTCTGTTTAAAGTCTGGTAACAAAATAAAATACTGGCCAGTCAGGCAAAGGCTGTAGCAACAAAACCCCTCAGTGTAAGAAAGCATGCCTTTTATTCCTCATGATTTCGACTTTTAGGTTTTTATCAAAAGTTGTCATGCTTTAATACAAGTAGGTTGAATTTGTCATACTTTTACAACCACAAACGCTTACAAAACATTTAAGTCAAGTTAACTCATTGACCTTTTCATGAAATTCAGCTGTCCAACATACATTACATTTTTGCTTTTCATTCAGTTTACAATCACAATTACAATTTCATGTAACGGGCGCTTTTATCCAAAGTAACATACATCTGAGAGCTGAGAGCTTCATTCACCAGCCTACATCCAAATGAGGCCAATATCACTCATCAATACTTAAATAAAACCTCACTCAGACTTTACGGCCTGCTATGACTCAGATTGTTACAGTACAGGGACACCAGTGAAGTCTAGGCGCTCACTTAGTTTAAGGTGATTGTGTTGTTTCTCAACACATTATCCATGTTCTTACAAATGCACTCATATGACCTGCTTTCTTTTTTGCTGCAGTGTAAATGATCTTTTTTTCTGCCTTGCTTTGCTTTTATTCGGTAATTATTTTTTTGCTATTTTTGCTATGTGTTTATACCTTCGCTGTGGTATTTGCAAGTGTTAATTAGCTGAGTATGAACATAATTGTTAGAGAAAACATTACACAGGTGACATGTCTGCCCACTTCACCGTAGAATTATCCACAAATGAATTTTAGAATCTAACAATTTAAGTGAATACTGTGATGACCGTCTGTTTCATCTACCACAGGGGTTATGAGACAGAGAAAACATGTGGCTGACATTTACTGAACAATGATGAAAATGTTCAAGGCTGGAAGTAGGTTTTTACAAACATTACATACAGTCTAACAGCCTAATACTACTATATCTGTCTCTTATACACATCTGATGTGTATAAGAGACAGGCCTTAAAGACATCATCATTAGGTGACCTGAGTGAGGGAGAGGGACCACAAGCAAGAAACAGGTGAGTTGACTTCTTGTTTTACTTTTGAGTGAAAACCATTTAAACAATTTTCTGCTGACTTCATGATGTCAGTTACCCAGCAGTGTCTGTTTAAAGTCTGGTAACAAAATAAAATACTGGCCAGTCAGGCAAAGGCTGTAGCAACAAAACCCCTCAGTGTAAGAAAGCATGCCTTTTATTCCTCATGATTTCGACTTTTTATTTTTAAGCAGGTTTCCTCAAACCTCAAAGGTTTTTATCAAAAGTTGTCATGCTTTAATACAAGTAGGTTGAATTTGTCATACTTTTACAACCACAAAAGCTTACAAAACATTTAAGTCAAGTTAACTCATTTACCTTTTCATGAAATTCAGCTGTCCAACATACATTACATTTTTGCTTTTCATTCAGTTTACAATCACAATTACAATTTCATGTAACGGGCGCTTTTATCCAAATTAACATACATCTGAGAGCTGAGAGCTTCATTCACCAGCCTACATCCAAATGAGGCCAATATCACTCATCAATACTTAAATAAAACCTCACTCAGACTTTACGGCAGATTGTTACAGTACAGGGACACCAGTGAAGTCTAGGCGCTCACTTAGTTTAAGGTGTGTCTGTGTAGGTTCTCAGTCATCCAGGTCATGGTATCCCAGATACCATGACCTTCAGAACTGAAGAAGCCTCTTGGATGAGAGGCGAAACGTCTTCAAGAACTCTATGAAGTCCAGTTGCCTACAACAAACCTTGCTACGGTTAGTTTAAGGTGATTGTGTTGTTTTTCAACACATTATCCATGTTCTTACAAATGCACTCATATGACCTGCTTTCTTTTTTGCTGCAGTGTAAATGATCTTTTTTTCTGCCTTGCTTTGCTTTTATTCTGTAATTATTTTTGCTATTTCTGCTATGTGTTTATACCTTCGCTGTGGTATTTGCAAGTGTTAATTAGCTGAGTATGAACATAATTGTTAGAGAAAACATTACACAGGTGACATGTCTGCCCACTTCACCGTAGAATTATCCACAAATGAATTTTAGAATCTAACAATTTAAGTGAATACTGTGATGACCGTCTGTTTCACCTACCACAGGGGTTATGAGACAGAGAAAACATGTGGCTGACATTTACTGAACAATGATGAAAATGTTAAAGGCTGGAAGTAGGTTTTCACAAACATTACATACAGTCTAACAGCCTAATACTACTATATATAGCAGTATATATAAGTATAGTGACACTGGTCGACTACTGGAGAGCTGAATGCATCTTTCCCCCCCCCTTCGTTTTAAACACAGTATATCAGAACATAATTTAACACCTGCCCACATTTAATGGTGATTAAAACCATGAAAATTAAATTATGAAAAAATATTTTTGGCAATCTGTTTTCATTCACATCACACCTACTGTAATATGCTACCTGAGCCAGGAAGCTTTAAAACTGCGACCTTGTCATACCTCAGCAGTGATGCCATCACAGGAGAAGCACATGACCTCAGTGACCTGACCATTAAAAAAAAGTGCATTTTGACTGAGAAATGGCGAGAATGGTGTGAATACTCTTGCATATTTTCACACAGTGAATGGTAAAAAAACAAACAAACATACATACCAGGCAGAATTTTGTCCGTCTTGCTTAATATTAAAAATGTACTATATGGTTTTAATCCACAGACCTCACTGTGAATCGGTTTTATTGGAACTTATAGTGTAGTTGTTTTGTGGTTCACTTACCCAGAGAAAGATGGTGGGTCAAATAAATGAATTAATTTGTGACTTCAGTTACATAATCCTATAAAACTAAACATCCAATGTACCTACAAATTTTAAGTTATATATTTTATAGATTAAATACATGTTTTTTTAAACATGCACATATTATTGTTGAATATTAATCTAAGCATGCTATATATATATATATATATATATATATATGTGTGTGTGTGTGTGTGTGT